>VZTJ01005117.1:286472-431933 GCA_013397795.1 Orthonyx spaldingii | reverse complement strand
CCCCCCCCCAAAAAAAAAAACATACTGTATTTTTCTCTTTGGACTCTGAAAAGATTTTATGGCCCTGAGCTCACCAGAAAACAAATGTCTGCATGACAGGCAAAAGCTGCTGGTGCTTTTATAGAAACTATTTTAAATGTTGCATTCACCCAAAAATGAATTATCATCTCCATGCTTTAAAACATGGAGACAGAGACTGAGATACAGCAGAATGAGGAAGAATGTTGGAAAAACAGATTGGTGATCTGGCAAACGGAATTAAAATCAGTTCAAAGCATGTAATAGCTGGGGGAAAACACAAACTGAGAAAAATGCATCTCAACTTCTGTGATGAAAGAGTATTGGCTCCAAAACCAAAAATTTCTCAAGAAGAAGAAAAGAAGAGGCTTTCCAGAAAATTCTGTAGGGGAAAGTCTCTATGATGTTTAAAAAATGTTAATTTAGGTGGATGTAGAGACCTATTGAACCCATACAGTTAAACATTAAAAGTCCCTTAGCCAGGCCAACTTGAGTTGCTGTGATACAAGTCTTTGATATCAAGAATTTATTCTGATTGTTGCAAGTAGCTGAGTCTGGTTTTCTTCATAGGAGATGTGAAACTGCTCTTCTGTCAGTGCCATTGCCTATGCCAGAAGGAATGAACAAATGCTGACAAAAAAATTACTGCAAGAAGAAGGTTCATACTCTGTGAAACTGAGATTTCTAAATCTGTGACGTTCTTATTTCTGTTGTCATTTTTTCCCCTCTTCAGAAAATTAGGGGAGAAAAAAAGATCTTGGCTTCATGCAGTGCTGAGAGAGAAGATTTTTAATGGTGATTCAGCATGCAGAGGCGGCTGTATTAATTTATAACTTAATTCCATGATGTCCTGTCCTTTGTCACTATTTACAGTTTGTTGACTTCCTTAGTGCTTTTTGGTTGTTTCCTTTTGGGAAATGAAATGTCAAGTGGATATAATTTAGTAAGGTAATGTTACTTGAATTTTTATTCCCTATTATTCCTAGAAATGATAAACATTGACTCTTGCAATTTAGACTTTTCTCATTTGAGGGAGTTGCATATGTTGGGAGGGGGAAACTCTATCTCAAGGATTTATTTTCTCAAGAAGTAATGCTCTTCTAACTTAAGACTTGTAATACTATTGTCTAATATTTGTATTATTATTGTGAAAGAAGCCTAAATAATTACCTTAGCCAAAAGGCATAATTTCAGGTGGGAATGAGTCTCATTCCCACTGTATAAGGGCCGAATTCAGACCTTCTTGTGAAAGAGTCCTGTTGATAAAGTGGACGGTGGCATTGTATTAACTGGTAATACTAAAGCTCCTGTATGGCTGCAGGTCTGTGTGTAAAGATGTTCATTATCAGAGTGTGCATTGCAGCAACTTCCATCCATGGAAATTTGCTTGTGGTGGACTGTGAAGTTACTGCTACTTCCTTACAGATAAGTTGAGGTTTGTGTAAAATAACTCTGTGCCTTAGATGTATGTCTGTGTCTAAATGTGGCTTTTGGGCCTTTGTTTACCATATCCCTCAAGTTTTCACTTGGGTCCAGGTATACTTAGGTACCTAAGAAGCTGGATAATTTAGGTGGAAGCTTAAAAAGGCTTGTTCACCTGAATGCTGTGCTGGATTGCTTATAGCTGGAGTGGTATCCAGCCCCAAACCTGAAGCATTGCTGTGAACACAAGCACAAGACTCTTGAAGAGTTTGAAGTTCAGTTTCAGGACAAGTGCTTCACTCTGAAAAAGACAGGCAATCTGGGTGCTAATATTTTGTGTAATTATCGTGGGTTGACCCTGGCTAGGTGCCAGGTACCCACTCAGTCGCTCTATCCCTCCCTTTCCCACTGGGGCAGGGGAGAGAATAATATGGAGGGAAAAAACAACTAGTAGGGTGAGATAAGGCAGTTTATTACAGCAAAAAGAAGAAGGAAGCAGAGATCTGCGTGCGCAAGAGCTAAAGAGGGAAAAACAATCAATCTCCACTTCCCATCAGCAGCGATGTTCGGACACTTCCTGGGAAGCAGGGCCTCAGCACGCGTAATGGTTCTTCCGGGAGGCACACAGTGAAGACTCCATGAATGCCCCCCCTTCCTCCTCTCTTCCTCAGCTTTTATATCTGGGCTGATGTCATATAGTATGGAATATCCCTTTGGCTGATTTGGGTCAGCTGGCCTGCTTGTGTCCCATCCCAGCATCTTGCCCACCGCCATCCCCTTTGGTAGGGGAAGGAATGTCAGAGGGACAGCACTGCTTGGCAGTAGCCAAAACACTGCTCTGTTATCAACAGCAGCTACCAATGCAAAGCACAGCACTGTAGGGGTTTTAGCTTTACCTCAGTCAGACCCCATACAGTAATGCATGTTTGAAATTGCAGTTGAAGCACTTGAGTGCCTGACTGTCCTTAAATACAGTCAGGTAAACTCTCCTGCAGGATTAAGTTCCCCAAGGACTGCTATAGCAGTCATAGCGGTGTCTGGAACCCAGCTGTAGCGAAGAGTCACACAGTTCTTCAAAGAAATGTGTCTGAGCCCTAAACTAAGCAGTCTTGAACTAAGGATTTGAACTAAGCAGTCTTAGGTCATCAGCATTTGCTTCTGAATGGGTTGGGCACACTCCTGTTCAGTGTGCTGCTTAGGCTGCTTGCTCCATGCAATTAACTTTTCTCATCCCTTGGAAAAGAGACCTAGGACTCATAAGTGGTATAACTTGAGGCTAAAGTGTATCTCTTTAGCATCATAACCATTTGTGGATCTAGTTTAAATATAATATCTTTAAACCAAATAAATGCAATGCAGATTAAAAAAATTATCGCCCAATAAGTTTATTGAGTTGAGGCCATTCCGTCAGACATCAAGCCACACTGCAGTCTCTAATGTATTTGGGTTGGTACCTTTTTCTGGATTGTTCTCAGCTATGTGAAGGGAAATGGTAGTTATGTTTCTTGTTACCATGGAGAATGGATATAGTTTAAGATAGGATGTTCATTACCTGAGGATTGCATATAAAGAATCTTTGTAGTGGTAAAAAAGACAAGGAAGACAAAAGGTGATTCATAAAACCTGCTGACAGAGATCTCAAATTTCAAATCTACACGTGATTTGTACATTATGGGTTTGCGCACGGCAGAATTGAATGTAATTTCTGCAAATTCCTCTGACTTGCTCTAAAAAGGCTGTGTCAGTGAGAGAGTTTAGCAGCAAAGGGCTTGTGGTATGTAAACACAGTTAGGTCTTTCTAAACAATCTCAGCACTTGTGCCTGCACATGCTCCTTTGGTACTTTCAAGTGAAGCCATCCATAGAAAATACAAGAAACCTGTGTTGTAGACAGCAGAGAGCTTGTCGGAATTTGTCAAAATTAATAAAGGAAACCTACTTGAATGAAATAAGTGTTGCTGTAGTAAATTACTTCAAACAGTACACTGTTCACATTCATCTGTCTTTTAAACTGAGACTGATGGAATTGGAGGGTGAGTTATTTGCCTTTCCTAGGATATGCTACTAAAAATTTTAGTGTGTTTTGGAGGGTGGTGGAGGTGGTGACGAGGAAGACAGTGGAATTCTCTCTATTCTGTTCTGTGAGAGGGAGCAAGGAAGAGATTGTATCCCTGTGATAATCAGGAAGGAAAAAGACTTTTCCAGATAGTTACCTTCTTCCTTATCCTGGAAGCATCAAATTTCTTGATGATTTCTTTTCCTGTTTGTCAAGCATGCTGAAGAAGCAAAGAGGATAGAGAAAAAAGAGCAAAATAGAAGCAGGAAGTCTGAGAGCTCAGTTCTGACTGCAGGGAGAAGATTGGGGTAGGATCTTCTAAGCAAGAGAGAAGGAGGAAATGATGTGAAGATACAGTGACATGGCTAATCAGAAGTAGGTATATAGAGAAGTGTGTGTAATAGCAATAGTGGCAATAAGAATGGCAGCAAAAATATCTGTGCATATCCCTCTTCAGTTACTGTCATGTTAGGTATTTGGATCATGTTTTGCTTTTTTGGAAGCCTTTTAGTTTGCATCAAGACCGTAGAACTGAGTATTTGAAAAGTGATGAAGTATCAAAGGTTAAGCTGTATAAACTAATGAAATACATATAACATCATACAAATGCAACAAAAATATGAACTACAGAAATAACAAGAAGTATAAGGAGTGCTAAACTAATTACATTTCAATAATGTGTCCGTGCAGCTGTCTAGACATGCTAAATCAAGTACAGCTTGCCATACTGTCATGTTGCTCAAAATGTTTGACTGGGTGGATGTGCACAGATAAACCTTGCCTCATGCAGAACTGGGGGGTAGACTTTTAAGCATTAGAGAAGACGTTGGATCTCGGATGAAATAAATCTGGATCAGCTTATTTTTAATTTCGTTGATGTATCTAATTTCTCCCAATGCTTATGAAAAGAGAACTGGGTGTGAGGTGTACTAGGGAACAGTAACAAAGTTTCTGGAAAGAGCAAAGATGCACTGCCTTACCTGAAGGTAGGCATTGTATATTGAAGCCAAAAATCAAATTACTCAACAGCTGTGCCTTGTCTTTTTTGAATCCATGTAGTTTTCAGACTTGTTTGTGCTTGTGGCTGTTACAGAAAGAATAAGACTCATGTTCTGCATGATTTTTATATGTGAGGGCGAGGTTTGAATGCACAAGATTTTACTCCTGTTCTCAGAGCAGAGTAAGGGTTGAGTTCAGTACTGCTAAGGTTGTGCATGGGATGTTCCATACTTGTTTTACTGGGATAATATCTGCATTAGCAGTTCAGAAAGGGATTTGGGAGATGTGTGCCTCTTTGGCCTAGCCTGCAGATTGGTTCTGGCTATGAAGTATAAGTAGTGCACGGTTGGGAGAGGAAAATAAATTAAACTCATAGAAGCATTTTCTATAAAGCTGTATTAAGTAATTCTGATGGTCTCCCCAGCATTGATCAGACCTCAGCTGCAGTATAGTGTGGTTTTGGACAGGGTATTTGAAGAAATATGAGGACCCAGTGAGTGGTATCAAAAGCAAATCAAAAAAGATGGAGATCTGCAAAATATGGCCTGTTAGACTGAAAAGGTTTAGATAGTTTTGCTCTGGCCAAAATGAGACTTAGGGAGAGTGATGGCAGTGGTCTTCAAGTATGTTAGAAAATGATCCACAGAGGAATCATGTTTTGTTAAAGTTTGCTGTAGATAAAGGAGGGCAATAGTTTGCTTGAGTTGCTACAGGGGAACTGTGGGTTAGGTATTAGGAATACCTTTATAATAAGAGAGGCTGAATTGCTGTAATAAATTCTTCGGGGAGGCTGTGGAATCTGCATAACAGAAGGGATTTGAGGATAGTTTGGTTAAACCTTTTGTCTAATGTTGCTTTTTTATCCTGGGAAAATGAAGAGAGGAGAGATTAGGTGATCTCTCAGAATCTCTTTTAGTGCCTTGTAAAGCCTGTATTTCTCCAATGTGCAACCAAAAATTTAGAGAAGATCTCCCTCTGGCCTGTATGTCAATCTAGTGTGTCTTTATCTCGCTTTTCCCCCCTTTTTTTCTGTTTTTTTTTTTTTTTCTTCTTTAGCTCCTAGCATTATAAATCTTCTGGATAGTGCTATTTCTAAGTTGTATGACAGCTAAGTTCAACTTGTTCTGCTATTTGGGCACAAGGTTTTTGTATTGGTTGGTTGGGCTTTTTTTCTTTTGTTTTAAATTGATGACTAAGTGGTGACAAGACAGAACTTCCTCATATATTTTCAAAAGGGTAGAAAAGTCATTTGACAATAGTTCTAAGTGCTTAACGATCTCACTTTTATGGTTGATTTTTATACAATGTCATCTTTTCTTTTAGCTGAACAAGTATATCTAATGGTAAGGACTAAACCAGGTTGAGTGGTGATATAACTGGGAGACACCTTTTTTAGGAAATAAGTAATTTCCTTCTGCTTCTTTGTTTTGTTTTTTTTTGTGTCAGCATTTAGCTAAGAAAAAAGAGGGTGTTGGTCATCTGAGAATTTAAAATGTTGAATCTATTAGCTGTTTAAAAACTAATTGGATTTGATTTGAGAAGATTTAATTTTAAATGCTTTCCTCATGCATCATGGTTATAATTTGAAAAAGTGAAATAGCCTGAGATAATCTATTCTCGTTGGGAAGAGAATGTAATTTTAAAATAGAATCTTCAGGTCTGATGACACTCTGTGTAGATAAACACATGAAAACACACTGGGATCAGTGCAGAAGTAGATTGTCGTGAAAAGAGAGTAGCAAGCATCATTACTGAAGGTTCTAGTGGAATGTCTATAGTTCTATTAGTTCTATTTGCCTTAAGGTATTTGTCATAAGTGAAGGTAGTGAAAAAAAGCGCAAAACAACGAGAACAAAAACAACCCCCCCAAAATGGCCTCTTAAAATAGTTTTAGAAATTTTTGTACAAGGAATATGGGAGATGTATGCATAAATTCCACTGTGTACTCAGTAGAAGGTAGAAGCCATTGCTTGTGATTTTTTTTTTTGTTGTGAATCCTTTTGATTAGATCACTGTGAAGCACAAAACCATCACACAGTAACATCAATATTTTTGGCTCATTAAAATATTTTATTCTCTTTGCCCCACTTGACCTATGTGGTTATCTATTTAACTGAATACCAGTCCTGTTTTTAGTAGTGTTGCTAGCCCATTGTCTTCCCACAAAACAGGGACATACCACAAATCATCTGAGCTCCACTGCAGCTATTGAGTACTGTCAGAATGTTGGAGCTGTGAGAGCAGCCATAAACCCTAGGAAAAAAAAGTGTTTATAGAAATTCTTCTAGAGAATAACAAAGTCTGAGTTGCATTACACAGGGACTCAGGAGGTTGAGGAGGAATCCCTCCCCTTATACCATTCTTTTCAGGCATGGCTGTGTAAGCTATTGTGACCACCAGGACAAAACCTGCCATCTGCCCTGTCTTAACTAATTCACCTTTTTTGCTACTGCAGGGAAAAAAAAAAATTGTCATAATGGACAGTGGGGGCAGAAAGGGTTCTATGAAGAAATCCTTTTGCTTGTATTTTCCATTTCTCCTGCAGTTGTTGCTAAATCATAAATTTATCACAGCAGGAGTTTGCTGTGTTCATGATATTATATCATAGTGACTTACAGAGATGGAAAGGAAATCACATATATACAGTGCCAACTTTCAACTAAAATCTCATCACTTTAACCAGACATCTTTCTTTTTTTAAGCTGGCTCAAGGGTTTTACAGATTTTGGAAATTACGGGTACATTCTTCCACTGATCTCTTTTGACAAATGTATCATGGAGTTCTTAGGTATAAGTGAGCCTGGACTACGAGGCAAGATGATGGCACTGTTCGCTGAATCTCATTGTGAATTTGCTGTCTAGCTGAGGGATAAAGCTTTATCTAGTATTAGTCATCTTGATTGTCCTGTCTTTATTAAAACAACAATCTGAGTCTATCTCTAGTTCAGCCATTTTTTCCAGTAACTTTGTTGTTTATTTGCTGTTTGCGTCTTCTACTTGTGGGTTTTTTTGTTAGGCTCATTTGTTTATCTGGTCTCATATTTGTATTTCTTCAGTCTGGTGTTATACTTAGGAGCATAGTGAGGTGTTTCATTTCCACATGTTTAAAATTGGTCTGCAAGAGTTTGATATATTTCTGTCTACATATATATATCTAAAGAAATTATTCCAGGTGTGTTGCTAGCACTATCAATTTTTTTTCCAGAAATGGATTTGAGGTAATCTAAGTTGCAGATTTTGTCATGCCTATGTCGCAGTGGTGTCATCAGTAGAGGTTCTGAGAGGTTCTTTCTATAAAGAAAATAATCTGTATGCTTCCTTAAAAATACAATGTCCTTTAATATGAGCTAGTCCAAAGTCAAAAGAGGTCAAGGCTATAGCAGTTACTGGTGTTTTCTTAGCATGAAATTGTGGGGTTTAGCATTAATACTGCAAAATCAAGCCTGAGAGCATTCAGGAAGTGTTTGAACAATGTTCTCGGGCACCTGGTGTGACTCTTGGGTTGGTACTGTGCAGGACCAGGAGTAAGTACCGTTTAAGTACCTTCTAACTTAGGATATTCTATGACAAACTTCGCTGAATAATGATTTGAATATTTGTAGGAGCTAGGGGTTGTATCATGCTGTTTTAAAGACTTCTTCCCTGAAAAACTCCATTTAAATATTCTTTCAGGGATACTCTTTGTGTCTTTAGATATTGATCTGTGTTTTTGAAAGTACTCTTTGACTACTATTACTCCCAAAGTTAGATACTAGTGTTTTCTCATCCAAAAGCATTGAAGGGCAAATTTTACAATTTCTGTTGAGTCTCATATACTAAGGCATCTCTTTGAACTAAAATTATGTAAACATCTAAACTGTGTAATAAAAATTATTTTTAAGATTTTCTTGTTGGGAACTTTATTCCCAAGATTTACTACAGCTAAGCACTCAACAGTATAGTACAGAATATTATGACAGAGAATGAAATGATGGTTTAGGTTCATCTTTACTGACTATTTCAAAAACATAACTATGGGCCTGACGCTGGGTGTGCAAATAATCGATTGTCCTTTATGTTGGGACACATTCAAAAGAGCCACTTGGGTTCATGAACAGCACGATTTATTGAATGCAACGCATATGCATGGTTCTTCTGGATTGCTGGTGCCAACTGCATTAACTGCAGAGTAGCTGTACATAGCACTAACCACACTATTGTATCGATGAGCTTCATACCCTGCGTCAACACTCAGCAGAGCTGACACAAGACTTACAAAAAGGTGTCCCGTCTGGGTTAGTGAGGACAACAAACCTGTTGATCTGTCCCTGCACAATATCATGTCAAATTCTCATCTCCTGGGTAGTTAGAAAATGGATAAGAAGTTATAAGTTATGTATCTAGACTATGTGATAAAAATTATTTTAAAATTTTTGTGCCAGGTGCTGTGGTGGGACTATGGTCAAACTTTCTGTACTTTTTGGACACATTACATGGAATATTTCTTGGTAGGAGGTGTACTTGGTTTGTACAAAACATCTCTGGGTGTCAGGTGGAGGAATCAGACCACATGGCCTCCACTTTTCTCCATGTTCCTTCCCAATGCTGTGGCAACACAACCCATGTGACCTCCATCCAGTTTCAGTATTTGCACTGTGAGCTCCATCACATAATGAGGTCTGCATTTTCTTCACTTCCAACACTGACAAAGCCAAATTATTATTATTTTTTTTTTTAGCTAAGCCAGAAAGCTTGTCTGGGTCCCCCAATACTGGTTTCTACAGTGTAGGCAGGACCAACTTTTGTGGCTCAACTAACCATGTTTTTTTAATTAGATCACATCCTAAAGGAAAAATATTGCTAAAATGTCTGAAAATATAAAATGGACGCTTTTCTAGGAGAATATATATATAAGACTATGCAAGTAAAATACAAAGATGGCAATATTGCTTGTGAAGCTATCCTTTAAAAAAGCAAAGATTAGAGGTTCTACCCTCAGCTGTTCACAGACCACTTATATTCGTTTATTGGTTAAGGTGTATCAATTTTTGTAAGAAATGCTTGGCATCCAAATTGTCTTCTAAATCCCCTAAAATCACAATTGTAGCCTTTGATTTAAATATTTTATTCTTGTATCTGTCTGGGCTCTGCCTTTTCTAAGCATTGCTTAGGGAGAATAAGGTGGGAGCATCTGTACTACAGCTGCTGTTCAAATAGAGCAATGCCTTTACTGTAGACAAAATAATCAGCACAATTGCTTTAATGTATTAGTTTATAAAGAGCCAGAAATAAGAAGACTTGATATTCTTTGGAAATGGGAAGATTTAAAAAATTTTCTTGATATTTTCAAAAAATGTTTTTCTGGAGGGTATTTCAAGAACTAGGTTAGGCAACTATCCAGCAACATTTTTTTTTTTTCTATGATGGGAGGAAGGAGGAGATATTTCTCTTTCTGTGCATCATTTCTTGACATTGTTAAGTTTGATATGAAAGTATTTATTAATAGTTTCCACAAAGATGCTATGATATATTTACAAGAATTTGCTGAACTTATTAGTAGTATGCAGAGGACAGATTGTTTTCTTTTTAAATAATTACAAACGGGATCTGTTATTTTCCCTGTTTTTCCTAATAGATAGTTTTAATATACTTTTTGTCTTCAGCTGTTAGATATAGAATCAAACACATCTGGTTTTAAATATACTTCTGTAACAAGAAATTCTTATAAATAGCTTAATTTCAAATTAGTGCTTGTGCAGTCTTTATTACATGCAAGTTTTTAAAAATGGCTACAGGGAAGTATATAAAAAAAAGAGAAGCTAGCAATTTTTTATCTTTGATCTCAGTATTTTAAAGCAGATACTTCCTCACCCTTTTCTCTGAGCTATTTATTACTGAAACAAAGGCTGACAGCAGAGCTCAGTTATAATATGCAAATTCTTGTGGAAAAATAGTGCCAAAAAACTGTGAAGAAAAAATGGGTCCAGGCAGCTGCGTCACAAGGTTTGACCACTTCAGGCTGGGGTGCCAGGAGATTTGAGACAGATGTTTTCAGACATGCCGCATGCCTAAAACATTTCCAGGGGTCGAGCTACAAATAGTGACTTAATAAGTGCAGAAACAGGAAAAGTATGTAGGAATACACAAGAGTTTATTCACCTCTAGGTGCACAGCCAGCCTCTTTACATTACATCTGCCTGTCAGGGTTGGCTATTTAAGCTGTCATGCCCTTGGTATTGCTCTTTGTCTGCCTGTGAATAAAGTGCAGCATTGTGATTACTAATCCCACTCCAGTGACTTGACTTTAAATGTGGTTTTGGAGCGGATCCCGGAGTTCTGTTTGCTAAGCTTCCTACTCCTGTTTCAGAGACACCACTGGAGATCTATGAGAGAGAGCACTGCAGACTGCCCTCCTCCTGTAGACCTGTCGCCTTCTTCCCTCCCCGCGCCTTTTTTTTTCCCGAAAACTTTTTGAAGGAAATCAATGGATACCAAAGTGATCTGTTTATTTTTCTTTTTTTCTTTGCCTCCGCTGACAGTGGGAAATCACACTGGTCGCATCAAAGTGGTCTTTACGCCCAGCATCTGTAAAGTGACTTGTACCAAAGGCAACTGTCAGAACAACTGTGAGAAGGGAAATACAACCACCCTCATCAGTGAAAACGGCCATGCTGCTGACACTCTGACAGCCACTAACTTCCGAGTAGGTAAGTACCCTGAAACTGTATTTGTCCTTAGCTGTCCTCTCTTGACTAACAGAGGGAGGAGATGTTTTGTTATTAATACCAGTTGTGCATCTGTTACTCTTTGTTTGGAGGGCTGTGCTGAGTAGGAACCATTGTATGTTAGACAAGTTTTCTGGTGTCCTTCGGAAATGTTCCCAAAAGTTCTTTTTGTGTCAGAGAAAAAAGGTTCCCATATTTTTCTTCTGAATTTTCAGCTGCAGGTATGCAACATGCTAAGCTGAAGCTTTCGGTGAAGTTCCTCTCTCAGAGTTAGCTAGTAAATAGGGAAAATGACAGATTACACAAAAAGTTGTGTTTCCACTTTTTCACTTGTTTAATGTGTATCAAATGCATATAAAATCTAGCAAACAGCTAGCAGTGACTCTGTCTTCAAAACTTTGTTCAGCAGTCCCTTAAAACTATAATCCTTTGTAAGTATGCCTCAACTTAAAACTTTTCTTACTGCTGAAAGGAAATCAGATTTCATATTTGGCATTTTAAAAAACTGAAATAATGTTAAGTCTAATTAAAGTTATTGAAGCCAATAATTTCTTTGTTAAAGTTTATTCTTTCTGCTTGCTCAGTAAAAGTAGCAACAGTATGCCAACTAAACCCTACAACTGTTTGACTCTGTTGAAACAAATCCTGAAAGCTACCTAGGATAATGATTAGCATATTTTAACTGTATACTACATAGGCACCTGTGTGCAAGTACCTGCCTTGTAAGTTAAGATACACAGATATATGGGTACATACTTAAACACTTTAAATTTATCATTTCACATTATGATATCCTGAACTGCTCTTGGAAAGTAATTTTGTAGTTATCCTGAAAATATAATAGTGTTGTTTTCTGAAAAAAAACCCACCTTAATTATTTTGCAAGTTTCTAGTCAAAGAATGCTAAATATGAACACTGTAATTTTAGTCTCTCTCTAGAATAAACATAGAGTTCAGGCAGTGCTGAGGCTGACCAATATTGCAGTTTTTCAAGTGCAGTGTATTTTATGCTCTGAGGGTGGGGGGGAAAAGCCATTCCAAATTATTTTTCTTTTCTTCTGGACAGATGATACAAAGAGCAGTTCTCTCTTTTAACACTCCTACTAGACTGTCAGACTGTGGGTGAAAGCCCTTGAAGTTACTAACTCATTCCTTCATAGTATGCATGTTTGTAAAAATGCATATGTTTTGGACTAATAGTAAAACCAGTGTTTTAAAACAAGAATAGAGCAAATTTTGGCATTTGTGGTTGTTTGGAGGCACAAAAAGAGAAAAGTATTTTGTGAAGGAATCTCATACTTTAAATCAGTGTTTACTGCCAATGCAGATTTTTACCAATGTTTTGGCAACAACCCCAGATAAGTAAGTTTTTTGTTTAATTTTCTGACTAGCATGAAAGGATAGGGTTATTCTTCCCCCCTTTCATTTGACCTAATTTTTCTACTGAAATTATGAAATGCTGAGAACAGGCAGTCATGTAATTTGTCTGCTATGTAAATCTGTGCTGTAACATGACCTTCTCTCAAATACTTGAAAACTTGGAGAGTGGAAATTGACCTGTGAAGACGTGTTCCACACCTTCCTTCCTGGCCTCAGGCCATGCAGCTCTGATGCACTGGGTACAATGGCCTGCTAGAAACATTCAACAAAAGCAGCCTATAATAGTATTCGATGGAAAGATAAGGGAGTGTTATGTTTAAAAATGTATAAAGCAAGTTGCTACACATGGATAAGGATTTTTAACCTGGCTGTTAGCTATCTTCCGTACTACATTTAAAAGACAAAAAGCATTTACCACAGCTCTAGGCATTATCATTTTCACAGAAGAATAAGAGGATCTGAACTAACACGTAAAGGCTCTCCAGTTAAAAATAAAAATGCTACATGAACTTGTTAATAACTAGAGAAGAGGGATCCTACACCTGTAGATTGAGTTCTTTCACCAATCACAGTTTTCAGGAGCTTTTGAATCAGAGTATAAAATATATAGTACTTTAATAAATTGTTATATCTGTTCTCTAACTAGTGCCTCTCACTAGTTTAGGCTTGTCCTGATGTCTCCTGATACATAAAGCAGAAGTAATTTGTGTTTTCCAAGATCATTTTGTTATATTTTTAACAACTGAATTATATTTAACTCATGCTTTTTGCTTTTAAGTCCCTGTTCTAAACTTATTTACTTACTGTTAATCAAAAATGCATGGAAATTCTTATTTAAATGACTTGATATTTAAAAATGCAACCTTGAAACAGAGTGTCATGTCAGAAAGTACGTATTTAAAGCAATGAATAGCACTTTTTCAGAATGTTTTTTAAAAAATATTTGTTCTTCCTAAAACCAGAGAAGATAGTCACATGCCCTGTTTGGAAAAGTTTTAAATACATTTCTGTAGCAGGAGCAGCATTCCAGTACACAAGATTGAATTTAGGTTCTCAGATGACAGATTAACTAATCTGCCATCACTTTGCTTTGTTCTTAATAATAAATTATTTCTAATAATGAGCCAGAGTAAAATTTTGTGTTTCTTTTCAACTTTGTGCTGAACTTTGTAAACACTGCATTTTCGGAGAGAATAAGTTACAATACCTGTAATACAACTACTCAAGCTTTGTCATGGATTATTTCAGATTCTTAAAATGTGCTCAGTTTGTCAATTCAGCTGAAACTTGGTAGCAGTGAGCCCAGGCCAAGAACAAATCCTGTTTTCTGAAAATTTTATACAATATGGATAAGCCATTAAAAATAACCCACAACAGGGACAGACTGGGGGAATGTTGCTTTTCAGGTAGCTGAGATTTTTGGTTGTGGTGAGGAATAACTCCTAGCACTGTAATTGAAGGTGATGAAAGACTGGTATTTAAAAGGAAGGACCTCTTTGATTGCCAGGCTGCTTCAGTGAAACTTTGGAGTTTTTTCAGTTTCATTTTGTGAATGGGATATGTTGCAGTTAAACTAACCAACTTCCAGCATTTCATTGGCTTGGAGAACGAAAGCTTTTAATCTGAGTGGAAACTTTTGCTGAATAGATGAATCTCATTATTCTATTGGACTGATGCATGTGCAGTTTGTATGGTATTTCAGTCCTGATATATCTACAGAGGCTTGTAAAACAGGGTCGATATGTGTTCATAGGAAAGGATGGGAATAGAGTAGCACATGAGGTTTCTGTCTCTTTCACTGTTGAAGTTATTCAGTGAGGTGTCCTGTTTCTACTCAAAGTTATTTCACATTCCAGTTTTGAAATGAATTTTCTTCCTGTAAGGAGTGGGAGGACAATGACTAATTTGTAACTGTAAAATGAAGCAATAAGGAATTAGTAAGTGCCCAAATTAATATTTGCACGCTTTTCTATTTTTTTCACTATTGTGTAGATATATTTAATTATACAATTACATTCTAATTTTTCCCATGGGATCTGTGCTGCATTCATTGAACAGGAATGACAGAACTTAGGAAGCAGTCATTTAATACTTAGGTTCATATTCACTGTTCATTTGCAGCCCTGCATCTCATTTAAAACGATTCATTCAAACTGTTATGAGAAGTCAAAGTTGCATGCTAGTCAGTGAAATTCCATATCTTTGTGTAGAAATTTTGTGTCTGAGCACTTGGCAGTATCTGTGTCAAATAAGGAAACAGAATCATAGAATTATAGAAAGGTTTGGGTTGGAAGGGACCTTTAAGATCAGAGTTCCAACCATCTGCCATGGGCAAGGACACCTTCCCCTAGACCTTGTTGCCCAAAGCCCCATCCAACATGGCCTTGAACACCTCCTGGGATGGGGCATCCACAGTTTCTCTGGGCACCCTGTGCCTGTGCATCACCATCCTCCCAGTAAAGAATTTCTTCCTGATAGCTAATCTAAATCTACCCTCTTTTAATTTAAAGCCACTCCCCCTTGTCCTGTCCATGCCCATGTAAAAAGTCCCTCTCCAGCTCTCTTGTAGGCCCCCTTTAGATGTTGAAAGGCTGCTATAATGTCACCTTGAAGCCTTCTCCACGGTGTCTTAAGTAAAAATCTGTCCGGTCCTTCATATTTAATCATAAATTTTGAAACTTTCAGCATGGATCACAGTGACCTGGATATTCTGTACCCTGTTGCAATAATGCTCAAATTATGTTGCCTCTTGAAGTTTGGCACTTTGCCCATTGGAATTTTCTATCAAAAATTTTCCAGCTTTACTGTGTTGACTGTATAAATGTTTTTAGATAATTGAGGTTCTCCAGAAGTTTCCAATTACGTATAGACAGAAACTTCCAAGAAGCAGCAGAAGCATTTTGCTCAAATATTACTTGGTCTTCTGTTGAAAGCAGTGAAAGAAAATGTGAGCAATATATTTTAAAAAATTAGGTTATTCAAAGGAAATTTAGTAAGAAGATTAACTATGTAATTATTATTCTAACAGAATTTCCTATAGAGGAAAGAGCATAGAAAGCATAACTATTTAGAATTGTGAAAATTTAAAGCAGTTATTTTACAAAATGTTGATAGAATTCCTGAATTTTATTCAGAACCATGTGATCATGAATTACTGTTAGTGTTGTAGGAGTTAGCATTTTTACTCAAGCACTTTAGGTAATATGAAAGAACAGTGTTGGTTAAAAATGGCAATTACCTGCAAGCAAGGCAGCCTGTTGGCACGCCAGCCAACTGCTTTTGTCTGTAGTTTACATATGACAGAAAGTCCAAGAGAAGTGATTGGTGTTTTCTTGAATCCATTTGTTATGTACTAAAGTTGTCATCTCTTTGCTCCATACACACTGTATGTGTCCTACTGCGTTGAAGAGGAACTGTAAGACTATGACATTTGAGGTTGATTTTCTAGCAACCTTTTGATGAAAAGGCATACTGTAAATAGTTGGAAGGCTAATTTGATGACATGTAAAGGCATATAAAAGACCAGCATCTTGTGGAAGTATTTGTGTAGATTTGTGGGAATTTACAGTCACAGTCTCTTCTGGCAGCTTGTGAGGTACACATTGTTCAGTTTTCTACCATTTATATTTTACTTTTTTGTTTTACTGGATTTGGTAAGAGTTGCTAGAAAAGTAACATATCAGAAGAGACACTTTCTTCTCTGTTTTGAAGTGGTGTTTGCTATTTGGTGAATGGTGTCAGCCTGTGTAGGTAACCCAGTGTATATGACCTGTGTAACTCTGCCCCAGCAAAACACTATTCCTGTGGCTTCATCTGAGACTTAGCAGATGAACATGTGGAGGATTTAAAATAATTGGTAACACATGTCATGCAGAGATTTTTAGAATTTCTTTTGGTAAGATAAGTGAGAAGTGATTTTATTTAAATTTTTTTTAAAGGTTTTTATTTTCAACTTTATATGTTCCATCAGACAACCTAGTTGAAGGGAAGCTTATTTCTGGAATAACTGCTTAGCTCAAGAACAGCATGTGATAATTCATAGTTTGTTTTTAGTGGTATATTCTCTGTGGGTAAGAGTGAAGTGTTACTTTCAAATGTCCTTGAGTTTTGCACTTGAACTTGCAAACATGAAGTTATGATTCCAGAACATTGCTATTTCTTTAGTATTGTCATTTTTGTCCTTTTACTATCTCTGATAGCTACCTTGTAGCCTTATTTGGTAAAAGCTTTGTTTCTACTGTTCTTGCAGTAATTATAATTTGTACCTTGTCAGATTTGGTTAGTTTATGCTTTTTTTGGTGCCAGATGAAATAATATTTCCTTTAACAGACACATGAAAATTTCAGAATTCTTCGACAACTTGGCTAAAAGAATAACTTTTTAGACTTTCTGCAACAATAGTCAAAGAGGTTGATCAGTTTGTCAGAGTGTGTGTCTCAGGAAAAAAATGATTTAAAAAAGAATGTTAGGATTCATCCACTACTTTATCTGGTAATTTGAAATTTGATCTGTACGAATGATGGCTATGTCAGAAATATTCATTCAGCAACATTGTAATAGCTGTAGCAAAATGAAGGCCAAGTATTTTTCCTCAGACAATGAACTGAGTAGCTAAAATAATATGGACAAATAACTGTAGTACTATTATTACGAGTTATTCTTTGCCTTATGCAAGATACTAGAAGAAAACGTATTTCCTGGCCTGAAGTGCCAATGCAGAATGATTTGGGAGGAACCACTTATGACCATCAATTCAAAAGTTATTTCTTTTTTCTAGTCTCCCTTTGTTCTATAAATAAATTTGACCTGACAGCAGAATGAATTAATTTACTTACAGTCCAGGTAGTATAGTATAGACTTTTATAATCTGAAATACTAGTGGACTACAATTCTATCCTGTAATGTAACTGTACCATTCTATAGACTGAGCAAAGCTCAGGGTTTTAATGCATTTTCAATTATGGGCCTCCAATGCTCAAATTACAAAGAAAAATTGTATTTTAAGGATTTTGTTGGTTTTGATATCCACATCTGTTCAAAAAGAATGATTTCTTTCCCCCATGTATTTTTTGGTACTTGTCATCAACAAATAGTTCTGGTTTCTACCGTGGAGCTTACAGCATCTGTGAGCTCTTTCTTCATAATCTTAGAATAATTATTCAAAATTGACATCTTTACCTCAGATTTCAGTAGAGGCCAGATGGTAATTTAAAGAAAAGAAGTTTTTCAGTCAGATGATTTTAATGTGGTTGAACTGATAAAAGCCTGTTAGCAACTCGTTTCTATTCCCTTGCTCACCTTAAAGACTTCAGACCATCACCAAGAAGCAAAAGTCCATCTGCTCTCGAAGTACTCTCCAAACTGTCTGTTAGAGAGAACACCATTTTTGGATGTGCAGTCATAGGAAAAACCACAAATGAAAATGATACGAAATCCACACCTGCAGCCTTTCAATAACACATGGAGTATGTTTCCCCCAAAGTTAAAGCAAAACAGAACACAAAGTTAAAATGCATTATGTTTTATTTTACTGTATATGGTTTTAATTTATAGGGATTAGTTTATGTACATCTGACTTGAAGTACTGTAGAAAGAGAACTGAGAGTGCATTTATTTGAATGATTACATTGTTGTGTATTCAAATAAACACACTACCCTGTATAGCTATAATTTTGTTATTGCTAAACTAAATGTCTTTGCACATACCTCACTGAAGATCAAATATATGCCAACTTTGTCTGAAAAAGGAAATTGCCTCTAAATTACGCAAGTACAGAAGAAAGAGTCTGAAAATTTTCTCTGTGTGTTAAAATATGGCACTTATCATTAATAGATTTCTTAGCAAATGGGTTTGTATTTAATATATTCTTCTGGGCTTAGCACAGTCAGAAGGAAACAAGCAGCTGTCACTGCTCTATTGATCACAGTCTTTCCCCATTCAGCTCTTCTACTGTTTGTTCTGGTTTTTTATTCTTCTCCAGATAATTCTCATCTTTGTGGCTGTGTAGTCTGTATAGCGTTCATCTATCTGTTCCACCTCTAATTAGCTCTTAGATTTGGGTACCTCTGTAATTGAGAGTCCTGTTTTATAGTGTAGAGGCTCTGGGATTCCTGGATTTTTCTTTTGGAACATGACCTTTACGTTCATTATTTACACGCTTAAATTCAGTGAGTTTGCTATGTATCCATCAGCACCCGTTAAGACAGTGAACCATGAACTTTCAAGCAGGGATATATGAATGTGAATCAAGTTGAAGTCTATGGGAGCTGTAAACTCTTTTTTTTTTCCCTCTAATCTCTTGCAAAGTCTTGGGGGATGCTAGATTAGAAGGAAAATTGGATATTTGCTGATTGCACAGAAAGAGGATTGAGTTTTAAGAACCCAGATGGAGTATTTCTCATCTGTATTTTATTTAGCCAAATAATTTGTTAATTTCTCATGTTGGTTGCATTTTCAGTTTAATTAAAGATGATAAGATGAATTATTAAATCAAATTTTTATATTTGACATTACTCAGATATTTCAAGTTTAGAGGAAATTTTAGCAACTGTTCATCTAATAATTTAGGAATGAGTTCTTTGACTTCTCCCTGAGAGGAACTGCCTCTGTCCATAGGGTGTATAGGGTAGTGGTCTCGAAACTTTTTTGATTGCACATTCCTATCAGTAAAATATTTTTGAACACTCTCCCCAATATATATATATTTATAAATTATATACATGTACTACTGTATATATCATCTATTTGTACATTATAAACCATAGACAAAATGGAAAGTAGAAATGGATGAGAAAAAGACTAAGTGAACTCTTTCAAAAATTCATTTTATTTATTAATAAGTACAAAACATACTTCTTTCCTGCATCTCAGTACATTTTCTGGCACACTGTGTGGGATGAGCACACCCGACTTTGGAAACTGCTGGTATAGGTAACCAAGGGAGACCAGCTTCATAACATAAGCTGTAATATCACCTTCCTGCAGTTAATATGTGTCCATTGCATCTCTCTTATTTATTGTTTGAATATATTAAATTCAGCCTGTTACATTAGATGCTACATGTGTAGGTGCTCAAGTTCATTGAAAGCCTTTTGTGACAAGGGGGAAAAGGGATTTTTTTCATACTTGTACACATTTCAGTGCACAGGTTTGGGTACAACATTGTGGTGTGAAGTTTCTCAATGAGGTTGTACACAACTCAGGAGAATTTGGTGCATGGTTAAGTTGCTTGGAACTGGACATGACCAGGCAGAGCATTGATTGTGTTTTAGGTTTACACAACTTGTACAACAATTTATACAGCTATTATAGTTATAAGAACCACAATGAGTGTTGAAGTTGTGTGTTTTTGAATGAATTTCCAACTGCACATTCTCTGCGGAGTAACCTTTATCCTTCCTACTCACTAGCAGTGACTCTGCTCCTTTCCTCCTTCAGTACTCCAGGATTTGAGTCTCTTGATTTTCACTGGTCTCCTATGACCTAATTCGTTACTTAAACTCTGAACAATATCCACCCCATTCTCATATTGTGTCACCTCCTCAAGGTCAACTCCCTAGAAAACTATCCAATTTCTTGTAGCCAGTGCCAGAAACCGTAGCCTATGTTTTTCATGTTTTTTAACTATTCCGTGAAGGTCTGGATTATGAGCATTTATTCATTAACATTTGTATCTTAATAAATATCCACTTGAAAGAGTCTATTCCTACTTTATTCTTCTTGTAGATGTTTTTACACCAAAATGAGCGCTGCAGTAATGTTACAGTAATCAGAGAGCAGTGTCCTGATGATTGGAAATTTTTTGTAATGACTATGCTTTCTGTGGCTTTTCTTTTTCTATTTTAAACATCATTTTGTTATTGGAAGATGTCTTGGGGTATGGTGGGATGCAGTAAATCAGTGTTTATAGACTGATCTATAAACTGATCTGATGATTTGGTGAGACTCATCCGTCTCACCAAATCATACGGAGATACCTCAGTCAAAAGCCCATTAGTAAATGGGTGATGAGATGCACCCATATGGCAAGTTGGCCTGTGGATGTCCTTAGTGGGCCTGCTGGGCAAACCTCTCTTCACTGACAGACCAGAAAATCTCAGGTAACAGCACTCCTGACTTAGGTGGCTCACAATGGCACAAAAGGTTAAATGGGAATGAATCTCAGCTGTTGCAGTTTAACCCCAGCCAGCAACCAATTACCAAACAGCCACTCACTTCCTCATCAGCAGGACTGGGGAGAGAATTGGGAGGGTAAAAGCTGGAAAACTCATGGCTTGAGATAAAGACGCTTTTATAGAGAAAGCAAAAAGCCATGCATGCAAGCAAAGTAAAACTAGGAATTAATTCACTGCTTCTCATGGGCAGGCAGGTGTTCAGCCATCCCCAGGAGAGCAAGTCCCCATCACACATAAAAGTGACTTGCGAAGACAAATGCCATCACTCTGAATGTCCCTCCCTTCCTCCTTCTTCACCCCAGCTTTATATACTGAGCATGATGTCATATGGTCCAGAATATCTCTCTGGTCAGCTGGGGTCACCTTTCCTGACTGTGTCTCCTCTCAATTTCCTGTGCATCCCCAGCCTCTTTGCCAGTGTGGAACTGCACAAAGAAGAAAAGGTCTTGGCTCTATGTAAGCTCTGCTCAGCAATAACAAAAGCATCTCTACATTATCAACCCTGTGTTCAGCACAAACCCAAAACACAAACCCATACCAACCATTGTGAAGAAAATTACTCCAGCTGAAGCCAGCACACCAGCTTAAATATCTATTATTCAGTTGCCAGAAATGGTGAGGATGCTGGTGTCCCCGGCCAGTGTCAGCTCTACTACTTCTGTAATCTTCAGAATTTTTGCATAACAGAAGCATGCCCACTGTTTCTCAGAATGTTTTGCTGTTTTGCCTGATGGCAACAAAGTATGTAGATCTCTAGGAGCAGCTCTTTTCTCTGCCTTACGCTACTGTTACTCCATGCAAGAGTCCAGTATGTTTTTTGGAAATAGCCTAATAGAGAATAGGTGTCAGAGCAGAGAATCACTTCGCTGACTTCTTCAGATTGTAACAATGCATGAGCAATGACAGCCTAGTGTCATTATGGTCAAATTACTCATTAATCCTGTTGTCCTTAAAGGTGGGTAGGGCTGCTCAACTGACACCTGAGGGGAAGAGTACAGAGTGGGAGGATCCTGTAGCAATAGAGATGCTTGCTGTTTGTTGTTACCTGTCCTTCTGTTGAATTCTTGTTCTGTTGAAAACAGGTATGTTTCAACAGCATTAGCTAATACATGTTAGTATTACACATGCTCAGGCACATGAAACACTCTGTAGAAGGCTAAGTCTTAAAAACCCTGGGAACATAGGAAGGTAATTTTCATCTGACACTGTGCACATTGACTTCAGCATTCCCACTTTGATGATGGCAATTAAGAAGTTATTCAGGAGTGCTTAAATTGATACCTATAAAGTTTTTATACCGCAGCCTGCTTCTTTTAAGCAAGGGTGCTAATTTGTTACGCTTCCAAAGCTAGCTTTTCCTAGTTATTTTATTTCTGAGGAAGATGAATATCAATACACTAGAAATCCGAAGAAATGTCTGGAGTAGCTTTTTTGTATGTGATAGCATCCTTATCAAAGGTCTGACACTGGCCATTTGTAAGGCATTAATCCTGATCAACAGTAACTGGTGGTTTGTTGTTTTTCTTAGTATGGTGAGTCTAAGCCTAACTGTTGTGTTATACTCAGTATACCACGGTGATGTGTAATAAAATCATTATATTCACCACCTATGATCAGGGTAGGAGTGACTCAGATGACTCTTTGGCAGTCTGTCTCCTTGCTTCCAAAAACAGTGAATAATCTTGGATATTGAGAATATTAGAAGCAGAGTTAGCAAAAATTGACTAAACATCGTGCCTATTAGTAAGAATCCTCATGTCAATCATTTTGCAAATTGTACCATAATTTTTGCTATACCCTTTACATATTGAGTAAGCACAGCCTTAGGCCATTTTCCATGCCACAGTATACACTTTATTTTTCTGATAGCATTTGAATATTCTAATTTTCTAATGTTTCCTTTTGTAATGTTTCTCATCCATCCCCTTCTTTCCAGATTGCAACACTAAGAGTTTTATTGGCAGCTGTTGGTCAGATGGTGCTCATTTCAGTCATCTACACACAGGCCTGTGGTTGCATTTGACATGTTTGAGGATAGGTGGCTTATCACATGAGTTTGGAAGGATGTGATACATGGCCAATGAGACTCCCATCCCATTGGGACCCACAATCAGAGATGAATGAAACACCTGGGGACATACTGGATGTCTCTTGGTTGACTTTGTGTACACATCTTCAAGTTGTCAATATCCAACTTTTCTTCCTGAGGTTTTTTAAAGTATTGAGTTTAAAACTGAGGAAGACAGATGAGCAGTACAGTGAAATTATCTAGTGCATGTTCATTCTGGATTTCTGGGTGATCTTGATGCTCCCTCAACAAATGCATATTTCTCTAAAATATATTGCCGCCTTGTTCTTTATGATCTGATCTTGCTCCCCAAATTTCAATATCAAGGTATTCCACAGCTGACCATGTAACCTCCATTACCTCCATAAGACATGCATGATCCAGGAATAACACCACACAGCTTGCTTATTTTGGCAGTAATTTGGTTTGCTTATCTGGTTAAACAGCAGTATTTATGATCCCATTCCCAAGTGGGGACACATTGTTTTTTTTAAAGATCCCTTGGTAATAAGAGTTTTAAAATATAAGGCAAATTCTAATGAAGTCAGTAACCATGTTAATTTATAATAGCTGAGAGCCCAGTTTAGTAGCTGCATTTTTTTTTTATCATACAGTTAGGTTTGAGCTAGGTTCCTGTTTGAAATTTTTCCCTGCAGTGTTGCAAATGTTACCTCTTTGCAGAAGAAACATCTGAACTACCTTCAGTATCATGTTCATGTAACTAGGCCAGTCACAGGAGCAGGGCATCACTGTTTTCAGTGGTGAGCAGAAAAAGTCATTCTTATATCTGGTGCTGGAGCTCTTGCTATCAGATCTACTTTCATTAATTGTATTTTGTTGTTGCAATGGAACATTTACATTAAAATTTTCTCCCCTTGCTTCCCAAAGCACAAATTTGTGATATCAAGATTATCTGAATGTTACTAAAGTAACCAAATAATTAATTTATGTTTTAACTGGCAACTTCTTTACATAACACCTCTGTATGACAACCAGAAATCTGAATAGAAAAGAGTTTAGGATGAATTAGCTAGAAAGTTGAAGTACAGCAAGTAAGATGTGGGGAAAAAATGTAGGGAAGAGTCTAAATTGGAGAGGTAGCATCATTGCTGTAGTGTATGCCTCTGTGCCTTTTATGAGTTACTGTTAAAGTTTCTGCAATTAGAAAGTAGAAGTAAGTTTACAGCAATTGCACAGATCCATATATAACTCTCTGGGTTACAACTTTTACCTAAAACATGTGGTGTTTCAGAGCACTGCATTATAAGAATGTTGCATGTGGCAGTGCTTCTCCTCAATGAATGCCATCCCTGCTTTCCTGTGACAATTTGTGTTTGGTAGAACTGCACACTGGTCCCTGTGCTGTCTGTTAGTAATAGGGTGGATGAAAGATGCTCAAACAGCTGGGGGGCATGTAGTAATGCTGCATGACTATAGTACTCAGAGACAGAATTAATCTGCTCTTTGTGATGCGTCCAGTGGAAATACTGTAATCTAAATGAGCAGTTCAAGGTTTTCCTTGGCAGGCCTGTTGGTGTAATTGAATAGTGCTTACGCTTGAATTGTTGATAGTATGTAAGCAGAAAAGGCAAAGAGTGGCGAGGGAAACTCATATGTTCCCTGAGGTGTAAAAGAAAGGGAATTTGGAGAGTCAGATGAAGAACATTTCAAAACCCATCTTCATTTTCTCTAACACTGGTTACAGGAAGGGAGTTTCCATCCATCCTAAGGGCTTTTTTGGGTAAGCATGGGCTATTTTTTGAGTATTAGGAGGATTTAGGTGCTTGGAATTTGTTTTGTTACACATTGTTTTGATTAAATGAAAACATTTGGACTTGATTAAATCAGTTTATCTGGAGCTGTTCAAGGTTGTTTGAGAATTGAAAACAAATTAGATTATGTGATTACATGAACAAACTGTATTTATCAGTGGTTTCCTAGCTGCTTTGTTGATGATTTCATGCCCTGTACTGGTGTTTCCAACCCATAGCTGTGGCAGCTTTATTGGAATTCATCTTGCAAATGTTCTTTCTCTATGCATTGAGCTTTTCAGAGACTTCCTGTGGAGGCATCTTGAGGCACCTTCTCTGCTTGCCTCATTTCGAACAGTGATACCCACCAAGCTGTGCCAGACTCAGAAGAGTTAAGGCTTTTGGATGCCAGAGGAATCAAAGCTTGCTATTACCAATTAAATGACCAAGGATGGGAAGAATACTTAAAATATTTGTATTTTCTTAAACCTGTCTCCACATTTCTAAAGGATGTGTGTTCATTTTTAGTAAAAAAATAATTACGCTTGTTCAATCATATGTTGGCTATTCCTTAAAGACCATTGAGAGATTTAGCTTACAGGAGATCTGAGTTAGGAATTCGTTGCCTTTCTTAGATCCATTAATACTTTCTTTGCCTTGTTTGTAAGATATCCACATGTGAACTGAAATTTCTTCTCATGTTACACAGACATATCTTCACATTTTTATCCAAGTCCAAGCTAGAGAGTTTCACTCCACAATGGATTTTATTTCCTCTATTTTTTTTCCTTTTCAGAGGAAATGATAACAGCCCATTGAGAATCAGGCTCTAGTGCACCCTTTTTCTGAATGCCAGTTGAGAATTTACATGCAAACTCAGCATCCTCAAATGGTCTTTCCCAAAAAAACATTAATCTGTCTTGTGTCAGGAATGTCCCCTATACCTCTGGCAGTATTCTGCCATTCTGCTCAGGTTCTTTAGCTTCAATGACAAGACAAAGCAAAGCAAAAAATTTACATGAGAGGTTGAGCTGTTCAGACATACTCTGGCTTTATATCCTGCTTCTATCTTAAGTGATCCTTTCCCCAGGGCTCTTTGGTCTTTGTTAAACAGAGATTCCTAGAGCCTTGTCAAGGAATAGCAGTGTTTCCTTTCTCTGCCTTTTTGAAGGCTTATGCTCCTCCAGCACACTTTTCTCAAATGATCTGTGTGCAATTCCAGTTCTGTTGAAATTGCATGCCTGTGATTTGCAGCACCAGTGTCATAATCAAATGCAGTCACTTCTCCTAGCTATAAAGTACCTGAGGAAATAACACAAGAAGAGTGTGGGCTGCTTACACCCATTTAAAATAATCAGAAATTTTATTACAATGTGGTGTGTAATTATTTCTTTATTTTTTATTTGGTGTTTTGTTTTGAGGGTTTTTTTTTAAGTTCTCATAATACTTGCCACTTGAGATTGTCAAGTTTTCAGTTTAGCCTGGAGACTGCATCCTATATATTTTTACATGGATAAGTTGAACTTACAATTGCGTATTTCAGAATTTAAAATTTTTATTACAGAACTTAATATTCTCAAAATAGATTTCATGTATTCTCACTTAAACTTCCTTCCTCGTACATTAGGCCAGAGATGTAAATCAGTATCAGTTATCATGTGGTGCAAATCACTCTGTTAGTGTGGGAAGCTTGGAATTTTTATTTCCTGTTATGTTTAAATACTGAGGCATTAAAAATTCTTAATTATTTATGTCATACTAGACCTTTTAGTGTCATTTGCTTGCACTTATTTGCGTGGATATTCAAAGCAAACAGTTATGAGAAGGACCATGAACCAACTCTTTTCTGTTGGCATCTTCCTTCTCAGTACTTTAAGCACAAACTTTTTGCTCAAAAACGAAGCTTTTCACGTGCCCATACCCACCAGATTCCTGCAGGAGAGGAACATGTGAAGAGTGCCTGGTGGTGCAGAGATACCACTCAACTTGGCCTTCTAGATGTCAATTGCTTCCTAGGAATAGTAACACAGAAGAAATTAATTTATTTTGGTGGCAATAATGGGTATATTTATGTTGTTTAAAAGGTGGATTTTTCTCGTTACCTTGTTGCCTCAACCTTGGAGAGAGGGGGAAGAAAATATGTAGGAGAGACCTCTCGCACTCAAGGAATTCCGCTATGAAACTATTTGTGTTTGCCTTTGTTTCACTGTACTTCTTTCAAACACAAAACTCTCACCCCTTAATTCTGTTTCACACAGTTTCATTGTGTGAGTTTACTTTGCAGGAAAACCACCTTAGTATTCAACCCTGCTCAGGCACATCTTTAAAAGCACTAAAATTCTTTGTATGTTGTCTCTGTTACAGTGCAGCCACTTGTTTGCTCAGGAAAAAATGGTACCAGAGAGAGAGAGTCTGTCATGTTTTAGTTACTGCTGTGGTCAACCCCCCTTCATTTTGCCCTGAAGTAGCAGTTCTGTAAGGATGTCTTTTATACTCTCAGATGAAGTCCCAGCAGGGGTAGGGACCCAAAAAAGTAAGGCTTGTGCTGTCATGGGTAGCCTTTCAGGGTTTACTAGGACCATTAGCACAATGCTACAGCTTGAAGTGTTTTCAGTCAGTTTATATTAAATGAAAATACAAGATAAGACAAAAATATTAAATATACTTTTGCAGAGTGAAAAAACAATTCTGGGAGTTTGCATTGTGCATGGACCATTCTGGCAATCAGGCATTGGCGTTCCAGACCCTGTCCGTGCAGTGTGAGGGTGCTCTGTGACAAGTTGGGCTGAGTGCTTTGTTTCTTGAGCATGTTTCCTGGGCCAAGGGAATTAGACATCTGGGTTGGAACTCCTTGGACTGCTGAGTGTCGTACTTTGGTTCTTGCAGCACACAACACACAGATTCCGTTTCCAGCACTGGCCTTCTATGGTATTCATAATACTAATAGCCTGTGGCTGTCCAGAGGTCACAGCAATTGGAATAATGAGCACTAAGTTCTTAATTACCTTGCATTATCTACATTTTGTCATTTTTATTGTAATTCATTACACTCCAAGCAATACCAACCCAGCAAAATGCCATGATTACTGTAAAGATTTTTATTTTTTAATGTCAGAATCTTAAAGCTGAAAAATGGATATTGAACACTATTTCTCAAATACTATTTGATTCCTGAAAAAATGACCTTTTTTTTGTCTTGAATAAAAATTTTATGATATTTTTTCTGTTCCTTTCACATCATCTAGTTCTTGAAAATTCTGACAGCTCATTTACATTGTGCTTCTTATTATGTGGGGTTGTAAGTACCACATTAATAGGCACGGTTCAGTACTTTCTAAAAATATAATGTGTGTATCTGCGAGTAGAGAAATATTTTTCATTTGATGTTGACGTTTTTCATGTTTCATCTGATAATTTATATTGCTGAAAATTTGCAAGCACTATCTGGCACAGAAATAATTAGCTTGGTCTTTATACTGGAGTTACAAGATTTTAATACTTTGGAGTTTGTCTATGAAATAATTTCAGTAGAATCTCTTTATATTTTTATGATTTTCATGGGTGGATACAAATTAACTTCTTTTATCTGGGAAATAAATGTTAAGCAAAAATCTAGATACTCTGCAAGAAATAGTTTTCTAGAGAACAACCAAAACTTAAAGTCAAAATGGAAAATTTGTCCCCAGTATATTCTATTCTCCAGTAAGTTTTTTCCCCAGACGTCCAGGGAACTGTAAGTGGTCCAGGATTTTTGGAAACAGGAGGCTGAAAAATAAGAGTATCTGTGCCAAAGTGTGAATAAGAGGTGTACCCAGGCACCCTATTAATTTAGTGTCTTGCTTAGTAGCGTAATGAAATAAAATAGCTAGAATATCTAAGGGAAGAATGTGCTTTCTGTGTTTGTCATGGAGAGAAGGTGTGAACAAGGCAGAGGTTGGACATCACAAGGAAGGAAAGGGAAGTGGTTCTACCACATGGCAATTAAAAGTGCATGTCAGGTGGATAGTCATTCCTCAGATGTCAGAATGAAGAACAAAGCCCTATTCCTTTTCTCCAGGCCTATTCCTTTCCTCTTCAAGTTGTGTGTGATATGTGGTCAAATAATACTAAAGTTAAAGTCATTAACAAAATTTTTATTTCTGTTTTCATTTCAGTTATTTGCCACCTTCCATGCATGAATGGAGGCCAGTGTAGTTCTAGAGATAAATGCCAGTGCCCTCCTAGTTACACTGGCAAACTTTGTCAGATTCCTGTGCAGACTGCCAGTTCTTCAAAACTCTACCATCACTCGCAGCAGGTGAACAAGGCTGTAGGATCACAAGTTATCCACTCTACTCATACTTTACCACTGACAATGTCTGGACAGCAAGGTGTGAAAGGTAACTTCTTTCTTGGTAGATATTTTTAACTTGGTAGATAATTTTAACAATTATTTTGGTTATTCAACTAGTAGCAATAGGCTGCATCTACATATATCGACACCACAACTTGAATAATGAACTCACCAGAATGTCAGGAACATATTTTGCTCAGTGACTGAAATAGTAAGAAATAGCAGTGTTATTGTAAAGAGTTTATAGGTAAATTTACTTTACTTTATAGTGGAATTTAATGCAAATTGCAGAGTCAAGGGATAATGCAGGGGATTTCTTCCATAAGGGTAGACCTGTTCAAAAAGATAACAATTGTGGTTGAACAGAGACCATAAATTGCAGTATACCTAGACAGAGAGTTGCAAGTGATTCCATGGTTACTAGTGGAGGAAAGAGAGGATGCTTTTCAACATAAAATAATTTTTTAATCTGATATAAAACTAAAAATACAAGCCATGTTTATCTTACATGATTTAGTAGAGTTATAAGTTAATTTTGTGGTGAACTTTTTAGTGCAAATAGGCCATGATATGATTCACTTAAATAGAACATTTCTTCCAGGATAAATAACAATATAATTTAAAAAAACAAAACCAAAACAAAACCCCAAAAACCCTCACCAAAACAAACAAAAAAACTCTAGCGTTTCCCTACTGCTAATACTGGGAAGAAGACAGAGGATAAGAAAAAAGGAAACCTGTGATGTTTCTCAAATTTTCCCAGTCAAAGAAAGTTCATTCAGCTTCAGATTTCTGTTTCCCCTAATACTTTTGTCATGAGGTCTCAATTTCTGATGACTTTGAAGAGAAGTGTTGAAATTATTTCTTATGTGTCCTATGACTATAGGTAGGATTTTATCTGGGTGAGATCTTGTCTGTATGGAGTGACCCCTGCAACTCAGATTCTCAACATATGACCTTAATGTGTATTTTGTTTGTTTGTTTGAATTTCCAGATTGATTTTTGGTCAGGGGTAATTTTACAATTACCTCTCCAAAGCTGGTATAGCTGAATAAAATGAAAAATAAATAAATTTTTAAAATTAAAAAACAAGAAAATATATACGGAAAAATGTGAGGAGGCTCAGTTGCTCGCAAATAGTTTCTGAATAACTTTGCTAAAACAGGCCAAACTATTTAGATATTTGTGATAAAGATAATCTAAGGTAGTAATTCTGTATTCAGAAAGAATTCGCAGACATAGCTGCGAATGAACTGTTGACAGTATCCTGGAAATGCAGTGTTTTATAAGTACATTTGAGTATCTCCTTCATCCAAAGAAGAGAATATGATTACCTAAACATTTAGCAGAGCAGCAATTTATTTCTGTGCCTATGTAATTCCAGATGAAATAATTTTAGACAATACAGTGGACCACAACCCCCAAATGTTTAAGACATAGTTACTCTTCAGATTTAAAGCACTCTCTTAAAATGCACAATAGGTTTCTTATTGCTAAAGAGTCTGACCCCTTGAATATTTTTTCCTGACCTTCAAATCCTCATAGGAATCATTAGCAGTCACAATGCCTTTTCTACTCTTTCCATGTCCAAATGAGGATGTTGGATTGTTGAGAGACGAATATTTCATTTCTTTAAAGGAAAGAATAAAACAATTCAGCCTGAAATGGCTGGCAGAAAGAAAAATGAGCACATCTAGGCAATGATCCAAGACCTGGAGAGGATTGTGATAATAGTACTGCATTACCCAGCCTAAATTTGATGTTTGCAGCATCTGAACATCTCTGGATGGATTGAGACACTAAAGTAGAGCAATTCAGTGATTTCTATTGAGGACTAATATATTTTTTAGGTTTAGCAGCTAGAGGAACTAGTTGAAGGGATCCCTCTTCATATATAAAAATGTTGGGGTGAGTTTTGTTCTTTTTACAGACAGACTATGCTGTCTTGCCTTGCCCTGCAAACCCAGTTTGACAGCCTGACAAGGACCTGACTGCTTCTGCTTGTAACACTGAATCTTTCCCCTGTGGGTTTGCCTCTAACAGACCCCATGTAGCATACTTTTTGGTTGTAGGTTGTTTTCAGCTACAGGCAAGATCTTGGCCCTGCAGCCATATTTTGCTGACTTTCTACCATCTTATTCCTGATGTTTCTGTCTGAGTACATTGACAATTTTCATAAATGAAACAATACAGTCAGTGTAAAAATAAGTCTATTTCTTTTAAGGAATTCCTAGGTGAGACCAATTAATACTGATAATGTGCCTAGGAAAATGAAAATAATGTCAAAAACCAAAAACACTTTCTCCAAAATATTATCATTTAAAGTAGCTCAAATAAATGCAATATGCCTCCTGAGGACGGGAGCTGAAAATGCTTAATCAAGTTCCAAAGAACAGGTCAAACTCCAGGAGACAAGGAGACAATCCAGAAGACTCAACAATCCAGTGTGCATTATAGAGAAAGCTGTGTGAAATGATATTGGTTGGTTTTTGATGTTTGGAAGGGGTGTTATTTCTGATGGATTGTCTGGCCTCAAGTAGCCTGTGCAGTCCTCTCTGATGAGAGAGGCCCAGCCAGACACAGGAAATGCGAACTTAGTGAGGCAGCTTACAAACTATACAACTTGTTACACACCTCTCTGCCCTGCCCACCCCAATAAGCATTTGAGTTAGGTCATTAAAGGGCATTTTGTGTTCCAGTAAAAAGAGGCTTAAGGGTCACAAGCAGTTCTGTGCAGATTGCATTGACTGGAGGGTCTCAGTCTACATACCCAGACTTAAAACTACAACCATATTTAAAAACGGAAGTGTCTGAAAATCGTTTCCTCCCTCTTTATCTGCCAAACCCTGAATTCAAAGTTCAACAAAGGGAGTGGTGATTTTAGATGGTTGAGGTGCTGGAAACTCTTGCAGGGGCAAGCTTGGGACTTGGCAGGTATATAAAGGTGAAGGGATGAAATCTGAAGCTTTTTCTGTGTTCCAGAGAAAGATGATGGATCTGAAAAAGAAAATAAAGCTTACTATATATCCAAAAATAACCCAGTAGAGTTTGAATTCTGGAACTTTGAATGGGATTCTTATTACACAGTATGACCACAAATATTAATGTCATACTAGCCAATTTGGACATTTATGTTTATCTAGCAGTCTTTACAATCCTATAATGTTATTCTTTCCTACATGAAGATTTTTCATTTTCTTGCTTTGTTAATGAGACTCTATGTGTTCTTTAAGCCTTCCCTCTAACCCCCAAATTTGGGCTTCATTTATATTTCAGTCACTTTAAGGCACTCTGTAAAAATTCTGATGTACAAAAAAGAAATGTCTTAAAGGTGCCTAAGATATCTTTTTCACATATTTTATTACCAATTTCTCTTATGTGTTTTTCCTTCAATTATTTTAGTGAAGTTCCCTCCTAACATAGTGAATATCCATGTGAAACATCCCCCTGAAGCCTCAGTTCAGATCCATCAAGTGTCAAGAATTGACAGCACATCAACAGGACAAAAAGCGAAAGTACCTCAGCCAGTACATCCACAGGTCTCTTACCAAGGTCTTCCGTATCAGAAGACCCAGAAAGGACATACAACTTACACAAATCAACAACCCATTCCTCATATGTTTCCTGTTTCAGTTAAAACTCAGCTTGGGCGCTGCTTTCAGGAGACTGTTGGGACACAGGTAAGATATGTTTGGTAAGGCTCGTGAGACAGGTAGCTTAAAAACTATATTATAAAAGAATGGGGAAAAAAAATCCAACAACATATTTGACATTCTTTTCTGCAAGAAAATTATTTTGAGAACATAAGATTTTTATAAAATAACATTTTTCTGAACCTCTTTCTCCTTCAAGTTAATGTCTTTACTTTCTATAGGCTTGGGTCCCTGACATTTTGATTTAAATTATTTTATCCATAGCTTTTTCTTTTTCTCATGGAAATTTCTATTCATTCAACAACTTTATATGTTTTACAGTATTTTAGGCAAATGTTTTGAATCTGTTGAAATGTGACCATTAAATGGTGTAGAAAAATCATGACAGCCAACTGAGTGTTCGCTAGAACATTAAAACCTTAGTTCAGTTAAAAATAGTATGTTCACATCACATTTTATATATGAGTATTCAAAATTGTGTATCTTCTTTCAATCCTGAAGCATTTTAATAGCAGCACATTTTTATATTTGAATACACTCAGACATGATAAGGATATGTGAAAAGATTGTTATGAAGTCAGTAAAATCCTGTTATTTATTGCTTATTACCTTTCTGAAATTTGACTTTTCAGGTCAAATGTCTTTAATGTGAATGCATGCCTCCGACTGAAATACTGTGTGAGGTTTCAGGAAAAATCACTCGTTTTGGAAGGTGATGTTAGAGAATAAGTATGTTGTTTTTCAGGCTAAAAAGTACTGTCTGACTCTATCACTGAAGATATGAATTTTAAGTTTATCACAAAGACTGCTTTGCTTTTGGTTCTTCCAGTAATACACCCTCAAAGTTAGCCAATTTTCAAGCAACAAAAATTGTATGTATTTTCAGTATATTTCACAAACACTTGTTAGATGTTGGCAGATTTTATCCACAGATTTCACCAGCACAGAGCATGATCTGCCTTCCCCTCAAAGGGACGTCACCCATCATTTTTGAGATGAAGGACTGGAGCAAAAAGCCCTTTACAAATGTTTATTCTGACTGTTTCTTCCAGCTGTCAGTGAATTTTTTAAAGGCTCTTAAGCTGTGTGCAACCCCTGGCTTCCCAAAAAACAAAAAACAAAACAAAAAAAAGAGGGAAGATACCTCACTCCCTTACTCATAGATAGGCAGGGAGCTTTGGATGAAGGTGACATAGTTGTCAGATCCTAAGGTACTGAACTCCCCCTGCCATGGGCAAAATTTTGAACTTGAAAACAAAGTTCCTTAGTCTCAGTCACCTGCCATCTCTAAAGAATTGACATGAGGATGCTTAAAAGTAATTCATTCTGAAAAATGCAATGGAAGAAATTAATTTAAGTGTCATCACACACCAAAAATGTTTTTAGAAGACCGGAGTTAAATTTGCATATGGAACTTTAAAGGCTAGGATTCACTAATTGTTGAATGATTGGTTTGGGATCTACAGTGTTAATTTACACTGATGAGCTCTCTGTGCTTGTCTTTACTTTTCAAGGATAGTAAAACCTTTAGGTTTTTTTTTCAACAAGTGTTGAAGCACATATTCAAATGAAAGTTCACGGATTTTACATGAAGAAATGAAGCAGGGCCTGTGTCAAACAACCATTTCTCTTTTCTAAAAATGAGCAATCTAAGAAGCATGGCATCATAATGTGCAATCATAAAAATCAGGAAATAAGGGTGATAATTAATAGTTGTTTGGGGTTTTTTTGTATTTCTATTTGTAGTCATATATAAAGGAATACAAAATTAATTCCTTAGTCCTAGACCTAGCTGTGGGTGCTCTTTTATCTCCTACCTCTCATGCTTAATCAGTTTCCTGTGTGTTCTTTCTACCACATGCATCAGGGACATACTGAGAGGCCTATGCATGCCCCTCACACTACAATGGTTTTAAAACTAAAAGTTACTCATTGTTCTCTGGAAGACAGTAATGTGTTCCTTTTAAAGGGGGAGAAAAGGAAAAATAAGCTTGCATTGCCCTCATGTCTGACTTGGAATCTTACTAAATGCTTACCTATTTTTATAAATTTTTTTCAGTATTCCCCTGGAAAAATATGTCTTTGCAATGCTCTGAAGAAAGGGTAGTGCCTCCTAGTTTGGAATAGTGCATGTTCTCAATTTTTACAGATTTCATTGATCAGTATCGATCTTGAAGAAGAGCATAGTAAGGATTTCAGATGCCTTCTGTTATGTTAATGGTTCCGTTTAGAATTGGAGTTGTAGAATGGCATTTTGTAGAGCATTCATTTAAGACCTTGCCATAAATATAGATCTAAGTGACTCACCATTCAGATTTCCATCTGAAATGTTATTGGTTTTCCTGCAGTTGGTCAGTGCGTATTATTTATTTTTATGGTAAATATGCCTTGAACAGGGAAAGACAACTTTTTTTTTTTTTTAAACTGCTTAATAGATCGATTCTAAAAGAATTAGCTTTTCAGTTTATTTCATGTTTTCTCTGCTGTATCTGGGGGTTCTCTTTATTTGTTCAGATAAGATACTAAAATGAGCATTCCCTATTAGCAGCAATGTGTTGCAAGTCCTTTCTGGAGTTGATGCTGCATAATTTTGATACCCATAATTTGTTCAACAATCATCAGTGTTTATACATTTTTTTGCAGGGTGGATTGTGTGTTTGGCTTCAGAAATGTTTTATCAAATATCCTGGGATCTTGGGATGACTTTACTATCTATAGAGCAGATTGGTGGAAGGATTTCTGTGTGGCCTCTTGTAGACAAGTCAACTAAGTTAATAAGGGCTTTGCTGAACTTACTTTTGGTCCATGCTAAAAGCACAGGATTAAAACAGTATCAGAATCTCTTTTGTGGTTTTGTGTGCATGTGTAACTTCTACCATTCTATGTTTCTCTCCATCCCTTATTCTCTCCTTCTTGTTCCTTGAATTTCAGCTGCTCTTCAATTACAGGTCCTTTGATTTTAGTACTCTGAGTTTTTTATAAACTTCTGTGGAATATTTTTCATCTCCCAGCACATTCTTCCTAGCCCCACCTTAGTTAAATTCCCCTAATGTATCTATCTCATTCAAAAACAGTAGGATACTTGAATTCCAAGACAGAGTGCATTTTTCTGCAGTCAGTTTCCAAGCGAGTGCATACTGTTAAAAGTTAACAACTGGACCCACCTTGAACTGAAGCTCAGAGGACAATGTGGCACAGTTAGTTGAAGAATCTGGTCATATTGTCAGGTCTGAAATCACTTTTCATTAATGACATAGGTATTCTTTTAGACCTTCTCTTCCGTTAGCTATGTGTAGTATCATAAGTGACTATAACCAAAGGCAGCAGCCGTAAGAACAAGCTAGTCAAAGGTGTATGAAAAGATGTCAGTCTACCAGCTCAGAAGGACAGGGACAGTAAGAGGGGTGAGAGGAATGAAATGTCCTAGTTTAATAAGAATAGATAAATAAAGACATACATTTTCATAGATACATATACACGTGTATGTATGTGTTGATTAATTCTGATTGTTTTTTGAAGTGTCCTCAGCAGTGTGAAGTAAAGTGGGATGATAACTACAAAAGTAGTATTACTATTTGAATTTTTAAAAAGTATTATAGGAAGCAAATAGCATTTTGGATTGTTCTGTTTTGTTCTCAAGTCAATTCACTTTTCCTGGCTGCCTCTCTTTTCTCTGAGCGGAACACTTAGTATTTATTTCTCCTCTGGGAGATGTTAATGGTGGTTGCTCCAGGATAGCTTATCATGTTACATGATAACTCACTATGATACATCCCATACAAAAGTTGTGGTTCATCAAACTCTTTCCTGGTACCACAAAGATTTTTGCAGGGTATTTCATAAACCAAGCAGCTAAGCTGCAGGCCAGAAACAAGCTGTTGACATAAAGATATAGCAAACAAACCTTTACCTAAACTTGAGCACTGTTATATAGAAAATGATGTCAAGGAAATAGAAACTTGAAGTTGGGAAACAGACACAATGGAAGCAGTAGGACAAAAATCCCAATTAAGACAGAGAATAATAAATATCTGGAGAGCACTCTATGTTTTGGTGCCTTCAAAAGCTGGAGACTGAGCGTAGTGTCCTGCAAAATCTTGTACAGCCATGTAGTGCTTTATTTCTGAAATCCAAGGAGTTGGCCATCTTAGACCATTGATTCACTAAGTCCTATTTAAAAAGCAAGCAAATAAGGAGGATTTTGTTCCTCTTTTAATTCCTCCTCTTCAGATGATTTTCATTTTAATTCTAATAAAAATACCTTTATTATGACACAGAATATCTTGTATTTTCCAAAATACTTCTACAGCATCAGCAGTGTACCTAGTAAAGATTGTGTTGGTATTCTTGAGTCCTGTTGATTTTGCATATAATTACTTTGCATTTAAATCAAGAAAAGAATGCGCTTGCCTACTGTCTGTCAAAATTCATATAAAGATAATGGAGCACTATGTTTTTCACCCCTTAAGATCAGTTTGAAGTGTTTGCTAAGTATATTCATACATTTTCCTATGGTTACTGCATTGTAGTATTATCACTAAAAAAAGTGAGAGTTTTCCTCAGAATGGTTTCTCTTCTTTGCTTCAATGTAAAAATGGAGGTATTTTTTGCAAAACAGTAAGAAATTGGAGAAGCTGGTGTTTCAAAAAATTCGTCTAAATAAGGCTCTTTCTGTCTATATTCACATGTAATACTGTTCTCTTCAGCAGATATTTTTGGGTATTAGGTTTACTGAAGGACTCTTCTTGTGATCTCAGCATCTGTAGTTTAAAAAACAAAATAAAGAGTTGTTATTCTATAGAGAGACAGATACTTCAGTTGCTTGACAGATAATGAAGGGAACACATGGCAAAATGTACAGAAGAGAAGCTGGCTATGAAGTTATGTCTGCCTATGCTAGTGTGTTCCTCCTCGTATAACTGCTGAGAGGATCATCTCTGAAATGGTCACTGCTAGAATTTCAAAAATACTGTCTTCTGATCCCCCCTTTTTGTTGTGGTATTTTAAATTCCAGTCAGTTACAGGTTGCTGTATTGGAGTGTATGTTCCATTCCTCCCTTGTCAGTGGTTTGCTGCATGATGCTTTGTGCTTCCCTTGCAAAGTGCTTTAAAAGGTGTTGCAGAAAAGGTCTATACTTGTTAGAGCTCTATTCAAAAGGGTGCCTGAACTGGAGTTGTTCTGGTATTGTGAAGTGAAATTTGGTGGATTATAATGATACTTTGGAAAATCATATTAAAGAAAATCACAATATGACATGTATAGCAGACAATGGAAGCATTTTTTGATAGATGAATGGCTTTAATTAAGCTAAATAACATTTATGGTGAACATTAGGAAAGACTTTTGAAAATTATAAGGGTTGTTCATTTTCCAGTGCAATCAAAACTCTCACATATGCGTTCAAGTGTGTTTCAAATGCTGCTCAGTATGTCTGATCAACAGATATTAGTTAATTATCATCTTAAGTGGGATAAATTTCTATGGAGATAGTTTATTTAATACTTTGTTTCAGTAATGTCTTTTACAGGAAACATTTGTTTTGGTTTGAGCAACACACTTCTGTCTGCTGTCAGACTTAATAGAATACAAAATAAAGCCAAGTCATAGGTGGCAGCTGGAAAAGGTCAGAAATTATCAACATGGTTATCATGGTCAAGATTCTGAGAGCAAACCACTAAGCATTTACTTAACTTCATTCAGACAAGGGCGTACACTGATTGGGTACTTAGCTTTGAGAATATACATTCAGTTTTTAGAAACTGGGCTTAGATAATTGATGAGTTTTTCATGATGGGAAATATTAGACAAATGCATCAATGTTTTTGAGTTAGAAATCAGAACAGTAAAATGTGTTGATAACCCCTACTGCCTAACCTAACATACTGATACTACTGTATGCAATATGATCATAGTGTATATAGTGTGGAGGTGATGACTGTAGTAATATGCCTGTTGAAGCTATTTGTTCAACTGTATAAGCATCCCTGTTGAACTTCAGATTTAAGAAAGCATTTCCTATGGAGGTAAATTTCAGGTATTTTCTTTTTTTGACAGCTGTATGAAATGAACTTTCATATTTATCTTCTTTAGGCAGGAGAACTGATAAAATTTTGTGCTTCATACTGGTACTTTTTCTCTTAGAACACTTTTAAAACCTCTTTTCTTTAGAATAGTCTTAAAAATACCATGTCATAAAATAAAATAACTGTCTGGAATTCCTTGAAGCTCATAGTTTGGCTTCTGAAGTTCTTAAACAAATAGACTGTCAGAAGTTGGTGTGGATTCATTTCCAGCATTAATGCTTCATTTGCAGTAGTTTCTTTGCAAGATCAATACTCTGAAATATCAGAAGATTAAAGATGTATTAGATACCAAAAACACCAAACATTGTTTTAATTACTCAAATAGAAGAAAGCTGGATAATTTTTACTTGCTTATGAAGAATGTTCTGCTTAAGCCAAAACAAATTCTTTACCAGTTCTTCTAGAAAGTCTGGAAGTATTTAAGTTTCTCTCCTCTGCTTATGAGACAATGACTGTTAGTAAGCCAGTGCTACATGGGATAACACTCTTCATTTGTAACAACCTGTCATTCAGCTGGTCAGTAAGCTAATTAAGTATGTCTGTTAATTGTTTCAGTAATACAGTTTATTAAGTTTGAGGTTTCTTACTCTGTTTGTCGTGCCTATAGGAAAAAAAAAAAGAAGCAACAATCCAAAGTCTGTGCCTGTTGAATAGTTTACTGAAAGTTAAACAGTGTATCCATTCACTTCTGCTATTGTTGGTATGTGACATGCAGTCTTTTGAGCTGAATCCCAGAGTCATTAGCTATTAGCTCAGGCAAAGCACCTATCAATTTCAATCATAGTTAATCATGTGACACTCCTTTATTTATGCCTGTATTGTGGTTTTAACTAACAGCTTGTGACAGGGATTTGTAGATGGGTCATGCAGGAGTGGGAGTCCCAGGAAACCTTGTGGTCCCTTGGCCAGGATCCTTTGCGGTTGCCCTAAGAGTAATTGCCAGACTGGGCTCCCTACTGCACTTTACAGGGAGCTGAATAAATTTCCTCTACTGCCTTAGCAGATGAATTTCAAGGATAGAATCCTTCCTTTTCCCTGACATTGGAAAACACATGAAGTGCTGGTAGCAATACATGGCTTAGCACTCCAGGACTGTGGAGATGGGGCAGAAGCTGGAGTCTGGACAGAGTAACAAAGAGGTGATGTGGCTTGGGGTGGCTTTTGTGCACCAGCACAGGGTCAGCCAGAATTTCAGTCTTCCAGTGGGAATATTCAGTGCTTCCTTCAGTTATATAAAATATTGGCATAGGAGCCCAGGCACGCATGGGGAAAAACATGTGGATTCTAAACAATGCTTTCAGTGTCTCTGAGCGCTTTACCCAGGAAGAACTTTGTTTTATAGCAGTACCATGTGTGCATCATACTGCTGCTACTGCTGAGCCTCTTTCAGCACAGTTGAGCTCTTTTATACCAAACCTTCATGACTTCTTTGCCTTCTGAACTAGTAAGACTTATTTCCAAATCATAAGCTTATGACAGAGATATCATTCATGAAAATCTGTAGTCTTTTCCAGGAGCCCTCAGGAATACAGACTAGATTAGTTTAAAATATGTGTAGATGATGGATTGAAAAGTGTAAACCTAAGCTTAGGGAATGGCATTATCTTTGTGCATAGCCAAGCGTGCCTGTGTTTAGCTTTCCTACTTATTTTAGGCTCATATATATGTGTTGGAGTTGTGTTGAATGGTGAAACAAACTAAAAAATAGTTATTAATTCCTCCAAGTGACTTTTCCAGTCACTTGTGACTCAGAGACTGAAAAAGACTGTCTGAAGAACTAATGAGTTCTTTTTGATAGTAGGAAGTGGGCAAGACTTTTCATGTGAAGAGGAATTACCTATAAAAGTTTTTGAGACCTGTAGAAATAGAGCTTCAGTTCATAGATGCTTTAGGTTGCTGAAAGGTGGGAGCATCTTAAGAAAATGTAACCGGCTAGGAAACAGTTTGTGCAGTGCCATGAGTGTTTAGAGTATCTGAAGCACTACTAAGAAGTACCAGAGAAATAAGGGTTTAATAGCCATAGAAGAACTCTGTTTCTGCTTGGATTAAGACTTTGCAGAGCAGTCATGTTTTGTGATGCATAGCTCCAAAATTACACAGATCTTAAGGCAATAGGAGCCCCATGTGGCAGCTGCTTTTCCTTATTGCCCAGTTTCTACAATGATCTGGATGTTAACCAAATTATCGTTGATTCTTCAAGTTTCAATTCACCATAGAGGCAGTGGGAGCAGCAGCTTTTATCATTGCCAGTTTTTACTGACAGGACTGCAAACCACAGTTGCCAGATGACTCAGACTTTGGCATCCTTATTTTTGCTCATGGTTTTTATATGGAAATTTGAAAAAGTTATGACCACAGAGATCATGATTTTCAGTACAGTGCAAATGCTGTAGCACCACACCTAAACTATAAGTGGGCTTTAGTCCATCTTCCTCCTTCTCCCCTCCTTTCTTTTTTCCCTTCTTCTCTTGTAGCTTATTACTGTGAAATGACACCTTTTCTATTTTGGGGAAAAAGAAAAAAAAAAGGGGGGGAGGGGATCAGTTCATGATGGCATGTTGGCTCTCATGTTAGTGGAATATTGTCTTGACACACATGAGCTCCTGGCATGTGTCCTTGACGGTTTGACCTTGAAGAGAAACACTGGGTGTTAGGTAATGTGCCTCACTGCCCAAATGCTCCATTTCTGAGATCATAAGGGGAGGTGCAACACCAGCCTTGATTCCTCCCATTTGTTTTCAGGGAGCGGAGAGGTGTAAAACCGAGGTACAGTGAGGGGAGAAGAGCTGAGCACAAAATGCTTTAGCTGACTCTTGATAACAGCCACAGTGTATGACTTTAGTAAGCAGCTTCGCTGTCTTTGAAGAAGCTCTAGGAAAGGGGTTGAGCATCTGTAACTATAAAAGCAAAACTTGGTAGCTGTGGTTATAAAGTAAAATGGCCCTTCCTGGAGCATGCCTACCTGGGATGCAGGTGGAAAAAACCAACATTGCGTAAAGATGTAACGTGAACTCTCTAAGGTTTCAGGGTAGCCACTTGGAGGAAGCATTATGTGTACTCTCCAGCTGAAAGATTTTTTTAGCTTCTGGGAACTGCAGCACAATTTGTATATCCTCTAGCTAGGGGCAGTTGATAGAGCTTATTTCAGTTTTGAAAACAGCTGGGCTGCTACAGCAGAGGAAGTTGTGCAGAATTCCCCGTTTATGCATCTTGATGGTATTTCTGAAGCATCAGGCTGGGAGTTGCTTATGGAAGCAGAACTCAGTGGACTCTGATTGGGAATGGCCAGCCTTGTACCAATCCTACCAGTGCCTAAGCCAGAGGACTGCAAGACAGCTGAAAGATATGCATTCACCTAGCGTAAGCCTGGGCCTGCATCTGGAAGGTGGGACTTGCTGAGACACTTCACTGTTTTAACACAGCCAAATACCATCCAGGCAGGGACTATTTCTCATCCCTTGCAACATAGGAAAATTTGTCACCAGACCCACTCCAGACAGTAATGCGAAAATAAACTCCTAAAGTTGCACAATAACTGAGCTGTCTGTTTGAACCTGTTTGGCCCCTCTGTTCTTTTTGCTGTTCATGTGTCACACCAAACTGAGGCTCAAAGCACAGGTGGTGCTAACCTGTATATGGGTAGTGTGCAGAGGCATGCCATAGCCATGCCAAGTTGCCCTGGTGCTAAAAACTTGGACATGTGTAGCTGGCTGTCACTGAGACAGAGGACGCTTCAGACTTCTCACACATCCCTTGTCATAGATCTAAGCTTCACGTGCTGCAAGTGCTGAGCTGCAGCAGATTGCACATAACAGTCTGATGTTTAAATAGTGAACTGGTGCTGCTTTTAATTTGTTGAGATACTTCAGGAGGTGTCTGGGGAGTATCTGTGAAAATGAACAGAGAAAATGGCTGGGATGATGCCTTGCTGGCCCTCCCAATGCAGAGGGGACCCTCTGATGAGTCAGAACCCTCATGGGGTAGCTTGCTATTCTGTTAGTAGTCACATTGCAAAGCTACACGGGGTAACTCAGCTTCAGAAATATCATTGGCTGATGTGTGACAGTATGATTAAGAGCACATTGGAAAAGTTTTGGGAAAGTTGGAGGAAGCTGTCAGTGCCTGTGCATTCAGCATGCGTCTGCACTGCAGAGTGACTGGGTTACCAGCTAAGTGAAAGCAGCCACAAGGCCACAGCCTGTGGCATAGCATGAGCCAGCTATCTTGAGCTGAAAGCTATGTGACAGTGAACATTTGGGTCAGAGGTTTATACGCTGTCAGAAAGCAGAGTTAGATTAGGGAAAGTCTATTCACACCATACTGAGGATTCACACTCCAGCACATTTGAATTGTTTGCTGCAGCGCCTATTTATATCAGCATTTGCTTTGAAAGTATTACAAAGTACGGCTGTTGTGAACTTCTCCTGTGCTTTGTAAGTTCCATTTTATACCTAATTGGCAGGTTTAGATGTTTGGGGTTTTTTTTTTTAGTGTCTGCATCTCAAATACATTTAAGCTTTCTTTACCATGCAAAATGGAAGAAAATTGCAAAAGTCAAGAAGATAACTAGTATGTTGTAAGCTTTCAAATATTAATATTCTGCTTATTTTAAAGCATAATAAATATTTTATTGATCAGAGGAAAAATGAAAATTGACCTCAGAAATTATAAGGTATTTCAGATAATTTATATAGCTTTTGAAAAAGTGGACAAGCATGTTTTTGTGATGAAAATGATAGCTGCCAATGGTGAGTTACTACCTTGGGAATATACTCACTCATTCCTATGACATACTGTTTTCTTCTGGTTTTTTCTCCTTTTCAAGTTGACACAGGGGAAAATAATAATGTCACTTAATTTCCTCATGCCTACGTAGAGAGCCTCTGCAATGTGTGGATACAATTTAAATTCAGTTAAGCGCTCCAGTGAATCTTCAGTGTCTCAGCAAGAGGTTGACCCAAAATGACTGAAAATGAACATTGTACTTGTAAGTGACTCTTGTACAGTATCCCTAACCAGAGTATTCTTTACCTGACCATTTCAGTGTGGCAAAGCACTTCCTGGCCTTTCCAAGCAAGAAGACTGCTGTGGAACCGTGGGTACCTCCTGGGGTTTTAACAAATGCCAGAAATGTCCCAAGAAGCCGTGTAAGTGCTATTTTATTGTTATTCTCATGACTTTTCCCCCTCAAGTAGTATTTTCCCTTTTTTCAGAGGGGAAAAAATCAAAGGAACCTAGTAGAAAAAATGTGCTATGATTTGATTAGGGACAGGTTGTAGAAACTGGAATTCCCCTGCATGCCAGCAGAGTTACAATACGCAAGCACTTGGTGTAGCCAGCAAAGTTGACGTCGTTGGGTTTTTTTCCCCTACTTCTTCCTCCTTTGAGTCAATGATGGACTGTTGCATTTACTCAGTGCAGGAAGAGTAATCACATTGAATCATCTTGCTTTTTCCAGCTGGACTTTTTGGTTTTTTTTAAGTTTGCACAGAAATCTTAAATTATAGAGGCGCCAGTTTCTGCTTGGAGAGAATGCAGTGACCTCTCGGGACTGCAGATGAAATTTCAAGTTTGGAGCCAAGGTCTTCCAGGCTCTGAATTGTCAGTTGCTTTTTTTCTTTCTGCTTTTGAAATATCTTCCCCAACAATTAGACAATGACAAAGACTCTCTTCACCATTTTATTATGATTTGACATCATATTGTAAAATGAGAAAGGAATTTCGAATTATTTGCATGATCGGTGAGGATAATCTCTTAAGCTTTTTGTGACTTACAGTATTGTTGCACAGGAATAGTAATACTTCTGTGTCATGTCATATTTTCAGCATTAAATGAAAGATGGGAAAAGATAATGTAATCTCTGTTTTGCAGATGGAATGGACCTGCATTTACTGGGCCAAAAATAGCTCATTAAATTGCAGCCATTCTCACCTAGTTCTTCTAAGACCCTGTTATTCAGATAACAATGCTGGAAACATGTTCAGTGTTTGATTTTTTTGGAAGCGTGTGTTTCTTTGCAAGTCTTAATGTGGATGCAAATACAATTCCAGCAGAAAATCTGCTATTACTCCTATTTCTCTGACTCCTCCTTCTGTAGAAGACTCTGATATAAATTTATGCTGACTCAGTCTGATTTGCTAATTTCTGAAACATTTTGTGCATTGGAGTATGTTTATCTTCTGATGTGCTTTAGAAAGAGAGCCTCCTTGAGTCTTTGAAGGTCATAGTTAATAAGACTCAGGTATCTATTTTATTCCTGTAGCATGTAAATACAATTTCTAAAAGGAGCATGCATGCCAACCGCATGAAATTTAACAAAGGAAAGTCCCAAATTCTGCACCTGGCCATGGGCAACCCTGGATGTAGGCACACACTGGGAGTGAGAGGCTGGAGAGCAGTGCCAGTCAGAAAGTTGAATATGACTCAGAAGTGCCCTGGCAGCCAGGAGGACCAAGCATGTCCTGGGGCTGCATCAGGCACAGCATTGCCAGGGGAGTGGATTGTTCTGCTCTGCTCTACACTGGGGTGGCCTCACCTCAAATGCTGGGGGCAGATTTGGGTGCCACAATATAAGGAGGATATAAAGCTCTTAGTGTCCAATGGAGGACAATGAGGATGGTGAAGGGCCTTGAGGGGAAGCTGTATGATGAGCAGCCGAGGTCACTTTGTCTGTTCAGCCTGGGGAAGAGGAGAATGAGGGGGACCTCATTAGAGTTGACAACTTCCTCGTGAGGGGAAGAGGAAGGGCAGGCACTGGTCTCTTCTCTATGGTGACCAATGACAGGACCCAAGGGAATGGTCTGAAGTCGTGTCAGGGATTGGATATTAAGAAAACTTTCTTCTCCCAGAGGGTGGTTGGGCACTGGAAGAGGCTCTCCAGGGAAGTGGACATAGCACCAGTCTGACAGAGTTCAAGAAGTGTTCGGACAATGCAATTGAACTACAACTGAAGGTCTAGTTCATCAGAAGCATATTGACAAATGAAATGTAGCTTATTTGGATGTAGGTGTGCTATGAGAAAAATCACAAAAGCCTGAAATGTGCTTCAACCAAAAATTGGGTGGAACTACTAATACAAATTTTGATGCCTGGTTTGAAGGGAAGCACAGTTGTTAGTTCTTCATAGCAGCAAACAGAGAAACTGTGACAAACCGTGTCTGAAATTCTGATCCACAGATGCTTCCTAAGCAGGTACAGAGAAGTGCTTGAAGTCAACCTAAAAACCTCTCCTGAAAGGAAGCCCACCACTCTCTTTTCAAAGCACTGAATAATTCCTTTAAATGCTAATGAGAGGAGCAATGTCCTTTTGTTATAAAAACTTAATGACTAGCATATTTGCTCAAGATGGGACACTTCAGAGTTCCTTTATCTGCCAGAATAATTTCTAATCTACATTTTATACCTATGAGAAGATGCCCTAACCCATAAGATGTAGAAACAATTCTTGGAACAGTTCTAGGAATCCAGTCTCTTTCCCAGAGTCCTTAATTACTTACAGTATGAGTCATGCTCACTTTTGTTTCTGGCTCAATTTGAAATTGTTTTTTGAATGTAACTGTATGATTTCAAGAAGAGACAGAGAATGGTGCCTCTTGGAATAATCCTCTCCTCCTGATTAAAGCACTCCTGGAAAGTAAGGATTTGTGTCTCCTAGACAAAACAGGATACATTTCTCATCTTTCTAGGTGGGAGTTCTCACTGTACATTTGTATTTTAAGAAGGGAGAAGGAGAAGGGTGCACTATCTGTTTTATCCAGATTAAAATACAGTGTCATTATATCAAGAGTATGGTTTGGTAGGTGTATGCTTCAAGAATATTCATTGAATCTGTCAAGAAGCTTTAGTAGCAGTGTGTGTATTTTCTCTAGGCTACATTTGATTTAGGAATCATGCTAAGCATGATGCTATTTAATCATGTCATGTCTTATGGCAATTCTGCATGGATGCAAATGGTGCATTTTTAGATTTTTAAGAATTGAAAGTGATACATTTGGTGTGTTGCAGGTATTTAAGTGATCTTATGGCATCTTAAAATTTTATAGATGTTCAGTTTGAACTTAGGCACAAAATTTGAACCTCCAAAAGCTGCTCCGGATCTGGGTCCAAGTATCTTTTGGGCATAGGTGTCAAACTAAGCCTTATGACAGTATCCAAGTGTTATGGTTCTGTAGAGTAAACAATTTTCAAAGATAAATGTAAATTTGTTAGAAGATTTAATGAAAGTCTGGAGTGGATGCTGAAGGATTTATATTCATCAAGTATTTTTGCAACGCTGAGAATGCTTCAGTGGTAAAAGGAGTATGCATATATATTTATATATATAAATTTATATGACATTGGATGGAAAAACCTGGGAGTCAAGTAAATAATTAGTAAGTTGTCAGTTAAGTGATATCTATGCTAGTGTCTCAATAGATTAAGTTAGTCCCACATTCTTCCCATATAACTTTGACCTGTTCTGATATTTTACTAAATTGGTATTACCTTTTTTATTGTAGATGTTTTGAAAGCAAACAGACTTGCTTTTGCTTTTATGGTTTTATGCCTCATAAACGCCATTTAAAGTGGACCTGTTTCTATAATAATATGTAATCAGGTTGTGATCTTCTGCATAACCCACTTGAGCAAAATATTTAAGCATATACTTCAGTGTCACTAGCAGGCACTTTCTCTTTAATCAGCTACTTAAGAATGTGCATAAGTTTGCATATGTCTTGTTCCCATGGTCTTAAAGAGGGCTCAGTCATCTTTGTAAAGACTTGAGTATTTTGGGTAACAGCTACTGCTCAGTCAGGGCTTCTGTCCTGTTGCAAATTTAAATGCCTTGGCCTGAGACAGCTGCCATGGCTGTAAGTATATGGGTTATTCAGTATTACTGAAAATCAAAAGAAGTTTTGGAACAGATCTCCATTTTTGAGCGCTTCTAACAGAAGACAACTTTTAAGAAGAAGGGCCTTTCTGTGTTACACGGGGAATGTTATGACTGGTCAGGCTTCTTGCTAACTTAATAATTACAAACAGGTTGTTTAGGTGAGTAAAGGGTGAGTAATGTAGGACTCCATCCAGCTCCCACATGGATTACTAGCCATCACTGAACACACTTCTTCTCCACTGTGAGCTGCTTACATTTCTGGGCTTTGTAAAAGGAAGAAAACAGCTGCTAGTAAGCTGCCGTTTCCTGTTCATTGTGGGAGTAGGAGGATGAGGAAGGAGGGAGAGGTTAAAATCTCTGACCTCAGTCCACCACTGCACTTTCTAGAGCAGCTGAGTCACCCTGGGAGGGAAAATGTGTTGCAGCCCTGAAAAAGACCTGGCGTAGGTTATGGGCTGGTCTCCATCTACAACTGGAAGTTGTTTTCATTCAGCAGGCTGCACTGCAGGGTACCATTCCTGCCCACAGAAAGTTACAGAGACTCACTTGGTTTTAGTGTGAATTAAATCAGGTCTGTAATGGCAAACACAGATCAGTTAGGACATAATGAGTGCAATTATGAGTTTGAATCTGCCAACGTGAGTACTAGGAGTTTAATTGACACTATCAGGGACTGAAAGTAGACTAATGCATTGTGCTTTTGAAAGTCTCCTTAAATTTCAACTGGTTTTAATATTAACATTGTGAAAAGACTGAAAAATCCACCTTGGAAGCTAAATGTGTAGCTGTCACTTGAGTAGAGAGACAAAATTTTCAAGTTGTGATTTGTGTTAAAATGATTGTAGGCAGTGTAAAGATGGAGAAGTGTGTGTTCAGAACTGTAATAACATTGTTAATGTGTTTGACCATTTTGCACTTTATGCAATATCTAAGGAGAATATTACTGATTTATTTAAGCAATTATATTAAATAGTTCAGTGAAATTTGAAATAAAACTCTCTCACTCCAAAGCCTGTTACTCAAGATCAACACTTAAATTTTTCAAAATAATAGGCAAAGCTTTAGAACTAGTTAAAATAATTATGTCTTTTTTTTCTTCTTTCCCCACCATTACAGTCAACCAGGTGCCAGTTTTAAAGTAAGCTGCAGGGATAAGTGTGCGATTCAGGCATTATATGAAGTGAAGCCAATCAACAGCATTATGTTATTCAGTTGTTCTGTCTTATTTGGCAGTTTATATACAATAAAGATGGAAACGAATGCATATGGTGGATTTTGGGTGGGGGGCGTTTGTCTGTTGAACATTTGGAACACTTTTAAAATGAAACAAAAGATCTGACAAAATGTAAGGTATCTCTGTTGTAACAGAGGTAAGGTATCTCTGTCAAATTATGAAAAACTCTCTTGACTCTTATTAAAAGCACTTATGTGACCATAGTGCCAAAAGTTTAGTCCCATATGCTTAACAAAGTACTGGGCTTTGTCAAGAAATTAGCTTTTAGTGCATAACTATACAAAGAAGTTACTGCTGTCATTTATGATTTTTAAGAATCAATAAACAGTTTTCTGTAGTCTGCGGAGGAAAGAAACAATAAATAGAAATAAAAAGCTAGTTAACTGATCACTTTCCAGTTTGGCAAAATGGAATTCAGTCTTTATTTTGCAGTGTTGTTATATCTGTGACTGTTTACACTGATCAGCCAGTAAGTGAAGTGAAGTTCAGTATTCTAAAATTCAACAGCTCTGTTAGGAAAATCCCAGGTATTTCCATAATGAATCTTTCCATAATGAACTTTACCTTTTCCAAACATGATATTTGTAGCTGGTTTGCAAAAGTAATTATTTGAATATTTCAGAACAAATAGGATGAAAGATATCCTGATTTCAAAAATTTGTTTTGTTTGTTTTTTAACACAAATTTGACTGGATAATTGAGTGGTACACACATTGAAAAAGATGGAATTAAGGTTACCTGTACAATCTTTAATTTTAATTTCTTTGTCTATCTTGCTTAACCATTCATCACAAAACATAATTTCTTTTTTAAATATAGTTATATAATAATTTGGCTGTCAGGCTCTGTAAGCATATAAATTAGCAGTATTTAACTGATGTAATTTTTTTCTTCAGCTTACCATGGATACGGTCCTATGATGGAATGCCCGCAAGGCTACAAGAGGATCAATGCTACTTTTTGTCAAGGTATGATAGTGCCCACAATTGATTATGTTTATTTTGAGTACTGGTTTTCTGTGACAGCTTCTTTGATATTGATGATTTAGATGAATGAATGCAGTCCATGGATTTATATTTGGGAAAAAATCTTGAGTCTACTTTTGACTCTTTCCAAATATTGCCAACTCTGTAAGAGTGGTTTTTTTCCTCCAGGGAAAATAACTTCTGAAACTTTTATGTATACTCCCATTTTCTTTGATGATGTAAAAAGATGACTTCATTAATTCTTTTGCTTCACAGTAAAAGGATTCTTTTACTTTGTTTTTCTGTAGAAATACATTTTTTGTCATTTTTTTTGCTGAACACTGAATCTGCAGACATATTCAGTTAAGTCAGATGAAACTAGCAATACAGATCATTATTTGTAATCGTGAAAGTGTAGAATAATCAGAGAACAATTCTTTTGGCCTCAAGAGGTTAGGCGCAACAGTACTGAGAAAAGGCAGATAACGTACCTGGTAAATGGAGATGAAAAGCACCAAGTACCTGGCTGCCATGTAAAGTGACCCACCTACTTTCAGAGTGTCCATAGTGCAGATGAGGATATATGGAGTTAGACACAGCCTAGTTGTGTTACTCCAAGATTATTATCACCTGGCAGTAAATATAAAAGTTATCAAAACATATGGGGTTGTGGGGTCTGCATGATCGTGAAGCTACAAAGCAAGGCTTGGGACTTTTAGATTCTCCTGGTTTAGAGCATCTCTATCTGACAAAGCTGAAGAGATGACCACAGACAAATGCTCGTTCTTTCTGTGTATCTTGAAGCACTGCACAGAGGTGCCAAATGAGGATGTAGAAAAAAGCTTAATTGCTTGTCTGACTTGCTTGGCACAACACAAGTAAACAAGACAAAGAAGCTCTGAGAAGATGTAAGCAACCTTGCAGCAGTGTTCTGGAGAGAGATTTGGGAAGGAAGGGAAAAAGGAGTTCAAGTGAAGCTGATACTGCTGTGGCCAGGTTTCTGCAAGGGTAAAAGAGGTAACATGGGTAAAAGAGGACCCAACAAATAGTAGTGGTGGTGAAGAGCTGGATAAAATGAAAGAATAATTGATGTTAAAGGATATTTGTAGGCATTTTGGACATAAATTTAATCTTATTTAACTGAAAACTTTCACTTTGCATGTTAATGAGGGAATGTACAATAGCCAGTTGCATAAAGAAATTATTTACCCACCAAAATAATAAAGTTTGCAGAGCACTAAACACAAACATTATCCTATTTTACTGCTGAGGGAGGTGTGAGCTGCTATCTGCAGGTTTAGCCACCTGGGCCTATGTGCTGCTCAGGTCTCTACTTAGTGGTTTATCGGCTTACAGGGTAGGGACATTTGGAGGACTGGATGGGTCAAAACAGTAAAAAAGTAAATGGGGGAAAGCTGCCAATTGCATCTCAAGAGCTTGTTCCCTGCTCTGTGGTGAAAGACTGTAGAATCCTCTTAATAAATAAAAGGGATGGGGAGATGTTGATGGCAATTTACTAATGAGGACTGCAAAGTGAAAAAGTGAAGGAGGTGAGTGTGAGACGTAAATGGGCAGCCTTTTTATACCTCAAATTAAACATGCAGGTAACGTATGCATTTCAGCAAGATGGTTCCAGCTATTCTGAAAGAGATTATCGTGTTCCACACATCAGTCATGAGGCTTTTCGGAGTCTGCAAAAGAGAGGTTTTCTAACTTTGAGCCCGGAAAATGTCTAGAAGATGCCATGATGCACTACTGCCATCATGCATCCCTCTGAGCATGATTCAGGAGAGACAGGAGTTTTTGATATCTTCAGTGGCTGTGTGTATACCCCACAGAACACATAATGGTTTCAGACAGCAGCAACCCAGCAGGCATTTAAAGGTGAGTAGGGCATTCAGTTTGTTTCAAGAGGCTGAACCTAGGTGTTGGCAAACCTTATTTCATGGCAACTAAGATCCTTATTGCAAGGTTATAGACAGCTAGAAATGGTCTGGTGTCTGTGAAGGCTGCCAGAAAAAGGCCAGGAAGTTGTTTCACTGAGCAGTGACAGGCTGATAGAGAGAGAGAACATATGTCTCTGGGTAGGAGCACAATAGGGAACTACGTACTGCCATGGTAGTGTACAGAAATAGATCTGTACCTGGTAGGACAATCATTGGGTTTTGCACTGGATTTTGATAATTCTTCCCCTGACACATTTTTGTACTACATAACTAAAACTGCAAGAAATATGAGGCTTTAAATAATTTGTTTTATACTGCTGTCACTAACCCAGAAGAGAGTGAGCTGTAGACTCTAAATATAGCTTGCAGTTGATACATGGAAATTCATAATGTAGTGTTTAATCATAAAATGATAGTAGGATAGTCTTAACAGGGAGGAGACTGTTGATGAATTTGGAATGGGGACAATCTCCTAGCTTTCTGGAGCGGGATGAGGTAGTGGTCATTGGAGGTTGCCCTTATTGCTTTTTTGAGGCTTGAATGTCTTCTCTGTAATTTGGTCTCTAACACACTCCAATAAGGAGATACACATGGGAGAGGGAATACCCATGAAACAAAGCCACGATGGAATTTAGTCCTATTGAAGTAAGTAACAAGATTACCATTTTCTTTCAGAGGGTCAGGATTTTGACCTCTGTTTGAACATTCTTCAGGAAAACTAGCTTCATATGTGAAAGCTGCTGGCAGGGTGCATTTCAGCCCTGAAGTGCTTCTCAATGGGTCAGCCAAAAGTGTCCTGTTTGTTTATGTGAAGCAGACATGCTTTGCTATAAGAGAAGAGGACAGGGCTAATGAGGAAAGAGCTGTCCATATCACTAACATGGACAGCAGTAGATGTCAAGAGAAAACCGTTTAAGCTGCTAGCGTGGGAGTATTCATATTCCTTTAATAATCCTTACAATTAAATTGGAAGGCAGTGGAACAGCATGTCCATATGCAAGTGTACGTTTTAATTAGATTATTCTTTGCTGAAAGGGTATGCGTGCTGTGTCCATGCTTAGAAAGGGCCAGGGTTGCCAGACCAAATAGTAATGGGGATATATTTCTGAATCCCTGCCTGCAGCTAAAAGAGATTGGTTTTTTTCACCTAGATGTTGTCCAACTTTCACTGGTTTTGAAAACTCAGGCCTAAAAGCCCAATTAACCTTTTGTTCTACTTTGGTTTTGCAGTCAAAAGTCTACATAGACTTCATAAACTAAGGAGTATTAGTGTGATTAATAACCAGATCATTATTTTTTTCCTTTCAAGTGAGTGAACTAATGTAATGAAGCATTCTTCTCTCTAATGTGTAAGTGGGACCACAAAGCACCATCTGTGGGTATGTTAATTCAGTTTAGTGTAATTACTATCAAGAAAGCTTTTCCCCCCTCAGTAATTATCTTTTCAATGGGGTGATTTATTACATGGACACACATGGATGCCCTAAGGCTGTCATTAGAACCAAAATGCAGCTTATCAGTGTTGGAACTTCTTCGTCAGAATCCACATGCAATGCTAATTTCTGGTTCCCTGCTTAGAATTATACTTACTGTTTCCTTAGTCTACTAATGGTTTTCTTGGAAAACTGAAATAGAATGGAAAAAACAGCTGGTGAAAAGATTGGATTCATTTTTCAGGAAACTAACATATTGCCAACAGAGCACTTTAGAAATCTTATCTTGAAGAACTGGAAAAATACCTGAACACTTGTTGTTTTGCAATGAAGTAAAAAGTGCATGGAAGTTCTTGGAAAGTCCCTGTATTCTTAAAATTAAATGTTTATGAGCTTGCAGAAACTAGTACTTGTAAGTTGATAGATCAAATTCTATAATCATGTGCTCTGGGGACATGAAGCACTTTTCCCTTGGTTTCATCATGATTTAAGATAAATTTTGAATGTATATTCTTTCCTCCTATATTTGTCCCTAAAATACAGTAATAAATTTGTTTTCCCTGTAAGTTGTATATTTGTTTCACTACTTTTAAGTAATAAAAGGTCTTCGTTAATAAGAAATGCTGTTTAATGTTACTTAGTTACTAAGTCAACAACCATCTTTCAAAGAAGTTCTTTTATGATGGTCATAATGAGAAATAAATATATCTCCAGAAACTGGGCTGGGTTGCTGTTTGGACGCTGATTATGTGTTTGAGAAGTGTGGCTCTGCAAACTTGCATTCCAGTAAATTCCACGCAAAAGCACAAAATGAGTTGGACTGATTTCTTCTGCTGCTATTCTGTTAGCTCACAGAAATCAGTGGGTCGTTTCTTAGAATAAGCAACTGTTTCTTCTGTAATTTTAAAAAATATTGCAATTGTTTAATTAGCAACAAAACCTCGGGTTTTGTTTCTTTTACCTCTCATCCTCACTAATCAAGTTTTATTGAAACATTCAACTATAATGGAGGCAGTAAAATATGGATATTGTACTTTTCTTAGAGGATATTAATAGTGGTTAATGTAGCTACAGAAGGAACAGTTGGAACAGAATTTTCTGTGGTGTTAATAGGTAATTGATTGTAATTGATTTTCATAAAGAGAACAAAAACTGATGTCTCCCTATTGAGTCAATTTGGAGATCATTCAGTCAGATGGCACTCCCAGTGAAGCCTAGTATATAACTTACCAGAATGTATCAACTTTTCACAATTGACATAAGTTTTATATTCCAGTCTAAATTTGCAACATAGTTTATTATGCATATTAAAGCACTTACTGCATGGAAACATCTATCTAGGCAGATATTACTAAATAATATTTAATGGCTGACCACTAGGTCATTTTTAATTAAGAAGTTGCCTAAATACTTTGGCAAATTCTAATTAGTATATAATTGATCTAGGAGGCTTTCTTTGCTTAAATGCAGCAAAGTGTTTTAAGGGTATGTGGGTCTTACTGAAAGGCAAGTTGCTCTCTTTGCATCAGAAGGAGACAAATATTTTCCATTTGGTTTTATTACTTAGTAATTTAAACAAAGTCAGGTTTTGATAAGCATAGAGATCAGACTCCAGAGCTAACTGTAGAGGTCCCCCTTCAGAAATTTATCTTTCCACAGTCCCTATATCTGTAATCAGCTATTGTAGTTGCTTGTGTCCTCCAGCATCAGACACTTGGGACAGAGTGGGTGATGGGCTGCAGTACTTTTCTAGCCATGAGTTTATTCTGAATATTTCAGTGAAGTTACCAGGCCTTTGGTGGTCTGACTAGAAATCCCTGCTTCTGCAAGTTCTTGTTCTTGGTCCAAATTTTATAAGAACCTTCTGGATATCATGACTGGCCTAGCTAAAAGCAGTTGCATATTTAGTTTTTATACCTTGTTATGTGTTGTATTAAAAATTGTGAAATTATATATTGTTTTCTTCTAGTGCGTGTAATGTGACTTTGAAAATCTGAATTGTTCATTGTTTTTTGAGTCATATTAATTCATATAATTAAAAATCACCTACCAAATTTCTAACATAGCAAACTCAATGATACAAGTGAGATCTATTTTTCAAAAGAGGGATTTTTAATTAATACTAAATCATTTAACATTCTTTAGCTTTGTTTATGAAAATTTTAAATGCCTTTTAGTTACTTCAGCATACAATAGTAATAAAATCAAACTCTGGTCCAATTTTGATAGTGGAAGCTGTTGTTTCTAAGCTACCAGTACTCCTGAAAAGAAATTTGACTGTGTTATTTACATCAATAGTACCCATTGTTTCTTTCAAGAAACAAATTGAATGCTATTTTTGTTTGTATTTGCATTGTTCAAAATTCTTACAGTAAACCCTGATGTTTTTGAATTCATAGACTGCTTTTCTTGAGCAAAAATGTTTTCTTTAAAATGAATAGATGGATTTAAATAACATAATGTCAGAAGATTGCAGAACACATTAATAAACATGTATGTTCAGTTGTAGAATTTTAAGGTAATACTTAAATGTGGTTAAAATTTCCAAGCTGTGATCATTTTGATGAACATAAATTCAATGTGCTAAGCCTGGAAATGAAAGAATGAATTTAATTTTATAGGAATGTTTCAAATTCCTGTATGTCTGTGACCAAATATGGACATTGCTCGCTATCTGAAAAGGGTAGGCAATGGACTTGCTTGGTGTGTCCGAATGACTTACTAGGCTGAAGGCAGAGAAGACAGCTTTACACCACCTCAGTGTTTCTGCACTAGGCCAGCGGGACCTGGGTGGTCTGAGAAGCTGTTGTAATGGTTAACATAGCCAAAACACGGTGAACTTCTCTTCCTAAATAGTCCCACAGCTGGAAGCTGCCAAAGGGAAACACTGCAGAGCTGATACTCCAGCCCTCAGCTTTGTAGGGTGCCCTGTAGCAGAGCAGTTCTCTGCTGATCCATAGTCCTTTGGCACCACTTTGCTTGGCTGTAGCAGCCATCGCTTTCAGGTTGTGTTGGCCTGTTAATGTGTAGAACAGAAGCAGGCTGTGAAGCATTTATGTATTTTCTTGCTGAAGCCTCTAGTAAGGTATTTCAGTAAAAGGGGAAATTAAAGGAACTTTAATATGTAGTAAATAACTCAGCATGTTTTACAGTAACCAAGCAAAGCATATTCTTTCAACAGTAAGTGACAGGTACAGATCTCGTTTTAAGCAGGCACAGGAATTTTTCCTAGGATTGGATGTTTACACTTAGCATGGTTTGTTATTCTTGGATAAAGGATACTCAGGCTGCGTTACAGTGTCATTAATCCTGGAATAAAGCTGAAATGATTCACTTCCTGGATGTGGTTGAATTAGGTATACCATTGCTCAAGGAAATGTGAGAAAAGTTGCTTGTAGGTTTCCAGTAAAGAACCAAAGTAGTGTTGAACAGCAGCTAATGCAGTCACAAACACTGTTTTAATCTAATTTAAAAGCCAGTGTAGAACTGGAGAATGCCAGCAGAATAATGGAAGTTAAGACTTCTGCAGCATGTCCTCCCCTCCAGCACAAAATTCTGTGCATTGTCATTCGGTTGAGAAAGAGATTCTACTACATTGTACATTTCTGTACATAAATACCTCTACATCAGCAAGAGGGAAACCTTTCAATAGGTGTGAAAAGGCTTTGTTGCTGAAATTTAAGTACCTTAGGACAGGATTTGATGTTTTGATTGATGCATTTCTTTTTCAGTCATGGCCATTCCCCAGTGTGCAATATATGTAAGAGGTCTGAACAAGTAAATCCGTACTTGAGGAAATACAGGTGGAGATGTTGAAAAATCACTGCGGGTTTTGATCTTTAAGTAAGCAAGAATTGTTTAGAGAAGAGTAACAGATAAGGGTCAGGTTGTTTTTCAGAAGCTTCCTGCATTTTTTAATTTCTTCTGGAGTACTCAGTCCTTCTCTAAAACACAGTTATTAGAAGAAAATAGGTGATATTAACTGTTGCCTGCACTTAGATTGAATGAAATTTAGTTTAGTATTGTGATACTCAGCCCATGCAAATATCTATGTGTGGTCATGAGTAAAAAAAGTTCTTCATCTGATTGTGTTGAATATATGTGGACCAAGATTCTGGTAAATTGCTTTGGAGTATTTCTAATGTGAAAGCTTGATGATTACCTTACACTGGACAAAAATCCAAATAAAATTTCTTTGTGAACATTCATAGAAAATAAGCAGAAAAAACCATGAGCAAAGTAAATTTTTGTTTTGTTATCTGAGTTATCCACTCATTTCAATCTTTGATCTGCTAATAATGGATGTAAAGTTCTTTGAAGATGAATCTGGTTTTGGACTTAGTAAAGCTAGATAATTATAATAGTTTATAACAGGTTCCATCTTACATTGTTCCCACCTTCCTTCTTTGCTTGTTTGGTTTTGAAGGTTGTTTTTTTGTTGTTTTGGCTTTTTTTTTAAGTGTTAATAGTCATACTCTCCACATGAGCAGACAGGCATTTAATTAGCAAATGGTTGTTACAGCTTACTTTTCTTCACCAGGAAATTCAGTGGCAGTGAGTCATTAACACATTGCATTTTCTGAGAGCAGGCTGACCTGACACCCCAGAAGACCTATAAAAAAGTGTGGGAAGGTATCAAACACTATCTGTTGTTGTTTAAGAGAGCCTGTTTTAAGTTCTCCTTAGTGGGGAAGACTGTGGGATAGGTTAGCAGCAGTTTGGTAACGGCATCGGTGTTATTTGAAGCTGGGAGCACAGTGGTGGCTCTGGAGAGCGTGGTGACTGACCTCACCATATATCAAGCTGTGTTTAGAAAGGGTATAGGAGGAGCTGAGACACAGCAGACTTACCTACACAGTGCTGCAGCATCACTGTTAAGACCCTGGTTGTGGCAAAGCTTCCGTGTGTTTGGACAGACTTATGAGAGCAGAGTCACCAACAGGGTTGCTGAAATGGCATGTGGCTTGATCTGCCATCTCAACAGATTATAAGTATGAGTCAAAATTCCATGGAGATGGACTGCCAAATCTGGGGGCACAGTGTGCCGAGGACCAGTTCCACGTATTTGGCACGTATGATACTAAAGGGAACAGCAAAGGGTCAGGCTGTCAGTCAGTGCTCAATTGACAATGCTTCTTTCATGCCAGTGGGGTTATACCCTTTTATTGCCATTGAGAAAGGGTCAAATCATTCATATTATCAAACACCAACTATTAAAAAATCAATGCCTTATTTACCAGTTCTGTATATATTATAAGTAACAGTGCTTACTGTGAGAGTTCTTTATGGAACCATGTTTGGTGCTGTGTGGAATATCTCCTTGGTTAAACTCTTTTTTTTCTGTATCACTAGTGCAGAGCCTTTTTACCAATGAAACTTCATTACTCTGCTTTTCTCAAAAATTCGAAGTCTGTATTGAGTTGGTCTTTGGAAAGCTTTATTTGCATATGTGTGGTTTTATAGTACTGCTACCTAGCCCCTTAGTATTTCCTCTATGTAGATGAAGGCATTTGATCAATTTACTCCTCAAGCATGCCATCAGTTCATACTTCTGCACAAGATATTATTCAGACATTTTTCTCTAGTTTTTGCAATGGATCAAATGAATTCTTATTCCTATACTAATGTAAAATTTAATATTTTTATGTCCACATACAAAGAAATAGAGGGCTAAAAAGAGAAAAGAGATCTGCGAATCTTGAATCAGATTTCCTTTCCAGCTGCCTTAACAAGTTGATTCCAGTGCAATTTGCACAGCTGGGCAGGCTGGCACGTGGTAGGAAACATTTTGGATAGGTGGCTTTTAACTGAAGGTTCAACTGAAGGTCTGAAATGAAGTGAAGTAGGTAGTAAATCTGGAAGGATTTTTTTTTCCTCAAGTTGTTAAATAAACACTATTATTACATGTGCATATGTTTCTTTTGAAAATTTGAGGGGTTTTTTTTATCAGCTTCTGGCTTGTTTCTGTGAAATCCCTAGATAAGCCTGTGTAATTCAGCATAGAGCATCAGCTCAGTAATTCTATGAGCTCATTGAGTAGACATGACCAGGAAAAGAGGCATTAAAATACACTATAATTAAGTCATGCTGAGGCACTGGAACATGCACAATGAAGTTAACTTTAAAAATTGGACAAATTTAGCAAGAGGAATGTCCATATCAGGATCTCTAGAAGGAATGTTAGTTGTTATTTACCTATACATAACCTAAATGTAGCAGTGCCCACATTAAATAGCAATAGCAGAGCTCATGTGAATGTGGAATTATGCTTTTAAGTACCAGATGTACAAGCACTGTTCATCTATAAAGAGATTAAATACAGAGGCAATAATGACAGCATCTGTGACTGTTTCCTGCAGAACAGCTGAATCATTTGGAAAGAAGGATGACTGTGTATTCATGAATTATAGGAAGATCCCATGTATCCACTAATCAGTCCCTCTAGTAAATAGTGCCATGAAACATTCATACTTATAACATTCAAATAATAAAGCTTATCCATATGTGGATTTTTAGCATTCCTTCAAATGAAGGTGGATGCAAACAACGAGTAAAGTTATCATCTAATAAATGAAGAATGCATCATTAATCATTTTTAACATCGAAAATACAAATGCATTTATGTTAAACTATGTAATTACTTACCTTGCTTGAATACATATAGAAGGGTAGAATTATTCTCCTAGATAGAAAGAAAAGGTGCCATCCATTTCATGCTGACATATAAGTAAATAGCAATATATTTTAACGGTTAACAAACAAGAGACTTAGTCTTTCCTTGAAAATAAGAATTATAAAATCTAAGTCAAATTGTCATTATTTAAAATAAGCTGTCTTCTTTGCTGATGTAAAACTTAAATGCTGTTTTCACTAGACAAAGCGTTTCTGCTAATTCTAATTCCAGAAAAAGTCACTCAAAAAGTGGTACGTTATGTATGTCACTTGACAGATATCTTCCATTTTTCCCCAGATTAATTTTCCTACAAAGAAAAATGTATACTTAGAAGTTGAAAAGGGAGAAAGTTGTTTAAAAATGTCTGGGTATTACAATGTAGGAAGTAGAGATATTATTTTTATTCTGTGTATCAATTTCTCCCGTGTTTTTCCTCTTCCTCCAAAATCTGTATGTGCTTTTTGCGCATAAGTGTGTGGGTGTAATTTTTGTATTTGTGTTGAGGACTTTCATTTTGAAATGAACCTAGATATCGTCATTTTTCCTGTACTCAGAGTAAAGAATACTATCTCTTCCTCTAACTTATTTCTGACAACAGAGACAGCTTTATCAAAGCAATTAGAACCATTTTGTGGTTTAGCATTTGAAGACTGATCTGACAACCCAAATTGCCAACAGGCAGGAAATTCAAAAGAGGGTTCTTGAGTGTTCCAGTATTTTATTTATATTAGCTGCTAGATAGTTCAGTCTTTCTTTTCCAACAGGTCCTTGTTGGGCCTAATTTTAGAAAATGGAGAGTTAATAATATGTCTTTTCCTCCCAACAACTTTACAACAGTGTCGCTGTGTTTCTAGTTAGGGATGTTTCAATAAAGTCTTCAGTTTGCTAACTGTTAAGATTTAAGTTCATTTCTTTTAATACTCACAAATTATAATGATGTTGAAATAGTGATAATCTTCCTTTTGGGATCAGTTGGAACTGTGTAGATACCTTCAATCATATTTTGAGATTTCAGGGTAAAAGAAAGAACCTAGTCTGATGAAGAAACTTAAGAAACTGAAAAAATTTAAGCGTGTCAGAGAAAGTCTAGCTTGATAAATTTTCTGTAGTAATGCAATTCTTAAATAAGATACTCCTGTTCTTTTATGGGGTGTCATCCTGCTTAAACATTTGATGGGACAAAAAGTAGAGTGCAATACAAAAATATTTCAGCTGGTTTTCCCGCTCATTTCTTATACCATTCTCCTTTTTAAATAGTCCACTCCCTCTGAGGTCAGAAAGTCATGTAGTCTGGGAATTTCACTTGAAAATTCCTTTGGGGCAGAGCTGATCCTTTGTAATTCATGTGGTTTCCATCACATTTCATCCAAAGTTCTAGCATATAAATTACTACTCTTTGTCACATGTAGCTAAGTGCATAGAAGTGAAGTTTATCCAGGTGGTGTCAAGATACTATATTAGGTATAGCACTAGAAGAGCTGAGGGATAAGCTCAACACCGAGTATTTGGAAAAAAATGTGGCTGATATGGCAACTGCCAGAGTCTACTGTACTATGCACTTTTGTGTCATGGGACAGGTAGCCAAACTTATGGACAAAAATGAAGCATTTTTCTATAGGTTTCCAAATGCAAACTTCAGCACATCTGTTATATTTTGTATACTCAACCTCTTACCCTCAGTGATGGTGTTAAACTAAGAAGCAACATACAATGAGGTCAAATAAAATGATGTTGGCTTTATATAAGCTAAAAGATAGTAAATTTTATGTATTTTAGATAAATGATCACTCGTACCTGATTTTCAAAGAGCTAGCTGGAATTTCTAACTTTCACGTGAAGTTTTTTTACCCAGCAAGGTAGGTGTTTTTTCATAGCCTTAAGGATAGGGAGAGAAAGTCTTATGGAAAAATAATACACATAAATATTTTAAAGTAGGTCTATTTTAATGTACTCTCTCCATTTTTCTGAAAGAAGAGACTTCACAATTTTTGACACAGATAATTATGGATTAGAAGTTTTTTAAATGTTACTTTAGTTACTATTTTAAGGTTTGCATTGTCAGTGCAAACTATGTTGTTGCTGTCCCCTGAAACAAAAAACTAGTTTGGCTGACTTAGTTACAGATGGTATCCAGATGATTGTTAGACAGGTCCTATTTTAAGACTCAGTGAGCTACAGATACAACCATGAGTGTGATATATATCTGAGGCCCCATGCATGGGGCATAGGAGGATGATTCAGTGAGGGTAATTCAGTGAGACCCTGAAAGGGACGCTTGCACAGGTGGCCTAGTAACAGCAAACTTTATCAAAGCAGTTCACGGAATTACAGAATATGCAGAGTTGGAAGGGACCTACAAGGATCATTGAGTCCAACTCCTGACCCTGCACAGCACCAACCCCAGGAATCACAACAGGTACCCAAAAGTGTTGTCCAAATGCTGCTTGAACTCTGGCAGGCTGGTGCTATGACTGCTTCCCTGGAGAGCCTGTTCCAGTGCCCAACCACCCTCTGGGGGAAGAACCTTTTCCTAATATCCAACGTAAATGTCCCTGACTCAGCTTCAGGCCATTCCTTGGATCTTGTCACTGGTCACCACAGAGAAGAGGGCAGTGCCTGCCCCTCCTCTCCCCCCCATGAAGAAGTTATTGACTGCAATGAGGTCTCCCCTCAGTCTCCTCCAGGCTGAACAGACCAAGTGACCTCAGCCACTCCTCATACGGCTTTCCCCTCAAGGCTCTTCACCATCTTCGTGGTCCTCCTTTGGAGACTCTCTAGTAGTTTAATGTCTTTCTTATATTGTGGCACCCAAAACTGCCCCCAGCACTCGAGGTGAGGCCGCCCCAGTGCAGAGCAGAGCGGGACAATCCCCTCCCTTGCCTGGCGGGTGATGCTGTGCCTGATGCCCCCCAGGATGGGGTTTTCTCTCCTGGATGCCAGGGCACTACTGACTCATGTTTGACATAATTGCTCCAAAGTTGTGTTGCCACAGCTGCAACTCTTTTCATGTCAGGTGTGTTCTGTTCTCCCTGAAGCATATTCTTGCCATCCAAGTCTTTGGGCTACAGATGATATTTTTGTATTGTGCTTCTTTCAGCATAATAAACCATTGAGCACTATTAAATATAAATACTAATAAAAACTGTATTAAATGTCACAAGCAGTGTTCCACCGTGTATAAAATATACTGTATTGGTTAAACCTTGTCTCTGTGAAGGTTCTTGTGAGCTGTGTTTAGCTGTGCAAGCACTCATCTAGTCAGGAAAAGAGGATTTGATAACCCAGTCAAAGTGTATTTGTTTTTCTAATTCAGAATACTTGAGAATGATGTATAAATGTAATTGTGTTTCTGTTATGTTCTCAGCAGTGTTTTAAAAAGTTATAAATCAAATGTCAGTATGGGAAAAAGCGTTGATTAGAGTGTTAACTTGTAACAGTTCTCCTTCATATATTAAAAAAAAAAAAAAAGAGAACTTCTGAAGAAAGAGAAATATTAATACATGTTTCCGATCTGATTATTTTCAATTTTCCTACAGATATCAATGAGTGTCAGTTACAGGGAGTATGCCCTAATGGTGAGTGCTTGAATACCATGGGCAGCTACAGATGTACCTGCAAAATGGGATTTGTGCCAGATCCTACACTCTCAAGATGCATACGTAAGTAATAGTGCTAATCAAAGTACCAAATTAGATAGTTAGTTGCATTTCAGATGAAGATTTAGTTGACTGGGCCCAACTATTCTAATCTGTCACCTTTTTTTTCTGTCCTCAACTCATATTCTCAGTTTATTCACTTTATTTAGTCAGTCTCAGTGCTCATGCCTCTTTTCTGTTTCTTTCTCCTGGAAACCTTGGTCTCCACCAGTGGTTGCCCCGGATCCTTGCCATCTTTTCCTGATTTTCTTATCACCAAATCTTCAAGGCTGTATCCAGCCTCCACCTACATTCAGTCTTTTTCAGTAGCCTGGAGTTTCCACTTTTTTTTTTTTTGCTCCCCTTTCTGTTAATTTCCCAACCAAAATCATCTTTGTGTCCTGCTCTCCCCTTTTCCACCTCTGCAGCTTTGATCTGGGTAGGTTTCCATTAATAAACATTTAACCCAAGATGATCTTTGGCACATTTTCCCTTGAATTAGGAACAATTAAAAATTAAGAAAGAATTAGGAGAAAGTAAAAGTTGTGAATGAGATAAATGCAAATAGTTCCCTCTGTTAGTTAGCTTTTACTTTGTTTATGATTGTCTCTGCAAGAAGAAAAGACAGCGTAAACAACTAAATGTTTCACTTGTTTTTCCCACCAACATAACTATCTTATGCTACTAGTTAATGATACTCAATTACTGAGAAAGTTTCTCAGCAGTTTGAAGAACTTCATACTGCTTTTTAGTTGAACACCAGAAGAAAGGAGTTGGTTGTTGGGTTTTGGTTTTGCTTTTACCTGTCATGTTGAAAATCAGATAGTCTTTGTATTTTTTGAGTTATGTGAACATGTTACCCACAACTGTTAACTGTATGCTAACGTGGATGCATAAATTAGAAGGCTGGATGGGTCTTAGCTTTCTGTTACCTCATTCTAATCATGGCTTATGGCCTTTGGCTCTTCCATATTAAAACTTAGCATAACAAAATGTAATTTATAATTGTCTCTTTTATGAAAAAAAGCTGTCATTATGATACTTAATGCTTTTGCAGTCTTATTGACATAGCCTACTTATAGGTGGATGTTCCTTTGGTTTTGTAGCTTGACACAACTGTGTAGTGCCAGTGACTGATCTTCAGCAGCTGTGCACCAGTGAGAGAGACAATTCTCACTCTATTGTGGCAGCATGGCAACTGCTGGTTTTGAATTTACTTTTTTTTTGTTGCTTTTCTTTGAAATACTTCTTATCCTTGGTCTAGTGTAAGCTGGAATTCAGGTGATACAAAATAAGATTTTTTTAAATTTTGTGATTCTCATCTGAGACAGGTGTTTGAAGTAAAACTTCTGTGGACAGAATATTAACCTCTTTAAGTGGTGTTGGAAATCTAGTGGTGTTTCTCTGTTTTGCTTTTCATGTGAACAGTACCATCCTCTCTTCCACTTTCGTTGCAGCTGATAATCCTGTAGTTGCTGAAGAGAAAGGACCTTGCTACCGGTTTGTTAGTGCAGGAAAGCAATGCATGCACCCTCTTTCTGTTCAGCTCAGCAAGCAGCTTTGCTGTTGCAGTGTTGGCAAAGCCTGGGGCCCACACTGTGAGAAGTGTCCACTTCCAGGAACAGGTAAGAACTTCCCAATAAAAATACAAGCTCTTGCCCACTCCCCTACTTTTGTTATGCATGCTTTCAAACAAACAAACAACAAACAACCACCACAGTACATACTATAGATACAGTAAAAGTAACCCAAAATGTAGCTAATACTCTTCAGTTGTTAAAGGCTCTGGTGAAAGAATAGCAGCTTTTGAGAATTCGGTTACAGAACAACAAGGGATATAGTTTGTATTACAGTTAGTAGGATATGCATGGTAGTATCTCTGCTTTCTCTCCTTCATTCATATCTTTACCATCCATTTTGAGGAATGTGCTAAGGAGAGAATTGCCTTCTTAACAATAAACTAGTAATTAAACTTCTTATGCCATTTTTCACTGAAACAATTCCTTATTGATACATAAAGTTGTCTTGTATTATTAGTGTTCCATTGGAGTTCCGCTGTTATTTAAATAGGCAAGGACTTCAAAATATCATCTTATATTTGGACACTGCTCTCACTTTGGCTGGTTATAGATTAAGATACCACATATTATAGATACTGATTGCTGTTTTCAAGTACTTTTTATTCCCCGATGTTGCTTAAATCTTAAATACCCATGGAGTCTTCAATCAAAGTTCTTCAATTTAGTATTAATCTTTTTTTCCAAATGTATGGTCAAATTAATCTGTTTTAGAAGCATCATTGCTTGTTGTAATATACATGATGTCCAGTCGCTTGAGTATTCTAACCCAGGTATTTGTAGTGACAACCCACTGTGCTTATTTGAAGTTGCTGCTGCAGATGTCACTGTCATAATGCAGGTCACGTATTTTATAAAGATTTACAAATTCAAACCAGCTAACTGCTTTGGGAAATCCGCAGCTGGTATCACAGACATGATGAGAGCAGTAGATTCCTTACTTTCTTGTGCTGGACTTACAGAAATGAAAGTGACCAACAGTTTTGAGACTTTCCATAGATTTTTAAAGCCACTGCTTCCTGCATGACCATTGGGTCATTAGACCATTGATCAGGATTTTAATACTCCAGTTCACTTTTGGATAAATAATATTTCTATAGCTTTTTAATGGAGAAGAAATATATTCTCATGAGATGACCTGCAATTTAAATGCAGGTGTTTTACATCTGTGAGAATACTGCATGAGGCTTTATGCCCAATAGTATGTATAGTGGAGTACAGCATACATCCTTATGTTGACTGCTGTCTGGTCCCAAAAAGTCTATCAAGCACCATACGGAATTGGTTATTTTAATGAATTTTTTCTTAATGACAATTCTTTAGAGAGAAAATATGTGAGTAGAAAATTCTGATGAGCTTTTCCCATTTAATCACTACTTGCATTATTTAAGAACATGTTCCTTTCTGTAACAGGTTAAATTCATAATGTTTCAGTGTTTTCTATGAAAAATGTGTGAAAGTGGGATACTCCAGAATGGGGTAATGTATTTGCTGCAGCATCCCATGTTAGTATAAAAGTCACTGAAATAAAAGGTTTCTAAAATATTTGTACAAAGTAAACAATCTCCTAAAGAGACACTGAGAGATCAGATTTTTATGCCCAGGTGTTGAGAGTTCTTATGAGAGCTGTGGTAGAATAAGGCTGATGTTTCTATTTTTTCATTTGAGAGAATATTGCCTGAAGCAAGATTTCCTACATCCTAAGTATGCATTTGAAGGGACAGACATGACATTTTCTGTCTTACTCCTTTGACCAGAATTCCCACCCTCAGCTGGCTGTTTTTATGGCAAGTTTTGATATTAGATATCCCAGCAAAAAGTATTTCATTGTTCTGAATCCACTCAATTTAATTAGTTTGACCCTTCATATTTTCTATTACTAAGACACCATCAGAACACATTGTGCAGTTAATGCACACTGTGATTTAATGTATAGTTTAACTCATCTGTGGAGTGCTTTTAGCTAGTACTTTGTGCTTTTATTTTAGATGCTAATTCATTTTAAAACTCTGATGTGTTCAAAGTAGAATTTGTGAACTTACCAATGCCCCACTCGGCACATCCCTTAGGCAGCTGTAAGAATTCCCACATGGGAGACTAAATCTTTTTTGTTTCATCCCAACATGGTTTTACCTAGAGCAGTAAGGACAATGAAGCACTGCCCCCTCAAGACTCCTGAAGATCACCCTGACAGGAGCATAACTATTCTCTTTGATGGGGAGGAAAACTGACTTGTATTTCTTTCTCATTTTACTTTTCTGGTAGAACTGCAAAACATGATGCTCGTATAGAGGACCTGTAGAGATCAGAGCAAGTGCTGTTGCCTGACTTTCATTAACTTTTTCTGTAGTAGCTTTATAAATGAGATTATTTCCCCTCTCTTTCAGTAGTGATTTGGCTTTTTATGATCCCTATCTTGTTTTTAGCCAGCCTTTTTCAATTCAGTGGAATTTGAATCTGGACTGGTAAGAGGCCTCTGATGTAGTCAGGTGGGATCCTCTGGATCAGTGCTGTTACTGGTTGATAGTGTTCTGCTCCTCTAGTACAGGGCTGGTGAGCTTTTTTTCCTTTGATTTCTACAAAAAAGAGAATGATAGCAGTAATGGTCTTCATTCATTATGCAGTATAGATGATAAAGAAAATTCGCATATTTAATTTAACACTTAGAAAGAATGTACTGTTTGAAAGGGACTAATTCAAAAAAATATCTTGATATAATGACAGATAAGCATAACTGAAGAAAAATGGTCAACTGGAGTGAAAACCTCCTGGAAAAAACAGCCAGAACATGCTTTTGGGAGAATGTGCAGTCGTATTAGCATGCAATGCATAGCTTCTCTTTAAGAAGTTTTTTGTAAAAATGTATATACAATATGAGATTAAATTTCTTAGTGGTAGTCATTATATTTTCCACTATGTCAACATATTGCACTTTTAGACTCCTAAAAGGAATATTTTCCCATCCCAAATCTAGCTTCTTTTAAGGAAATCTGCCCTGGTGGAATGGGTTATACGGTTTCTGGCCCTCACAGAAACAAGCTATATCATCACCCTGCAGTTAGAGTACAGCCACCTGTCATTGGCAAGACCCCGATTACTCAACCTGTTGCTAAAGGTACTTCTCCTCCACCTCTCCCAGCAAAGGAAGAGCCAGTGGAGGCACTGACCTTCTCACAGAAAAGTGAGACTGAGATGGCTGTACAAGAAGGTGAGAGTGGGAAAATTTAGTCTTTCTCTATTTCTGTGCATGTGTCTTCCATGGTTTGTTTCTTTGCGTGGTGGCTGCAGACAGCGCAGGGCCGAGAGGCGCCACTCCCCACGGCAGAGCATTCCGTGTCACCCAGTGTGTATTTCATCACTTGAATTTGAATACTTCTCACATGTTGTGTGTAGCTCCTGCCAGATGCTGAGACCATGGAAAGACAGCGAGACTGCTTTAATCTCAATCATTTTTATGATCAAAAATAATACATGTTTGTTGTAAGACTTAAAAAAAACTTTTAAAAATATAAATAATATATATATTTGTGAATTCTAAAAAGGATAGCTGCAATGGAAAATAAAAACTTATATGAAATTCCTACCACTCCTTCCCAGAAAAAACAGTCACATTTGTGGAGGGAAAGAAACCCAAACCACTGTTGCTTCTCTAAAGAAAAGAAAAAATTTAAAACTTGATTTTATTTTTTTTTTGACAAAATATCTTTGCAAATTTGTTAGTGGGAAGTTATATATCATTAGGATATTAATTTACCTTTAAAATATTTACAGATGTTGATATTCCTTGGGAGGAACTGAAAAGGTTTCATCAGTGAGTTAATAACCTGTGAGTTTATCAAATTGTTTCTGAGGAAGCAGGTAATTGAGAAACCTAAAAGGCAGATGAATATTGAGTAAATAAACATTAGACAGTGTGTAGAATCTTGTTCTGGTTTCAGGTTAGTTTTTACACTTGCTTGGAACATTACTTCAACTTTGCACTGTTTTGGAATAAGGTTTGAGGCTGAATTTTTTGTGTGATGGCGACAACCACTTTCAAATGTGATAAAATAGATAATAAAATGTTTTGTGAAAACTGATTAATTCTCTTTTTTCTTTCTGGTTTTAGTGGCAACTGCAGCTCCTGATCAGGTAAAACATTATGCAATTTATCTAGGAATTAGAATGCAGACCATATGTACGATATGGGATACGGATAACTGAAAGGATTTAGAATTTATGATGACTGAACAAACAAGTCACTGTGGACTTACTGGTCAAACCCTGAGGCAAAAAGAGTTCGTGTTGTTATTATATACAACAACAGGCAGGTAGTGGGGTACAGGGAAGAGATTACTTTAACCTCTCTTAGCGACCTTTGTTGGAGGGTCTGGTATGTATTGCTCTATCCCATTCTGGAGACTGTATTTTAAAGAGGATACTGAAAAATGTGGAGAGTATGAAGAAGAGACACAGATACTGACAGCTAGAGAAAATAAATCAGAGAGAAACATTATGAAGCTTTGAGAAGCATTTGTGACAACTGCGTATGAGACTGGTATTAGTGCCTGAGTTAATTTCATAGTTTATTTAGGGTGTCTTATATTCATTGGAGAAGAGCAAGTGTGTATCTGTGTGAAGTCCCCCATTCTGGAGGTTTCAGGTTCTCTATGCTGAAGATAATGGGATTTGTTGTGAATAACTGCAGTTGTACTCCATTTAATTTACCTAAAGATGTACAGGCATCTAACATTTCTATGAAAATAAGATGATGGGCTCAATAGCTTTCACAGTGGTCAGAGATCTAGGTGTGATTGTACACTTTTGTGTGATGCTGAACTGCATTTAAATGCTATTTGTAAGCAGTTAAAGACCAGAGAATGGGAGAATTATGGAGGGACAAAGCCAAAGATATAGTTAGAAGGTCCAGGAAATGGCTGCTTCAAGTAAAATCAATGTTAAATTGTATGCCATTGTATAAACATAGTACTCCATGTTCAATCTGGTTTAAATTGGTGGTGGTTAATGATCTGCTATCAAAAGCCACTTGTGCGAATGTTAGCAGCTTCTCAAGCCAGGAGTTTGTGGGTTGCTATGATAGCTGAATTAAGGGAATATTTTCACAATGTTATTTTTTTAAATCATTCTTCTAGGAATTAGCTTCCATTGATCAAGAAAAGCAGCCTTATCTAGAGCCTGGGCAACCTCAGCTTTCTCCTGGAATTTCAACAATTAACCTGCATCCACAGTTTCCAGGTAACTTATTTTGGCTTTTCTTTCCATGTGAGAGAGCACTTATAATTCTTAAAGAATGGGAAAGTAGCAATTCTAACAGATGTTAATGAAAAAATGGTTGGAGCTTCATAAGCAATTTCTCCATGATCAAAAGAAAATTCATGGAAGTCGAAGTGGGAGGAAGTGAGAGGTTGGCATTGGCTTGGTGTCTTGTTTAGGAGATAAAGACATATTTTAAGAAAAAGTGATATCCTGGATAATGTGCATGAGAATTTTAATGTCAACAGAGGTGAAGCCTTGTACTCCTTTCAAGAGAAAACTGTGCTTAGGTGCCTCCTTGTAGATTTATGTATAGCTTTTGCTGCAAAAGTTTTACAACTGTGTTTGCTTTCTTTATCACCTCAGTGTTTTTTTCACAAGCATTAGAATGATGAAAACCCCAATTACATGGGTTTTTTCCTACTCTAGGTCAAAACAGAATAAAGAAATTAAAATCTCCATGGTGCCTGGCTTATTCGGTATCATGTATGAATTCTCTAGGGATTGGGGCTTTTTGAATGCTTTAAGGTGGTTTTTTTGGATGTGATTGATTTCCGTTCCATGTCACACAGTAGTGATTGAGAAAACATCCCCTCCTTTGCCTGTTGAAGTTGCTCCCGAAGCCTCTACTTCAAGTGCAAGTCAAGTTATTGCACCTACTCAAGTTACAGGTATTGTACTTCTTTTTTAGAACTACAATACGTTAAGAAATAACTGAGTTACAGACACTGTTGTTCCGAGCTGTTGCTGAATTAGCATAGTGAAGAGAACATGGTTGTAGAACAGAAGGAATACTCTGGAGAAAGTGCAGAACAGCGCAGTAATGAGGCTACTGTCAAAAGAGCCAGGACTAGGTCCTTCCAGGAGATACCTGCCATTTTTGTGTCCACAAATAAATGGTAGAAGATAAAATTAATAATTCCACCACAGATTCAGTTCTGGACTTTCTTTGCAGATTAGCAAGGAAAGTCCAGAACTGAATGCTTCTCGGATACAAGTCAGGTTGTTACATAGTTTACATGTGTCTTCATGAAGTATACATGATCATGTTTATTGAGGGATGTAGACTTCATGGGATGTAGATCAGAATGTTCTACAAAGGGCAGGTGAGAAGTTACTGTAAGATCTATTTTGAAATGTTCTTTTGCTGTTTGTGCTTCATTCTTTTTTGATGTGTTAAAGTTGCCTTGCCTACATCTATGTGTCAAGAAGTGAAAATATCAGAAATGCAAGTAATGCACCTGTGATAGCTGAAATTTGTCTAAATGACAGCTGTGTCTAAAAGACGTGCAAATTTTTTTTGCTGTACATTTAGAAACAAAAAGGTGAATGTACTATATTTGTATAGATGAGAGCATTACAATGTCACATCGGTTAGAAAGAACCGGAATGAACACAGGCTTTGAAGTTATTACAGTATCCTGGTAAATACTATAAGATGCACTCTTGTATATGGTGAAGATATTTAGGCCTACAATGAGGTTTCCTGGTTTCCATTCACAAGGTGAAATTTCACCTACTTTAATAAAAAAATGAACTCTTCAAAATGGCTTTCCTTCATGCAGGAATGGATTTTTCAGTTCATTTAGACCTATACAGGGTCTAAATGACCCAGTTGTTTGTACAATTCTGTCTGCAGTTAAATCCTCCTGAATGTACTGTAAGACTAGAGAAAGTATCCTGTCCTGTAAGCATTCAACTGCTTCCTTCACTTTGCCGTAATTACAGTTCATCAGTCCCCTATGAAGGTTCAAATAGTTGTGATCGTCAAACTAGAACTTGGAATTCAGCTCTTCTGTGACTGTGCCCCTTCTGCCAGTCAGCTCCCAGCTTCCTTACAGGGAGAGAAAGTTACCCTGCTGGGAATTCACATCAGTTAGTAAAAATGAAATGGTAGTTCTGCTTTTTATGTCCTCAGGAAAATTAGTAGAACTAGAAATTGCTGTTTGCTGTAAATTAATATGTTGTTCAGATATTTAAGAAATAGTAAAGTATAGGTGCAGTAAGATTTGTAGGACAAAATCCTAAACAGGATTTAAAAAACTGAAGGCAGTTCAAGTTGAATGAATTAAACAAGCGCCTTATTTCTGTACTTTAAGATTTAGTTAAATTTAAATGTTTCTAAATAGTCTAGATAAATAATTCTTATTTACAGATAATTGCTTCTTTTTCGGGAATTACAATTCCATACTCCAGTATAACCTTAGTTTGTTGCAACTGAATAGTTACTAATATTTTCTGCAGTAACACATATACTTCGAGAATTTCTAAAATTACTGTAAGAATTTAGCATCCAATGCTGCCCATATCTCAATCTCCTTCTTATAAAATACATCCAAGCCATTAATAGATGAGTATTCTGTAAATCAGAAACTCACTACAGTTATTTTTTTCATGTGCAATGCAAAGGTTGAGCCATATATTTTTTGATTTTATCTTATCTTCATTTTACTTTAAATTTTATGTACTGATTTATAGATCTTGGATGCAACATTAGATTATGTCACTAGGAAAAGCCTAGATGGTTTTTAGATTCTTCCATATAAGTCATCCATTACAGAAACTCAGGAGTTACAAACTTGATTTACAGTTGTTTTCAGGCCTGAGCTTTCTTCTTGGATTATAGAGTATTGTGCGCTTACTGAACTACGTGAGAGAGTTTAACCTTAAATTTATCTTTGTTTGCTTAGAAATCAACGAATGTACAGTTAATCCTGATATCTGTGGAGCAGGACACTGTGTTAATTTGCCTGTGGGATACACTTGCATCTGCTACGAGGGGTACAAACTTAACGATCAGCAGACGAAGTGCACTGGTATGAAATGATGCTTTCAAAAATCTGAAATAACCATACTATGAAATGCTTGAAATGTAGAATCTGGTTATGGGAAATACCTACAGATCGTTGAAGAGTTTCTTCCTCTATTGAATGCTTCCAAACTACAAGTTAGTGGGTTTTTTGCCCAATAAAATTTGCGAGATAGTCTCTAATACAGACTTTCAACTGCTCTGAAATGTGTGAATTTAATTAAATGGAATGAAAACACTTCCCAGTGTGATGTGAGAGAAAAAGTGATTAGGCAGACCATCTCCTCTCGGCTGTGTATCAGGTATCTAAACAGACTGCTAGGAAGAAATACACTTCTGTTTGGAAAAAGAATGACTGCATTGGAGCCTGTTTCTTGCAAAGATTTATCCAGCTACCAGCTCTGCAGCTGGACTAAGTCCAGGCATATTGCTAGGGTATTCCTTTCAGCCTGCTACTGAAAAGAGGAAGTATATCATAAACAACCCAGAAGCAGAGTAAGAGATCTGCAAAGTGAGGTCTTCATCCCCTTCTAAGTTAGTAAATTCTGAAACAGAGGCCTCAAGGCAGAGCCCAGGCAGGTTCTACATGAGCCATTTCAGGTTTGGAAGCATCTGTATTGGTATCTTTTCTTCATTCGTACTGTACGGGTTCCTCTGTAACTTGGATCAGAAAGGGTGTATTGTATCGACAGATTATATGCTATGAAACATTCATGCCACCAAAGCTCAGAAGCTTCACGCTCTAACACATGCTATCAGATGCAACTACAGTATTAAAAAATAAATTACACAACACAGCCATGGCAACTAAGAATCCCTTTACTTCATCCAAATTTTATTAATGTTCTATCCCTGCAGCTTGTGCTCATGTTGCACACAATGTAGTGATTTGAACTGTAATCACATCACGTTCTTCAGGCCAATGCAATATTCTTACAGTCTAAGCCAATATGAGCATTTTTCTCCAACCAAAACTATTTAATGCATCTTTTTTGCATCTCTGAGAGAAAACATATATACCTTTTCAAATAGTTAAAATAATTACAAGATCAGTCTTTTCAAATGCATGGCATAGAATGCACAGAAAGAATCACAACTAAATATGTTATTTTATAGTCTTATATTTTCATTTCTTTTATAGATATTAATGAGTGTAATCAGGCACCACATCTCTGTTCCCTTGGACGCTGTGAAAATACAGAAGGAAGTTTCCTATGTATTTGCCAAGCTGGATTCATGGCCGGTGAAGATGGAACTGACTGCGTTGGTAATAACTAGTCTCCTTTATAGAAAATAAAAACATAAAAATTATTCGAGAAGCATATCTAAACCCTACTAAATTCCCCTTTTCAGCTTTTTTTTTCCTCAATGTCAGTGGTGCTGAACTGGTGTCTGGAGTACATTTAGCTGTTTCTCACCAGGTATCGTGGTGAGGAAAGCACCTGAGTAGCTGATATTCCTTTTCAACATGTTTGTTGAAAAACAAAGATATTCACTGCCATCATCGTTTAGGAGAACTACCATTTAGTAAAAACACCTCTTGTGTAAAATACAAATATTCAACACTTTTTCAATAAGTAGAAACTGGAACAAACCACTGTTTTAAATATAGCTACAAACAGGCACGGACGTCACAAGGCAACAGAAACAGCCTGAAGGGGCTCTGATCTGCCTTGGGTTAGTGCTGGCTTGGGCACTACGTACATGCAACAATGCATGTGTTTGCAGCCCCAGCGGTGCTCACAGTTCTCCTTCCTATATGCTGGTTGTTTCTCCAACTCATTCCCTCTGTGATTACAAGCAGTGAGGTGGCTTGCAAACAGCTTCAAAAATCCAAACTTACTTAGTGTTTAGTTAAAGCAGAGTTCAGAGGAGATGCAAGCATTCAAGACTTTGATGGTGAAGCAGCTTCTCTTAACTTCTCTTTGTCATTGGCAGATTTTGATGAATGTTCAAGACCTCATACTTGCGGAGAAGGCTTTTGTATAAACACTCTTGGCTCATACAGATGTGAATATTGTGATAGTGGATACCAAATGAACAGGAGAGGGGAATGTGAAGGTAGGTTTGGACTCTTCACTAGTGGTGATGATGAAGTGAAATTGCCATTTATTGATAACACAAAACCAGTGCCAAACTACTGCTATTTGGAATGATTAACATTCCCTGCTATTCAAGGGAGGCTTAGCACTGCGGCTTGAGTTGCAAAGGGACAAATCTCAAAGGGTGCAATCTATTCAATCTTTGTTGTTATTTGGTGTCTGGAACTGCAATTCAATTCCTATTCTTTAGATTTAAAATGTGGCAAAGGAGTTCCCCCACTATGTACAGAACCATCTTGTACAGCCATTTTAAATGGCTCTTGCCATGGAATCACTTAACTTCATTGTTAGTCCTTACCTGCATACCAAGTTTCTGTTAAAAAAAAGTCATCATTTTTCCTATATTATAGCAGGTAGCTAATGATAAGTTGACTTTTTAACATCTGTATCTAGCAGATATTTCATGTTGCAGGAGATCCTAGGTTATCTGACCTTCAAAGCTTCACATTATTATTTTGTGTGATAATGTTACCTTTTTTCCTGGTATTTTTTTCATTTTCAACTTGAATTGTGAACTAAAAACCACAAGAAATTGTTTCATTTTAAGCACGATTTTGTTTGTGCTTTAGTCTAAGTTACATAGCACAGAATAAAATTGCTGACATGTTAGGTTGCCCAGTAAGTAAGCACTTAAAGCTGCAATGGATATATTTGCTGCTCTGAGCATTGCTAAAAGATGCCTCTTCCAATTTTTTTATTTATTTAACTGTTTCACACACTCCACTCTTACAACTAGTATTTGCAAATCTTCTCTGTGAATAGGGGATCTGTGGTGCAATTAGGCTAGAAATCAGACCATTACAGTACATCAAATTTGTTATTAACTTGTATTTTACATAGTGTGGTGGTAGTCCTCTATAATTTAACTTAACAATATATAATTTCTGAAACCAAATTCTCTGTTGAAAGTTATTTAAGGTTGCTTAAGAGAAAAAACCCTCCTATACTAAATCTATCAAACCAAGGAAATGTCATCTTCAGTGAATCATTTCACCATGTCATTACACCTTCATTGTATAATCACCCTACTTTTTGGATTCCACAGAAACCTTCCTTCCACCCCCTCCACAGTTCAAAAACAAAGGCATGAGTCCTCCAAGCTGCACACAATACTCAGAGTTCACTTGCACTTCCTCACCCCATCTTCATTCTGCCTTCAAGCTATACTCACACAAGCTCTGTCATAGGCCCAGCCAGGGGAAATGTAAAGAGTGCATATATAGTGTTGTGGAGTATGTTGTTTATGTAGAACAGCATTATAGTCATAGCTGAACATCAATGCACAGGATGAAGAATTCTTATAGAATTTTCTTGTGATTTTTTTTTTAAGCTTTGCAGCATTTAGACTTTATTTTGACTGAAAATTTCTCTACCAAGTATATCATTCATGTTGTATGTTTTGAGGGCAGACACAGTCCAGACAGTTCTGAGAAGAGATTACAGCAAAAGTGGATTTTCTTTGTTAATTAAGTAAAAAAATCTCACAGCAGTTTCTTGAGAAACTTTTGCAGGTCTGCTTTGTAGCAGCTGAAGAAGCCTGTTGCTGTTTTTCTGAGAAAGTATTCTAAGCTGGACAATTGTGATTCTATGAAAAATTGTGCTTTCCCATGTCCAGTGAGTTGTTTGGAGCTGGAATGTTCAATTCTCTCAAGTTTGGAGCATTGTCCAGTAAAATTACAAGTGTTGGGGGCTACTTGATATCTGTGGGCTTATTCTCAAAACTAGGATTGAATTCTTTCCCTACTATCTGTGCTTGAGTAGCAGTCCTTAATTGCAGAAGACAAAACTGCTAGGCCTGGGGCAGGAAAAGAATAGGAGCTTAGGAAGCTGAGTTTAAAGGTGACTGACAATTTAATTAGTTCTGTGCACTGCATGAAGCAATTATCTCATGGCAAAAATTATAATTATTGTGTAATTAAAGACCATATTATAAAACGATCTCACACATGGGAGCAGACTTCAAGGAGGCTGCCTACACAGTTTTAATTCCAGCATCCTCTGATCATTGGTCACTTGACAGCAACTTGTCTTTGAATGTTGGTTTTTTTTGTGCAGTCTTCTCTAGATTGCATATGTTGCATATATTACGGGTTTCCTTGGTGCAGGATAAGAAGTTGTTCTTGCTCAGAGCCTGAACATGAGTTTCATGACTTTTTCAGGACCTATCTCTTCTTGTCATGAGTAAACTTGCCTGATGCAGAAAGTCCCTCTATCATGCTGAACATTGCCAGCCTCAGTGATATGGCTTATGCCTTTTTCCAGACAAAATTAACTCCTTACTCCATGTAAACATCTTTGATTCACATTCACACAATTAGGTTTTTAGTCGCCATAGCACTTACTATGCACACGTACTAGCACATAACTCTCCAACATTGGAAAATACCAAATTGTGCTGTGCCTTTGGAAGCCAGAGTTACAGTTTTATTGTTGTTGCAATGAACTTCCAAAGTCTGACTACAGGAAGAATCTAAGGCACTTCAACATGCTAAAGGAGTGACATAAGCAAAGTTATTCTTACCTATGGTAGCCAGAAATCTGATATGGTGTGTATTCTGGAAGACCCACCAAAGATTTGTAGTATAACAGAGAATTCAGATTCAGATACATTTGTTACGAGCTACTCTATTTCTTGGAGATGCCCTTTTGCTGGTACAAATCTGTATTTTGTGAACTTGTGCTTTCCTGTGTCTCTAACAGATAAAGTACACAACTCTTTAAATGTTTTAGTATAACAGGACGAAAATCAGAGTAATCAGATTATTGTTCAGTGTTCTGTTATGACTTTGACAAACATTTCTTTTTATCTTCTCTTTTGAAGACATTGATGAATGCCTGACTCCAACTACCTGTCCAGATGCACAGTGCCTTAATGCTCCTGGCTCTTACCAGTGCATTCCTTGCAGAGTGGGATTCAGAGGCTGGAATGGACAGTGCCATGGTATGTTTAGTGCTCTTTGTCTCTCTGTTAAAATTCTTGTTCTGAGGTGCTGTATTTCATATTCAGTCAGTGTTACAACCTGATGACAGCACTGTGCCTTGGGTCCCCATTTCATTCAAGTATAATTGAAAATATGAGATTTTGGAAATTACTTTATATTCTCAGACACAGTATATATGAGGAAATTTTGTTTTACTGTAGATAAATGAACACTGAATCTAGACTACAAACAATATAATTATAACTATGAAACAAAATTCTTGAAATAGAAAATATGGAACAGAAAGGGGATGTATTGTAAGTGAAATACTAGTAGGCTGTTTTTTGGAAAAGGAAAGACAAGTGAGTGCTAATACATCAGTGTGACTCACAGGTTTTTTAGTAGGATAGGACTTTTCTCACAGAACATATTAATAAAACTCTTAATTTTCAGTACTTCTAGCAAAACATTAGCATATCTTAAAGGCCCTTGTCTCACTTTAGGTTAGAGTTTTAAGACAGATTTCTCACATTTTACTTTGTCGATTTGTTTTTAAAAAAAATGTTAGATTAATTTTTTTTTTCAAAATCAGTTTTGGCTATTTGAGATATAGGTAAGAAAGAGCAAGTCAATCCATTGTGCAAAAAGAAATAAACTTTTGCTGTTTTGAGTGCCAATTTTTGGGACACTGCAAGAAATGTAAATTTAATATCAGTTGTGAAGGATCTGCTGTCTGTTGTGAAAATTCCTGCCCATTCCATGTAACACGCGGCCTATAATATCTGATTGTAGGAACTGTGTTACCTGAACAGATGTACAGTAACCTAAATAGAGAGGGTGTTTGCATTGCTGTTGTAGGGCAGATTGTCAGTGCACTTCCATAGCTTATTTTGTAATGGCTCCCAGGTCTGTGACTTGATTCAGTTCACAAAGCAGTCTAAGAGCAGTGTTTGGTTGAAACAGCTCTGGAGGCTGGGATCTGCTGTGCTCCAGCCGCAAATGTGCTGCTCACCTATGTTTCAAGATTAGAGGCAAGTTGCAGTGAAGCAATGGTGTGGCTGTCAGAACCTCACCACCAGTTTTGCTGTGCAGATTACACTGTTTTCAACTACACTATTTTCTGAAGGAGTCATACTATCTGAACAGATCTGCCATGTCATAGCTGCATATTTGGTCTTGTCATTTGCCTAACTGCGGAGGAATGTATTTCTCAGGTAATTTCATGGATTTTAATGGAGTTGTAGCAAGCTATGTGATGTTTACAACAAATTAATGGGTTTCACTTTGCAGAAATTACTCCACATTCATCTTTGTTTCATTCCTTCCCACCTGCCTGGATTCTTGGTGCCCTTGCAAAGAATGTGGCATATGTACTCTATTAGAACTCTCTGACTTAACTCCTTTTTTTTTTTGCAAAATGTTGGCTTAATTTCACATTCTTTCCCAATATTAAGCTTGATTTCTATACCTATTTGTGAAAATAGCCTGGTTGAGAATTCCCTGGCATAACTTTCATTTGTTTCATTCTTGCTCACCAGATTAGCAGGAGGGAAATCAGAGAAGTCAGTACTTTGCTCAGAACTAAGTCATGTAAGGAATAAGTCTTGATTTCAAGTGATAATTTTTTTCCTTGTACTACTGCATGTAATTTCCCTTTTGTCCTTTATTTTATGAAATGTTCTAAGCCTAGACATTCTTAATCACTTCATTAGTGATGTGATCAGTCAATTTTTTGTTTATCCTAGGTTTACATCATGTTGGAAATGAGCCATACACATTTTAGAAAATGTAATGCAGGCAATTTGTCTTAAATCTGTAGTTCTGCAGTATGGCACAGTTTAAATACACTGAAAAGGAAAATATTTCCCATTACTTGTGAAGGCTATTTAAATCCATTGTTCCATAAATTCATTTGTTTCTCCTGTTAGTTTAGGTCAGTTGCAGCGCTCTTCTAGTTTTTCACAGTGCTGTTTTCAGTAATTTTTTACCTCACTTCATTCCTCTGCCTGCATTTTATGCCATAGAAAATCTAGTGTAACAATCTTACAGATAGATCTTTGGTGTCTTTTATATTGTAATCTTCCAAGATTTCAAGCCAAGAACACAGCCACTTTTTGTTTGATTAAGGCAAGTGAATCAGTTGACTTCGAACTTGGGCAGACTACATTTAATTGGAGTTTAGATGGAATGTTCAATGCACATTGGAAGAAATGGAAAATGACACCTGCACACCCTGCCTCCTCATTGTCTTGAAATTGCCACTGTCCCAGGTCCTTCAATGCATTTGTGTTGTGCAGGGACTATTTGAAATAATTAATTGTTTTTTAACAATTTTTAAAATTTACTTTCAAACACTGATTTAATTTTATTCCATTTTTCTCTCTCCACATTTGCACATTCAAATCAAGTTATATATATCATGATATATCTAGAGCACACTTCTGTGTGTTTATGAACAAATTAAAAAAATAGGTTGACAAAACTTTCTAGACCACTTAATCCCGTGGTTATCACTGTGGTGGATTTTGAAGCTCCATGATTAACTATCAATATTCAGCTTGTACAGTTTTAAGGATCCCGTTAGAAGATATCAAACTAATGTAGAGGTCAGTCAAGCTAATCCAAATACCTCTAGCCCTACTTTAGATAGCATCAATAGAATCAGTTATAGCTCTGGGTTTCTTCTCAGAAGATTTAAGTTCTGTTCCTGGTTTTTCTGCTGGCTTTATGGGGAAGTCTCTTGATCTTCGAGTCCCATCCAAAAATCAGAAATAGTATTCCAGGTTTCTTTGTCAAGAAGCTTGGAGATGAAAATGAATCTGTAAGACGCAGTTTTGTTGTTCAGTTTGAAATTTGTGTGCCTGATTCAGGTTCTCTGTGTTTGAACAGATTCTTCAGTTAGAGCATTGATCATATAAAATTGAGAGCGAAGATTGAGTTTTGTGCACCAAGCACATTTTGCAACAGTAGTGAGCTGGGAAATTAGCCTTGGAGAAAGGAATAAGTAGTAACACCTACTGAATGCCATAGCACAGCACCTGTGGATCTGTTCTGTCATCTCTGGGAGGCTTCGTCTGCTTGGCCAGGCTGCAGCTGGACACCTTGTTTACAAAGCTAGAGGCTCAAGTGAGGAACTAAGAGTTGTAGGCAATTTGGAATATGGATGATAATGGTGATTTCATTTGTGTCTGGGGAAAGATGGACTTTGTCAAACGCAAGTGGTACAGGAGCTTGGAAAGAGCCATGAGTGTAAATACATGTGAGGAAAATACTTACTGCACATACTCACAATAGCGAATAAGAGTTCTGATGATGATTTAAAGATGTCTGATCTTCTTCCAGCTCTGCCTGTGCTACAGCTGCCTAAGTAGCTCAAGTGCCTCAAATAATTAGCGCTTTTTTATGTTGATGGGTTTTGTCTGCTTTGTGGTGGCAAAAGACAGGATAATGAGGAGTAATATGATTTCTGGCACATAAAAACAAACAAAGGGTAGTTCTTTTCCTGCATCAGTGAAGCTAAAAAAATACAGCTTTTTCCATAAAAACAGGGACACGTGCTGACTACTGCAACCCGAAAACAAAGAAATAAAATTTGAAAACTAAACTTCTTTCTTTTCTAAAGTGAAAACCACTGCTAGAAGAAAACCAGTAATTGTTATTTTAGAATACAGAATTAATTCTGGCTGAATTTATAGCAAAATATGTTATTTCTTTTATTTTTATGTTTGCTTTTTGCTTTGTTGATTTATACAAATTGCATTCAGGAGGAATTCTTGTAAATTAAGTAGCAACATAGCAATTTTCATGTTGGCTAAAGAAAGTGGCCCATCTAGTTAATACCATTCCTTCGGAGAAGGATGAAAGTAGATATCTGTGGGATAGCTTGTAGAAAAACAGCTGCTTTCAAGTCCTTCTAAAGAAAGGATGGTTTGTGAGTAGGAAGAGAGATTTTGCATAATCCAATGAAGTTCCTTGTTGAGTATGTAGAGTAGCCTTATAGAGGGATCTGCAGGAAGTGCTGAAATCCCATTGAAATTCCTCAGGAATAATAACCATGCTTATGATGTAATTTGAATATATTCCCAAGCTCCTCTGAAAGATGGTTGTACCACAATTAATTTTTTGCGCTTTCTGTCTATTCACAGATATAAATGAATGTCAGTATGGCAATCTTTGTACAAATGGACAGTGTGAAAATACAGAGGGATCCTTCAGGTGTGTTTGTGCCCAGGGTTTCAAACTCTCTGCATCAAAGGATCAGTGTGAAGGTAAGAAAGACTATGATTAAAATTCACTTATCTTCTTAAAATTGCACTTATCTNAACAAGCTGAATTTACCACTTTTTTTTTTTTTTAAAATTTTTTTTTTTTTTTTTTTTTTTTTTTTGCATTTTGCTTTCAATGGAGAAACAACAAATGTACAACACTGGTGCTAAAACCCCAAAAATGTAAGAATATGTATTTTCATTTTATGGCTTCTATGATCACATTGTAGATTTTGGAATGTGTTATAAAGCCAATCAAGAACATGTAATAGTATTTATATTGCTAAACTGGAATTTTGCAAAATCCTTGGCATATATGGCATTTTAGAGGTTTAGAGACCATGGCTTTTGCTTTTCTTTCTATCTTTTTTTTTTTTTTTTCTTCCATGTGGGTGCATGGAATCAAAAAACCTGTGCTGCACCTCTTTGGAACCCAGCAGCGTCAGTTAATGCTGAGCAGTTAACACTGCCTGCACTGGTGTCGCTGTATTTCCAGGGGTACATTATGAGAGAGAGCTTGGTATCATATTTCTAGGAACAGTACCTGTACCTCAGAAGTGTTAGTTTCCACATTTCTTCCACATCTAAAATTCCCATCCGGAATTTTCCCATCCAGTGGAACAAAATTAGGTCTGAAGTTAGAGTGAAGCAGTCTGAGGGAGAACCTAGAGCGTGTACAGGAAGTATGAATATTCCTCTCCTTAAATAGAGGGTACTTGAAACTTCTCCTTAATGGTGAAAATCTGGGACAGTGTCTCCAGGCTGTGGAAGTACACAGAAACCTACATGTTTCTTGTCAGATGTTGGGTTTCCTTCTTTTTCCTTTCCCTCAGCCATCCCTAAGTGTCTGTACAGCACCAAACACTTTCAGACTTCTGAGTGCTAAAAATAATACAGTAAAACTAAATGATCAGTCATATAAATTTGTCAGGAAGTTTGAAACAAAACATCAGTGTAAGTTAAGTGTCTTGAGTGAGTTAAATGTGCTGTTCAGGACACACAGCAGACTGATCTTGGGGAAAATATGTAGACAAAATCTGACTGCTTCCTCTGAGCCTTTCATGGAAAAGAGCCCTTGCCAAGCGGAGCTGGCATGTGCAGACGTTCTTCTTAAAGTGCACCCTTCTAAAGTAAGGACCTGTACACATACCCAGCTGCTTCATGCAGCCCCACAGACTTCAGTGATCCTTAAATTCTAAACTTCTGTGGTTGCAAGGAACCGTTACTTAAGAGGTCAGACTGTACAGCCATAACACAGACCTGAAAAACCTCATTGAGTAACATTCTCCTGTTTGAATTGAAGTGTATTTCCAGAAAGACATTCAGCCGTGCCAAAATACTAGAAGTGACCAAGAACTCACCGTGTCAATTTAAATACTGCTTCTTAATGAATATTTTACAAATAACAGAGGGAAAATAGGCTTTCTAGCTCAAACAAAGCATGTGCTATGTTCTGAATTCAAAGTGCCACTCACCTCCAATACTTTGACTTTTCCATAGGAAAATTTAAGTTTGATGTTCAAATCCATCTGTTAGCTAAGGCTGACCCCAGTTTTTGAGAACTGAAACACAGAGGAATTAGCAGCGTTGTGGAAGCAAAGAGATATTTCCCCACAGTTAGATGATTAATACTGTTACAAGGCAGGAATTTTAAGGAGCCTTAACATACAACTTAATAGGGGAACAGCCTGACAGTGTGTATCTGAAAACCACACCCTGTTAAAAGGTGGTGATCCTGCTGGAAAGTATTTTGTGGGTTTTGCTGACTCACTGGAGCGGCTGACTTGTTACCTCTGCCAGATATAACAGAAACAAAAGCAGCTCTCAGGCAGCATGTGTGTGTATGTGTGAATCTGTGTGTACCCGACTGTGCATTGAGGGATAAACTGACATTACAGGAGAGAATGTTGAACACAGGCATCTCAAGGAAAACACAGTCTGCAGTTTCATATAATTTTATGGATTATATTTTCTGTCTGTATTTAATACATACAAACAAGCTAAGCAGTGCTGGATATTGACACTGTGCTTTGCTGTTTTGTTCAGACTTGGTCTTTGTACCATTTGATGAGTATTTGGTATTTTCAGATGTGTAACATTTTCACTGTCTCTTCTGCTGCAGATATTAATGAATGCCAGCAGCGATCAGTCTGTACAAATGGACGCTGCCGGAACACAGAAGGATCTTTCAGATGCATCTGTAGCCAAGGCTACTCATTATCATCTACTGGAGATCAGTGTGAAGGTAAGCTTGGGGACTTTAGCTACTGATTCATTTTTTTCAATAAGATCTTGAGTATTTCAGCTATAGGCATGAACTCTTTTAAGAGTGGAGCAGAAATATGTGTTGCCTCTCTTTCTTTCTCTACGCTGTCAACCATTCATTCCCACCAACACAGCCACATATTTAATGGATTCTTAGAAATAGTCCCTGTCATCTTTCCACATAGAAAAAATCAGTACATGTGTTTCTAACAGTAAGATTGGAAGACCAGTTGACATTATTTCCGAAAACAAGTCAACCCTTCCAAACTTTGTTGTTGAAGTTCTGACACTGAGGCTCTATGTTAAAAAAGCTTCTGCCAGCATATGCTAGTCTCATGGGGGCCTGCTAGTTAAGACTTCTTCTCCAGCTGGTTTTAGGAACCTGCAGCCAGCCACCACAATCACACATGTGCACTGGCAAGAGAAAGCATTTAGTAGATGACAAAAGTAGTAGATGACAGGGGGATCTGCTGGAGCTCACAGCTTGCACTCAAAAGGCAGTCTAGGTACAGAGCTTGTAAAAACAAAAGTAAGAAGTGAAAGATGTACAGTAAATGTAGGAAGAAATGCTGTGTTATAGAAGAAAACCCGTGATGAAAACTGATGTTTTTCTAATAAAGAATTTCAAAGCTACTCCCTCTTCTCTGTTGTTGGCTGTACCATCTGATATGGTACATCTGCTGCGCTACTTGGTCACCTTGAGAATGTAAGGTTACTTACTAGCGAGCTCCAGGAAAGATTGTACCTCAATTGCTTTCTTATCTCACACTAGCAGGGAGAAGTAGCTCTCAGTTAAGGTCTCACTGTACGTGTGGCATTAGCTCGTAAAAGCTTTTCAGTCTCTGGTGTGCTTTCCGTAACTGCTGATACCTTGCAAGACACAACTTCTTAACTGCTGTTCTACCAAATACTGTTCTGCTGCTAGGTTATCCTCCGCACAGCACTTGGAAGGCAGCCCTCACCTTCTCCCTTACAGCAATAGGTCAGGAATCCTCCTCTTCAAGTGATCCAGGCAGAAGAGCAGTTCCCCCTGGGCCAACCAAATGCTGTTTTCTCAAGCCAAACCTGTAACAGACTTTATCATCAGTGATTATACTGGATTGTTCACATTCAATGAGTTACAGTATCTCTTGAGGTTCTCACCAACAAGGAATAAGGAAAAAATCTCCTCAGTACACTGATACTCTTTGGTACTAAGCTATTTGGAGAATATGTTCATGGAAGAACTTAACACAGTCTTTTCATAATTCTTGCTGAGTACCAGCATCACTTGCATCAGCTTCAAGAAATGTGGACTGATGATGCAATGCACTAGAAATTTGTGTCAAAGAATTTTGCTCTCATCTGGCTTCAAGGTCTTCATGAATTGCAGCAGATGCAGAGATACTCTGTCAAGAATCAAAGAAAAATGTTGTGTAAGGGATCACAAGTCCTTCCTGCCTCCCAAAGGCAGAACAGATAATATGGTATAATTCCTGACAACTACTCATCTAGCTTGCTCTGAGTAGGCTTCAGACAAGATTTCAAACTTCTCTTCAGACTGCTTTGGTGCATTTCATACAGCCCCAGAAGTCACAGTAGCTGTTGCAGCTCTCCATCACCTGGCCTGTCCATGCTTTATCTTCAACTCTTTCTTGATCCTGCTCACAGGTAGTTTTCAAGACAAAATAGTTTTAGATGCTTTCAAGGCGAGAGGGATTGAATGAAATAAGGAAAAAGGGTAAAACCACTCCCTTACCTCAGGATCTTTGCCTCATATGAAAGTCTGCAACCAAATTTACAGCTTCCCCACCCAGTGAGAAAGTGGTTAATTTCTGTAGACACGGTTTGTTCACTGAAAACTTCTGTAAATATTGCAAGTCCTGCAAAAAATAATTAATCTCTGGAAGTGGAAGAAGTTCTTCTGTGCTTTCATTATATTCCTTCAAAATTTTCTAAAGTGCAGGGTATTACAGACTGCTTTTTGCAGTCTTGGAAACTAAAGAGAAAATAACCTTAAGAAGACATTCAATGTTTCTCCACATAATAGCCTCTGATTTTTGGATTAGCTTATTTACCTGAATGTTTTCTAACACTTCACAGAGAAAGCAGGAAAGAGATGACAAAAACTGTGGGTCTAGCACAGCACAGTTGTCTGGAAAAAACAAGGTGGTTCAAATTCTGTCCAGCTTCTCAAAGAGACAGGTATGATGGACACTTGTCACATCAGATGATACCCACAAAATGTACGAAGCTGTAAAACCAATGTGATTAACAAACCACTTGCAAGAAATGTGTTTGTTTAATTAGAGTTTCTTCTTAAGAAGAAGTTGTCTTAAAGATGTTGCACGTAAGAAGCAGTTTGCTGGTTTGATCATTATAACTACTGCAAACTTCTAGGGGTATTGCAGAATCTGGCAGAATTATGCTGTGCTCATTTTCAGCTGTGCTTTTTGCAGCTTCCTGGCTGAAGTTTGTGTCTGGAAGCCTTTGCACGGTATCTTACTTGTTTAAGAATAAAAGTCATTTGCAAATGACTTGTATACATCCATGTATACAAGTACACAATGCAGTATGTCTTCAAGATAAACACCCACATGCTTGTTTATCTTCTGCCTTAGTCTCTCGCTCAACATCTTGTTCTTGAGATGAAGTGACATTGAGACTTTCTGCTCATTGTCGTCCTGAATAAGAGGGAGCATGGAGTGTGAGGGCATCTGTGAGGCCTTGTCTTAACCGACAGGGAGTGGGAATATGCACCAGTGGGACTCATATCCAGGCTGTGCATCTCAAAGAACTTGGGTTACTGGAAGAAAGTCTAAAGCATAGGAGTCTCCAGTGTTGTCCTAGAGCTTTCAGAGGTTTTGCTAGCCAAAATGTTCAAGACATGCATGTGTAAAGGGTGGTAAAAAGCACTGACTGTCTCAAGCATGAGTTACTGCCTCTGATTTTTCTGGGAATTCTCATGCAGCACTCATAGGATCTGTGAAGAATTGCATCAGAGAAAGGAAGGTTTGCATCCTATATGGAAAATAATGCATTTTGACTGAATTTGGCAGAAGATACCGTCTTGTTGTGAGACTTGGCATTAACTTAGCACAAGGGAGTCATTAATTTTTCTCATGCTCCTAGTCAAAATTAATTTCTTTTTAAATAAGCCACAATTTATTTCTCATTTGCAAATGGCTATAAAACATGTGCTTATCTAAAGGTCACAACTTTGTCAACATTAAGTGCAATTTTATCTTCAATAGCATTCATTTATGTAGAAAGCTATCCCTATTTTTTACTTTTATTAAATAGATTAAATTCCAAGGAGAGTGATATAGTATGGGCTTTCCAAAGATAAACGTAGAAATGAGGTCATGTCCCCTTTTTAATTACAATTGCTATTCATTCCTACAGCACAGGAAAAAGTTACAATTCTAATCAGCTAAAATCCACACTTAAGAAATCAGAATAATCAAAGGTACTGGGAAAAGTCTTTGATTACTGTTTTTCAAAGGAAACTAACTATATTATCAAAGCAATAGACTTGGTAAATTATTAGGTAGGGCTCTGTGGAGGCAGATGGAAGTTGCTTATGAGACACTTTTTTATTTGACTCTCTCATTTTCTGTTTGCCTTTAAAACTTAGAGGTACAGTCACCAAATACCTTGTGATCTTTAGCTGTAATGAAACCAAAACTGTATAATATCACTGGAATGTCAGCACTTGCTGACTTAATCCTATACCCATAGTAGCTGTACTTGTGTTTCCTCCACCGGGCTGCCTTTAAGCCCTTTGAAAGACAACGGGAAGAAAAGACTTAAGGTGGAGACAATGCCAGTGTCCTGTTCTTGAAATAGTTGATCACCTTGTGTCTAGTTTGTATTCTGAAACTTTCCCTGCTGTGTGTCAGCCATTTATCCCATGGATATCAAGACGCTAGTGCAGAGTGTACAGGTCTGAGGCTTGATGCTGAGCGTGGTGTATGGGCAGCTGGGAAACAAGATCCTGTGTGCCTGCATTCTGGAGCTGGATGTATGGCTTGGGAGCAGCACTGTGCAAAAGCAGCCATTCAGCTTCATGACCCAGCTGCTAAACCTGTGAAATGGCTGTACTGCATCTCATGAAATGCATGAAAAGCCACCCACTAGCACAGCAGTGCACACAGTGTGGTCCCTGTCTCAGGAGCCTCCTGCCCACGTGACTGTTGTGTGGGCAGTCTCCACAGGCACATCCTGTCTGGTGTGACACACCAGCTATGCTTGGGCTTGCCCACTCTATGGGGGGACGTCTGAGTCAGGTCACTTCCAACTCAGGGATCTCTGTGTGGTGGTTTAAACATGTCCAAAGATTATTATTTTAGATTTGCATTAGTAGGTATTTTTGTCTCTGTAAGTGTACAGCTGCTTGAATTTGAGAGATGCAGATGGCACATGAGTCATGTTTGCTAGGAATAAATCACATACAAACTCAAATTTCAAAGCCCTCTAGAAATATGAGAAGTTTGAGGACATGATGAGAGGAAAATAACAAAGAATCTTAAAGCATAGTAAACTTGACTTCCTTGCATGCACACAGTTGCTTCAAGTTGTTAGTATCAAAGTATCATTATTAAAAGTTTCATCAGTTTTGACAAAATATAATAATTCCATTCCCTTTTTATTTCAGATGTTGATGAATGCCTTCAAGACAGCAATATTTGCCTAAGAGGAAGCTGCATAAATACTGAAGGGTCTTACAAATGCACTTGTCCAGACGGCTTCCAACAGATAGCGAATAGGGGATGTCAAGGTATGAAATAGGTGTAAAAAATACGTGGATAGTTATTATAAATGTGCAAGTTTGTAAGTGTAACTTGTCATAGTCACAGATCATGCTAAGGAAGAGAAACTCATTTATCATTTGTAGTACTTTCTTACTCTTCTCATTTTTTATTCTCATTCATTCTATTCTCTGTGTAAATATATGCTGAGAAATTATTTCAAGAGGCTGAAGTCTCAGCCTTCATGACTTGAAAGAGAATCTGTGTTAGAACTAAGAGAGATACAGCACTGCTTTTTTCCCAAATTCAGGAAACATTTATTTTGACAGAACATTCTGTGTTGTGAATCAGAGACGTAACAAGAAGAGCAGCCTTGTTAGCATCAAGTCATACTAGATACTGCTTCTAAAACAGTGCTTTGTGGTGCTTTGTGGAGGATGGGTGGGGAGGAAGAGAATGTGTTAGCTGAGACTGAGTCAGCATTGCCAAACCCAGCAAAACACTTCCCAGGTTTTAGTTCTGAATGATCCCATCTTCATGTTGGCACAACATCCAGGTATGCCTCATCACTCCCTTTTGCCCTCCATTTTTATGAGACAGGAACCATAGTATTAGAGCTGGAGAGTGATAACATGTTCATGTTCTAAATGGCTAAAGGACCAGAACACTGCACTTTGCTTTGGCTGTTCTCATATGCACAATTTAGACTTGAGCTGAGAAACTGTATTCCAGCTGATCCACACTGAAGATCTTTTGCAACAAACAGTAAATTCCCTGTAAAAGTTCTGAGAATTCTATGTGACTGCTTCCTAATTCAAAAAATGTTGCATACAGAAGTGCTGTATAAGACCTTGCTTTAGCAGTTAAAAGGGAATTGATCACAAGCTAAAATCAATACCACCTTTGCTATCGCTCTATTCTCTTCACTTTGCCATCTGAAGTAGTAGATACACACCTCGTATTTTAAATGGATAAATATAACAAAACTGAAAGCACTTATGAGCCAGCTAAGGGACAGACAGTACGGACAGAGAGCTATTGAAATAAATTGGCAAATTTATCACAGAGTGCAGTGTCTGCAAGTTGAATCTGGACTAACTAGAAGTTAAGGATATGAGTTTTGGTAAGGAGAAAGGTGAAAAGAGTCCAAAACATGAGAAACTGCAGTTTGCTCTTTCAGACGTATTATACTCTATTTCCCTAACACTGGTAATTTTGTTTCCCTGTCTTTTAATACATCATTCTACCTTGTGTAATCAGCTGGTCCAGTTTCCAGTATTTTTCTGGCAGTTTTAAGACAGCTAAGTCTTGAGTACAGCATGAGAAGTCTTTGTTATTGCTGATCTCTCACCATTCCCAACTTTCAGAGGGCTTCAGGAAGTAGCTGATGGTTCACATTTGCTATGAATTCAGAGAAAGCTTTTTACCTGTAGGTGTTGTGTTAAACACAGTGCACTGACTTTTCCTTAGGCACCTCATGCAGATACAACTTCCCCGAGCTGCCTGCCTCTTTTTCTTTCCTCCTATGGCCATGACTTCAGCACACTGGTTGGAAGGTTTACACACAGGCTAGAATCAGTTTGTATCTAAAGAAAATTCTATAACGGATGTCATGGCCTTGAGGTGATGATATTGAAATCATAATTTCTCTAGTATATCAAAATTACTGTGTACTTTGATACATTCTGGATGGCTGTAAGCAACAAAAGGTACAGTTAAGAATGAGAAATTCTAGCGTTTGGATAATGGATTAATAACCCTCATGAGTGAGTTTTGTTTGTAAATTTGTGTTTGGTTTCAGCATGGTATTGAATGCTTCTTAATAGATTTTTGTAAAGCAAAATAGAAAAGTATAATTACAATATGATGGTAATTTATATGAAAGTGGTAGTATCTTAATGAAAGAATGTGGACCTTAAGTTCTGAGGGCAGATTTGGTTGCTAACATGAGACATCAATCAAAAGGAAATACTTATTTTTCAGATTCACAAGTTTGAAAAATGGTTTCTAAGTTTAAAATAGAACACAACAAAACAGACAATGATGATAAGCTCTTATATAGCAACCTTTTGGGATCATTCCCCCTCCCCATCAACAAAAAAGAGCATTTGGCTTTAAATTATATACAATCAGTCTTCTGGGAAAGATCTAGCTCCAAACCTGCTAGTAACATGTGGAGTCAGATGCCCAAGTTGACCAGTGTGCAACAATCAAAAAGCAGTGAGTTGGAGCTGTCTGAGAATTCCTGTAACACAGAAGAAATATTGGCTAGGATGGCGCTTATGTTGATATCCCACCAATCACACTTTGCTCTCTGCTCATCCTCATCACACAGTGATATAGCAAGGGTATGATGCAACAGAACATAATGACATCTATACAGAGTTTAAGAATGATCCCAGGAGATTTGGTTACTCTGGAAGATGAGCCCATGCACACAGCTATTTACATAGCCAGTGGAAATAAAAGCTACTTTTAAGGTGAATTGAACTTAGGCTTAATATTAAGGCTATAATGATTTGCAAAGCTCTTAATGTCTCTGTGCTTTCAGATATCAATGAATGTGAGAGATCTGACCTCTGTTCACCACACGGAGAGTGTCTAAACACAGATGGTTCCTACCAGTGCATATGTGAGCAGGGCTTTGCTGTGTCTGCAGATGGCCGAACATGTGAAGGTGAGACAAGTTATAATAATCCATTCCCATTGATTTGCTGTTATTAAGAGGGTGAGAAAAGTAGTCAGTCAGTCACTACTAACTCTAAAATCTGCCACTTAAAGGCCCTTTGTTCTTTTTCTCATAAATAGTTGATGTGCAAAGTGTGTTTGGAACTCAGGTTTCTGATAAGTTTCTGTGGGTAAGACACACATGAATATTTAGAATTATCTAATTTGAAGCTTAAGTGCATTATCAGCAAGCCTGAGCTGCCTGAACATTCTCATTGCTGTATGGAAGACAACAGAACCTTGCTTGTCCAAACTTTTTTTTTAAATATACAGATTAAGCAACAGAACAGTAACCCCAGTGAGCAGTTGTAGTGAAATGTTCTATTCTAGAACTTCAGGTATTTTGAAATGGCAGAAATGGAGTAAATAGCAGTAATTAGATCTTTACAGAAACATCAACCAGGAGCCTGGAATTTAGGGTAAGTAGGTTTGTTATGTTGCTATTTCATGAGAATATATCCTGTTGCTAATGGTATGCATGTGTTAGCTCCTGATGTTGCTCTCCTGCACTGAATTTAAATCAGGACACTTGTACTCAATGATACAAAGAAGGTATGTGGCTTTGTGTAGTCAGTAATTCAGAAAGAAAAGAAACACTCCCCTAACTGCATCAAGAATGGGTGTTCTTATGGTTGAGAGGAGTGTTCAAGACAAGGACAGTTGTGGGAAAAGTTCAGAAGAGGAAAAAATTATATGGTAGTATCTCAGCAGGATGCAAGCTGAGGAGAAGCACCGAACAGATGATAGCTTAGTGTTAGAACCTATGGATAGTGGATCTCAAGCATCCAAGAAGTAAGCAACTGTTCTCTCTCCCATATTATAGGCCAGTAAATCCATATGTGATTGGTTTTCACATGTCAACTCTTCTCATAGTTCATTTAGGGTTAGTGACAACATTTGTCCTATGGTGGACGAGGTTCATTGAAACTTGTCTCTGACTGTTGCATTTACTCTCCCTGCTCATACCAGAGAAACACCAGCATTACAGCGTTATTACTCAAGCTGGCATATAACCTGCCATATATTTAGTAATGTGATCTCTCATGAAATGAAATACACTGCTGGCAGGAACACTGTTATGCTGATGTAAGGGAATAAGTGCTGTATATTTAGATATAGCATAACATCAAACTCACCATTTGTGTTTTAATTATTACTGATAACTATAAAAAAATCTGGAGTATTTTTAGTGCCTTTTTCTCTCTCAGCATTTACTTTATTTTGTAATCATAGCATAAGTTGAAAGAAACATTCTCTTACTGCCAAGACAAAAGCCTGGTCAAGTAGGCTAGAGAGAGAGAATCTGAGTAGCTCCAGTGATTGATGGAGGAGGCAATATTTTATGATTTGAAGTAATGGGGATAATTCCAAAGCATGTTCATGGACTCTTTCATCAGCATGTATACATTTCACCCAGTATTCAGAAAGGATATGGCCACGCATCTTCAATTTCTCTGCAAGAAAAGTAGTAGCAGGTGTTTTGCCTCACTGTTGAACATAGCTATAAAAAAAAAAGGTGCTAGAGTAGAATACAGTCTTCTCTTTGTAGAAACCAAACACTTTATTTCAAATCGAAGCTAGAAGAACACTTATTAACCTTGTGAAATCAAAGTCACAGAAATTTTGAAAAGCAGAACTGAAAAGGAATGCAACTTTAAAAAAATCCCCAAATCATTGGCATCTAATGTTAGGAGATGTACCAGAAACAATGAGCTCCTCTGGACCTCTGACATTTAATAAAGTAGAGCAGTTTCCAGGGAAACTGCTATCATATATGATGAAGTAATACAAAGTTAATCTCCATTAGAACAAAAAAGCCAAACTTTTACTAAATAGAAAAAGATGAAGTCACAAGATCTTATTTCCAGGATTGTGACTAGTTTTGGAACTTTTTAATGAAGAATAAAAGAAGTACAAAACCAGTTAAGCATGCTTCACAAGTAATGGGTGTTGTGTGTGGAATACAGATCAGACTTTATATTCAGCACTTGGAAAAGTATTTTAATAACTTGGCGAAGCAAGGGTACTTCTAGTCTCTGAAGCAGCAGCACTCTTTTTCCACCACAATTAGTTTCTGCATTCTGTCATTTTAATAAAAACTTCAGAGTTTTGAAAAAAACTAATTTTAAGGGAGCACTGACGGCATCACTGGTAATATTTGTGGTGGTGTCAGCTTCATGCTAAAAGACAAGACGAAACAAAAGGAATGTGTGACATTCCAGGTACTGAGAAAGGATGTGGCTTCCAGCTGCAGGAGCTACTGTTCTAAGTGCCTCTGTGAATTTACTTCTAGTTAAGTGAGTGAGACTAACTGTTTATACCATCAGAGGAAGAACCTGAGAAAATTTTCCTGGATTCACACACCTCTCTGTACCTGGGGACCAGATTTTCCATATCTCCAGCCTTTTTTTGAATGAGTTTGACTTGGTTTTTTTTTTTTTTCAAAGTTTGAAACAACAGCAGTATAAAACATTTAAGAACCTCATGTGGTTTAGTTCTGGTATGGAGTTTTTGTGGCCATTGGCCAAAGTAAACTGAACAGCTGTGCAGACTGTGTCTTCTTCCAAGGTGTAGACAAACTTTTGTTGCAGCAGTGACATTCTACTGTAGCCTGGCCCCAGACTCAGCAATTTGACTGTGCCGGGCTCTCTGAACTGGAGGCTCTCAGAGTGCTCCTTAGTTCCTTTTTGAGCCTCTGGGCTTCATGTAAAGATGGTAGCTGCTAGTCAACTATGCTGGCAAAACCTCAAGTTAGAGATTCTCCGATGCTTAAGTCAATACCCTGCCTCAAGCACCTCTTCTGTCTCCATGTCCCACCCCATATGTCTCTTAGTGGCTTCTCACTGCTGCAACAGGCAGTCCAAAAAAACTTACATATCCCACCAGACCTCTTCGATCTTTGCTTCTTCCTTTTTATGTGTGCATGTTATGGGTAGCCCTGGAAGTTTCAGAATCAGAGCTCTGCTTCTCTAATCACTGTACAGACCTGTCCCAGGAACCAGTTCCTCTTCCAGACATTTTGCTATGTAACTAGATTTCAGTGAGATTTAAGTATCATGTTTAAGGTTGAGGTTGCCTTCATCTTGTTCAGGTTGTCAGAAAACAGGAACGTGGTGTTGAACTGCACAGGAGTGTGCATGAGTGCACATGTTTTGCCTTTTGATTAAAGCAGGCAGCATTGATTCATGGATTCTAAAACAGGTTGTAATTACAGAGAACTGCTTTAGTCACTCTATAGACATAGGATATATTAGTTTCATATTTAGTTTTTTCCCCTGACTTTGTTTCCATGTAGCAAGAGAATTGCCGATTACAAGCCTCACTCTTTATGGGGTGATTAAAGAAACAAATGTCCTTTCCGGCTGTAAAAAAGAGTCCTTTGAGTGAACTGTCTAGACAAGGAAAAATATTTGGTGCTTGGACCTTCTCTGTAATATCCCACTGAAAGATGTTCAGACTGTACTTTTTAGAAACAAAACTCTCTACTGTGGCTGTATTATGTACTGAATTGGGACACTTGCTACAATCACAAGTTTTGTTTCTGCAGCTTTTTAGTCAATGACCTTGTTTTACCTATGAAGAACCAGCTGCATGAACCATTCCCCTCTTTTCTTTAACATTTGGGTTTTAAGTAAGAGAAGTTCTGTAATTTGGGTAATTCTAAAATCTCCAGTTGTAGGTTCTTCTGCGTAGGTTTTTAACAGAGTAACTGTCCCATGGCTCAGGAACTTTTTGCTATTTAACTATAGTGTTCACTGAAAATACAAACACTGTGTTATTGTCTGTTGTCTGAAACTCCTGGCTGTCAATCCACCATTGTTTACTCATTTTGACTTCCTTTTCTTAACAGAGTTTTCTCATTAAGACACAGAGTATTCAGATTCTTTTACTAGATATGTGAAAGCCTGTTGATCACATGAAATTATTAATATCAGATATGTTATGCAGGGACAGTGCACAGCAGTGAGAAGGAGGGACTAGAAAAACACAACTGTAAAGAATTTTTATTGCCTTCCTCCCAATAACTCCATATGCATCTTTTTATAATTCTGTCACTGTGGGGACTTGAAAAGGAAAAGGTATAAAAGGTAGTCCTTGACCTTTCACCTCTGGCAGTCTTTAAGACAGATAAGTGGCTTATTTGTGTTGCTGAATTAATTCTACTAGGAAGGGTTTGTGGTAGGTTTCAATAAGTTCAATATCCAGAAACCATCCAAATTTTCATATTCAATTCTTTGAGAATAACCATACTGGCTATTGTATTCTTTGCCAAATACAATAGCCCTTTCTAACATAAATTCCTTGAATATTTTTCCTTCATTTAATAAATCAAGATGTAAATACCATTAAAATCTTTACTACAAAACTTATAAACCAAATAAATTTTTCTGACAATTCCATCTTAAAGTACTTTTTTTATAATCATCAGTTATACTCATATATGTCTCTTAGATTTTGGTGTATGTAGTACATACAGTTTTTGTATGCCTTTCATATGTAGGCTGAAGTTTGTTAACCAGTGGATCAGTTCAGTAGGAGAAGTGAGTTTTCCATCACTTAAATATCCTAAAGTAAAATTACATGCCTTTGCTAAAATTTCACAATTTGTTCTGTGGGTACAGAAATTGCCAGAAACAGGTTTTTTAACCTTTTTAAGAGGTCCTGTATAGACTCTTCTGGCCTTAAAAGTCTACATGTGATTCCAAACCTGTTCAGACCCCACCACAGCACACAGGAAACACTGGTTTTCAAGACCCCAAAAATGCGTTTCCCTGAGGCATGCAAAGTTGTGTGGGTGAATCTGAGCACCTGGGGAGAAAGAGAGCAGCACAAGTGATAAGAGGTGTGGATGGTAATGACACGGCACTCAAATTTTGATAGCTTGGGGGACTGTGACCACATGGTTCAAAGACCAAGGGTTCCCTTTCAGCTGGCATAAAACAAAATTTAAAAGTAAAAAAGTCCTTGCTTCCTTAGCACTGTCAGGATAAGAATGCAGTGCATCCTTGCTGACCTCTAGGTTTTTGTTTGACACAGCTGTGAAAAGCTGGAGGAGTAGGCAGGACTACATTTGAGCCCTACTCTGTCCTTACACAAAGATACCAAACAGCAGAGCTGCTCACCTGTGCCTTCTCTCTGTGACACTGCAGAATTCAGTCCCAGCAGTTCTTTAGTTCAGGGAGTGCCCAAGGCCTTCACTGGAGGAAGAATGATGGTAGGCTCCATCACATGAAGGGCTACCAAAATGTGCAGATTTAATGATAGTGATAAGTACCCAGATAAATCAAGAGCAAATTACTTTATTCCCCACTTAAAATGTAATTACCCCTTGAGGAAGGAAAGCAAACAGCAGCCTTACTTTACATCAAAATGTTTTTTAGGAAAGAAATACAGAGATAATTTCTCTGCTTCAGACTGCACAGGAATTTAGACAGCAGAAGGTACTAATCCTAGTATCCTGGCAGGTTCACAGTTTCAGCTAATGTTCTTCCTCCTGAAAAGCAACATCTTTAATGACCACATGTGGCCAGGGCTTTGGGTTTAGGTCTTACTTGGAGTGGAGATAAAAATAATGCATTCCTAGCACTTGTAATTCACTTACAAAAATAAACCACAGTCTGCCACAAGCAGTTCTGCTTCATTATAATTTGATGGGCAGCTGAGTCAAAGACCAGACTTACACCTGCAAGTGACTTACTTGTAAGGCCAGTAAACCAAAACTGGAACTACAAATGAAAAGGCCAATACAGAAAACATTCTGACTTTGGAATTACTTTGTGTACTTGAGTAAGGTGATTTGTATGTGTAGATTTACAAGATTAAAGACAGAAGGCTCAGTCCACAGGTATTTACCACTTACACTATGAAATTGTGATCCATGCTGAGAGCCAGAATGAGATTTGTGCAGCACTTCTGCACAGGGGATGTAGTCATACCCTCGAACTCTTGTTTTAGGCACAGTGAGTTCAGTTGCACTCATGTTATTAACTGTGTAATACCACACTGGTAGAATCTGTAAATCAGTCAGAGAGATTATTTAAACTATGCCTTAGTCTGTGGTATGTAGCATCATGCCATGGTTGGCAAATTTAGTGAAACAAATGGGTGGAGCAGTTGACCATTGCTGACATACTTACTGCAAAGCTAACACTGAAACAATTTCTTAAATTGTTCATGTGCTTACATTAATTTTTATGTTTTGTCCTCGTGTTCCTTCCCAATGTGTCCAGAGACAGCTGCATCTGTTTGCAAAATGGCCCATCTGTGGGTTTTCTGCATTCTTCATGAATGTCTGCCTTTGGCTGTCACACAGCCTGTCTGATGTTAAAATTCTTCCTTGCAGATGTGGATGAATGTATAAACGGCACAGTGTGTGGCAGTCACGGGTTCTGTGAAAATATGGATGGCTCCTACCGCTGCCTCTGTTACCAAGGGTACCAGGACACACAGGATGGACAGGGGTGTACAGGTGAGTTCGTAGGTGCAAGTAGTCACTGCTGCAAAGTTCAGGTGAGCAAAACCAGCATTCCAACAAAAAAACATTTCACATTTCTGTTTTCTGACATTTTTTATTAAAGTTGTGCCACTTACTAGTAAGTGTTGAGCTCTTTACTCACTGAACTTTGTGCCAGATGGAAACTTTACTGTGTATCTATTTAATGAAAACCTGTTATTAGGACAAATGGAAGAAGCCGTGCCACTTATTTTATTTCTTTTTAAAAACCCAAGAAAACTCTCTGTTTCTGCATGTCAGGACCATTCACAAATATAATAGAATGAATTTAATACTTTAGCCTATTTAAGTGCTACATCTGTTTAAGTCTCTTAACCGAGAAACCAGGGCCCGGCACTACCCCCTGCAGGAAATAACATCTGGTATGTGGTACAGCCAGGCTGAATTCGATGGCACCTCCCTAGGCCTATTGTGTTTAAATAGATTTTAACATTAGCTTCCAGCTCCAGGAAAGACACCTATCACCATGAAATTATGTGGGATTTTTGTAGATGTGTAAACACTGCACATTTCTTTTGTGACTAATAGATTTCCAGATCTGTTGTTAATAGTGATGGCTGCAGAACCATCTGAGGCAGCACAAGTTTGTAATATAAGATTAATACCAGATCAAGGAGAGGTATTCATTAAACAATTTCTTCAAGCCAGACTCAGGATGAAACACATTTACCAGGAACAGAGACCTAAATGGAATACCAAACAGAAAGGAGGAATTAGAAGTTTTACATAGTATTTGTATGCATTTTTTTAATATATTCAATAGTTTTGTTACAAAATTCTTTATGCCATTTGGCACTTACTTTGCAGCATACTAAGGTATATTTTGTCATAGTGTGACTTTTCATGGATGAAAACAAATGAAGCAGAGAAAGTAAAAAAAAAAGAGGGGTAAAGAAAGAATGGTGTGAAACTAAGTTTAATTTTGAGTTCCCAGTAAAGTAATTCTGAACCATAAAATAATGTGGGGGTTTTTTTTAATCTTGTATAACAATATATAGTATAAAATACTCTTATAAATTTTGATGCCAGTTATCAACCAAAACAGTTTTAGGAAAAAGTAAGTCTCTGGTTCCTGATGAGGCAATGTTCCCCAAAGATGCGTTATTTCTTATGACATGATCCCAGTAAAAAGAGAAAGAAAAATCTAAATACATTTTTTAAATTCTGAGCAAACTCTAAGTTAAAATCCATATTTATATAAAAATACGCAAAAATCAACATTTATTCAGATGACTAGATTTTGATAGGCAAGAGGTAAAAAGGATGAAATATTGCTTCACAAGTTACATGTTAGACCACACTCAATTATGGAATTTCTGAATTGTGATACAGAAATTACTATTTCTGATACTAATCAGCATCTTTTCTGTCTACTAATGAGATCCTCTCAGTAGTAGACAAAGTAGATTTTCAAATGTCAACTTTAGCAACTAAAAAGAAAGTAAAGTGATCCTGGTAGTATTTGGTAATCCTTGTTTAAACAACAGACAACCCTTCTATCAGTCAAAAAAGCATTTCAGGGTAGGCTAGTTAGCAGGTGTATGGAATCCCAGTTAAAAATATGTGGCATTTTTTGGAGAGAGGAATTTTGCAGTGTTCGGCAGGGGTCCCTGAATGACCTGGGTGTAACTTCTGTGGGTCTCAGAGCAGCTTGTGAGTCCATGCATATGATAGGCATATGGTAGCAGTGGGACTGGGGAATTCACAGTTCGGTGATCGTTTACAAGGAAAATGGTATTTTGGGGAGGAAAATGAATTCTCTCTTTTTGTAGTGCAGTCTGAATCACACCAAAACCTGTTCATTTTGCGCCTTGAGTTTAGTGAAAGTTTGATAATAAAGTTAAGAAAACAAATTAAATTACTCTGAATCTTAAATCCCACGAAGAGAATACACAGAAAAGCAAGTATTTAACAATGAGAAACACAAAAAAACCTGTGTTTCGGTCTACAAGCAGCACCTAATCAGTACAAATAGTCTATAAACTGTACTGTGACTTTCAGGGGTCTTTATTTCAAAGAACTTACTACTTGTTTATGAATCCACTTAGGTATTACTGAGTTTTTAATCCTTCCCCAGAGATCACATCTGTAATCTGGCAGACAATATTGGCACAGATAGAGCAGATAAAAGAACAGTCAGTAATGGGTCTCAATTGATTTATGTTTTGGATTTTTTCCCCAGATGTGAATGAATGTGAAATGCTGAGTGGAGTATGTGGCGAAGCCCTTTGTGAAAATGTTGATGGTTCTTTCCTGTGTCTGTGCTCTGATGAAAACCAGGAGTATGATCCAATGACCGGACAGTGTCGCTTCCGTACCTCACCAGGTAAAACGCCAATGGATTTTTGCATGCTTGGCATGATTTCAACTGCACACGTAAGCATTGGAAAGGCAAAGCTGGTTGTATTGGTGTTGCTCTAACTACAACAGAAAAACTTAAAACTTTGTTATTGTCTTGAAAGTGTGTGCATGAGAAGAGGTTTTTCTAGGATGGAATACATTATGATTGAATCATTAGCAGTGAAAATATAGCAGAAGCACCTTCTAAATATTCTACATCAACAGATTTGGCAGTCATATTGAGCAAATACTGCGGTTAAGAGTAAACAGTCTCGTTTGCTGTACTGTAACAACAAAATGTGATATGGAATCAAGTCTATGACATGAGTGATTTTGTTTTTTGTTCAACCTTTTACAAACACCCATTAGTATGCTTGGACAATATTTAAGGGGCATATTATTAAAACCAGAAGTTGTATTTAGTTGTTGTGGTTTCACCCCAGATGGCAACCAAGCCCCATGCAGCCACTCACTCACTCCCTCACCAGCAGAATTTGGGAGAGAAGTGGAAGAGTAAAAGCCAGAAAGCCCATGGGTTGCGATAAAGACAGATTAATAGGGAAAACAAAAGCCACACACACAAGCAAAGCACAACAAGGAATTAATTGACTGCTTCCCATGGGCAGGCAAGTGTTCAACCATCTCCAGGAGAGCAGGACCACATCACACGTAACAGTGCCTTGAAAAGACAAATGCCATCACTGCAAACATTCCCCCTCTTCCATCTTCTTCCCCTCATTTTATATACCGAGCATGATATCGTATGGTCTGAAATATCCTTTTGGTTAGTTCGGGTCACCTGTCCTGGCTGTGTCTCCTCCCAGCCTCCCATGGACCCCTAGCTCCCTCACCAGCATGGCCGCACCAAAAGCAGAAAAGGCCTTGGCTCTGTGTAAGCCCTGCTCAGCAATACAAAAGCATCTCGATATTATCGACTCTGTGTTCAGCACAAATCCAAAATACAGCCCCATATCAGCCACTGTGAAGAACTCTATACCAGCCCAAATCAGCACAATGGTGATATCTTGTTAGCATTATTTAGAATTAGCATAAGTCCTAAAAGAATGTAGTCAGGAAAGCAAAAACCCAAACCACTAAATTGTTGTCAATCTACCTCTGTTGTGAGTCACTTTTGAAATGTCCTTGCCTGGTTTATTCCTGTTTTTCCTACTAGTCCACTGTACTGGATTTGTGAGCTTTCCTTATAAGGTGTTTTGGGTGTTGAAAATACTACTGGAAATACACTAATTGAAAATCAGTTTAGAACTCTTAAAGCTGCCTTCACGTTTCTACACTGATCCAGTTTGGAGAAAGGAACAAGCACACAATAAGGAGGAACAGAGTACAAGAAATGCAAGGATTTACTTGTGCAGCGTTTTTTCCCCTCCAGAATGCAAATCTTGATATTTTTTCCTTGTTTTGTTCTTACACTGCAGGCTGATCTAGCTTCCAGAAAGCTTAGGGGAATTGGCTTTAGTGCCAGGATGCTGACTTTACAGCTTCCAGGCTGTGGCTATTTTCTCCTATCAGTTGTGGTCTTTCAAATTTATAAAGAAGGTTGAAATATCCATGACCTAATTGTCACAAATGTTTAGATCACTGAACGTAGCACTCAGCAGCACTCAGAATGTTGCCTGTGAAATATCATCAACAGCTGATTGACAAACATTTTGGGCCTGTGAGGAGGTAGTACTCAGGAGAGTTCAGCTAGCTGATGAAACAAAACCAGAACTAAAAAATTAGCAGAGGGCTTGAGCCACGTAAAAAAAACTCATATCCAAGGGACATTTGAGGATATACCATAACATTACTGTGGGGAGGAAGGGGCTGAAAAACAGTGTGGCCGATTGTACTGTCAACAGATGGATACTCTGCTGTCAGTACCAACTCCATTATGCTGTCAGCAGTGAGCACAGCTTTGCTGTGATCAGTCTGGAAAGTAACTACTCTTCCTTCCCCTCCAGGCTTCATCAGGCCCTAGTAAAACACATGCTTTGCCTTTGTCTCTTCTCTGATAAGGTCTTCAAAATACCTTATAGGAGACCAGAAGGAACAAGTGAGAAATACTTTACACCATATGGCCTTGAACTAGAATAAGGCAAAATGGCAGTACTTGGAATAGAGATCTTACTATTCTCTTTTCTTACAAAGTGAAAGGAGAAAAGACTGTTGTTAATTCTTCTTAAAAACTATTCTTGCTGCAAAGAATGCTGGATTAGCCGCACATTCTCTCTGGCTTTGACAAGCCACATACTCAATTCAGGCGTGGTGTTTCCAGAGCTCCCGTGGTGCATATGGACATCATCTGTCAGCATTAGTTTGCACCATGACTATGAAAGGCAGAACTTAAAAGGCAAAAAGGAAGAACTTAATCTGCATTATCCTGCTGCAGATATCTGTAGTTCAGCCTGGTTTACCCAGGTCTTGCATATTTCTCATTCTGTATTTTTGTGCATAAAGAAGTGTTTGTCCACCTTGTATGAAGTGCAAATAGGTGAAGTTTGATCAAATGTTACTTTAATTTGGGACTTTTCTTCCATGTGGTTGAAGGCTGCTGGATTTGTGGAGTGCTGTGTGTTCACACTTTTCTTTACTTGCCCTTAGGGCTCTCAAGATTTCCTTTTATTTAGATTTCACTTGCTGGAAATTTGTCTGCTGTTAGCTGTGTCTTGAAACAATCCTCCCAGTGTACATATCAGGAATTCAAGCCCATATTGTCACTTTCCAGTCAAAAAAAACCAAAAAGCTGCAAAAAATTGTGCAAGGCTTGATTGTATCATTCCCCTCCTCTCTGCCCTGGCATTCATAAAATGTAGGAAATGTTTCAGAAAGACAAAAAGATAAAGGAGGAAAGAACTTTATTCTGTAGGAGATGAAAATCTGCTGTTCTATATACCTCTGTACCTAAGAGAGAAAAAATGCATGCTTTGGGTTGAGGTCTTCTCATTTATTCTTTTAACAAACTATATAGAGCTATTTGTCATTAATTTCTAGCAAGTGCCAAGCTCGATGCAGTTCGAGTAATAATCTGTATAATTGTGGTTTTAATTGTTGCATATTGTAGTATGCCTTTAAACTACTAATATAGACTAATATACTACTAACATGTCTCATGATATTGAATCCAGAAGCTGTGATGGATAGTGCATATTTGAGGATTATAACAGGTATGATTTGGGATGGCATGCCAAAACTTGAGTTTTAGTGAGATCCCTCCACCTGCTCCACGAGGTGGACCTGCTTAGGTACCTATAGCTAATTCAGATGTTGTTTTCTCCTGGCTGTGTGAAATATGACCAGTTATTTATTGCAATATATTTAACAGTAATTAATAGGACTTATAAGTCAAAATCATGGTTTTGGTGTCCAAAACCATAAGTCCCTTCTAGACTGATTAATACTATAACTATATCAATCCCTGCGTGTAAACAACCACCAGCACAAAAAATTTGAGACTGCCAAGTAACAGTTTATAAATTTGATCCAAAAGGTTCCTTAAGGCTAGAAATTAGGTGCATGAGCACAGATTCTAAATTTCCAAAACATTAACAGGCTTTCTAACTGTTAAGACTTAAAAGGAAACTCTTCATATTTGTATTATTTTTTATGGCAATATGTGCATGGTTTTCTAAGATAAATCATTACCTGAATTTCAGTTGTCTACGGATGAAGTCTTAGCTATAAGTTTTGAATGTGCATCACTTGCACTAACCCCTGAACTGTACATATGCATGTATATGTATATGCACTGTACACACACGTATTAGGTGTTGGAGCTCATCACACATGGAGTCAGTTGAGAAATCTAAACAAGTACACCCTGACAACAGGCACATACCAATAGATTTTTACTGTATTTTTGAAAATCAGATTCTGAAAATATGGGTTACTTAAGCTGTTTGCTCAGAGTCATCTGAGACTTTACTGAGTTTTTGGAAGTCATGAAGTTACAATGACTATTTTTCATTTTAGCAAACAGCTTTCTGATTGCACCTCTGAGTAAGTGTTGTTAATACACAGTTGCAGTATTTAAGATCCCATCAGTTCTATGTTTTGGTTTTTTCAGATCACAGTTGTTAACAGGACACTATTTAGGCAGATATTTCAGTGTATGCTGAAGTCTAAGCATATGCTAATCCATATTATCCTATATTATTGATGCATGTTTTTGCATCAAACATATGCTGAAGCATATTGTTGGATCAAGGTTATGCTAAGGTATATAAATCTATTTCTAATAAATACTTCAAAGTCCAATCTAGCAGCAACTACACAGATTTTCTCTTATAGGTTATTAATAGTTACATCAAAAATGTGGTAAAATTATTTTCCTTTACCAGCATTCCTTAGAGAGATATTTTTCATTTTCTAACAAAAAAAAAACAGAAACAATGATACAAAAAATAATTATGCATTTTCTGTTGTATTTTGTCAACATACCTAGTGAAACCACTTTCAAAAACAGCCTGTCTAGTAAATGGTTAATAATCTATGAGAGAGAAATTAAAAGCTTGTAGACATAGACTGGTCTCAGTTTGAAAAAAAAAAAAAGGTTTGTGTCTCATTTGCTTTCCAAATGTTTATGATGCCTTCTTGACTATCCCTCACTTACAGCTGTGTAAACAACAGCCATTTAAGCTGCTGAACAGATAATGGTAGGCAAAAACCAACATATCATATGTAAAATGGGAATAAACAAGGACATGATGAGACTATCTTCCCTTCCTCCCAGGGCACTTCTGGTGTTCTTTCTCTGATAAACAGCATGAAAACAGCCATGCTTTCTCTTCTGATGAAGATTTGGCTTTGATTCAGTTTGACAGGTGGCAAATGGCCAAGGAAAATGTATAAATTGGTGACTGAAGTACTGCTCTCTCACCTTGGAATGGCAGATTTAGTTCAGCTGCATTTCTGTGACATGATAGTCTTAATATAGTTCCTATTGGATAGCAACTGATACCACAAGCCCACCTCAACTGATGAAATTCAACACATTATGGAAAATTGTAATTATCAGATGAGGGTTGGCCACAGGCTAAACTAACAAAGCTGAAATAAGCACCCAGCTGGGTGTATCCTTTAATGTCCAATTTAGTTATATTGGCAAAACTGCAAAGCCTTGTAGATGGCAACATTAAACTAAATTTGAATGGAGGTGTCTGCCAGCCCCTCAACCTCCCAAAACTGAAGTCACTTTTCTGAGGAAAACAGAACTAAATCCAATTGTCTGTGTCCAATTAGAAGCCAAAAGAACTATTACACATGTTCATACTATTGAAGTGCAGTAATAGGCAATCCATGCTGGCTTTTTTAAATCTGCTTTTCTCCAAATGGATCTAGTACTTGCATGCCCAGTAAAGTTGCCTTACTCATCTGCTTGGGGGAACGTGGGTGGGCAGTGATAACACGATTGAAGTAGCAAGAGCTGGGTACCCTGAGGACAACTTGTCTCACCAATAAGGACTGAGGCAAAAAAGGCATTAAGTACCTCAGGCTGTTCCTTATTCTTTGTCACTATGTTTTTTCCATACATCCAGTAAAGGATGGAGATTCTCCTTAGCCCTCCTGTTGTTGCTGATGTATTTGTAAAAACATGTTTTGTTGCCTTCTACAGAAGTAGTTAGAGTAAATTCTAATTGGGCATGGACTCTTCTAATTTTCTCTCTGCATAATCTAACATTCTTGTAGTCCTCTAGAGTTGCTTGCTTCTTGTTTCAAAGGTGATTCACTTTTTTTCCCAAGTTCCAGCCAAAGCTCTCTGTTCAGGCAGGCTGGTCATCTTCCCTCTTGTCTCATCTATCAGCACATAGGGATGGCCTACTCCTGCACCTTTAAGATTTTTTTTTTCCTAAAGTACGTCCAGCCCTGCTGGACTCTTTTGCCCTTCAGGACTGCTGCCTTAGGGAATCTTTCAACCAGTCTCCTAAAGAGGTGAAAGTCTACACTCTGGAAGTCCAAGGTGGCACCCTTCCTTACTTCCAAAGAATCAAAATCACTATCATTTTCTGATTTCTTTGCCCAAGACAGCCTCTGACCATAGCATCAGCTGCCAGTTCTCTGTTCACAAACAGCAAGTCAGGTGGGGCACCTCTCCTGGTTGGCTCCCTCACCCAGATGCGTCAGGAAGTTCTCTTCCACATACTCCAGGAGTCTCCTAGACTGCTTCCTCTTGGCTGTGTTGTATTTCTAGCAGACATCTGGTATACTGAAGTCCACTACAAGCAGTAACGGCCAAGGATTGCAAGACTTATCCCAACTGCATATAGAATATTTCATCTGCGTCTCCATCCTGGCTGGTTGGTCTATAACAGACTCCCACCAGGATACCTGCCTTGCTGGCCTTTCCCCTGATTCTTACCCATAAACACTCAACCCTATCGTCATCATCATTCAGCTCCAGACAACTGAGACACTTCCTAACATACAGGGCTACCCCATCGCCGCTCCTTCCTTGCCTATCCCTTCCCAAGAGTTTATAACCATTCATCACAGTGCTCCAGTTGTGGACATATCCCACCGTGTCCATGTCTCTGTGGTAGCAGTTACAGTTTTCCTGCTGCACCATGAAACCAACATTTGCTGCAGTAGCATCTTGAAATGCACTGTCACTCTGTAAAATAGAAGTTCTGATTCCTGCCTCAATAGCTGTGTTTCTTGAGAAATATCTCATGCCTCGGTAGAAATTAATAAAATCTGAAAGAATGAAAAAATCAGCCAACATGCAATAATTTCTAATATGGTTTTTGTGAGTTAAACATTTGTTAAGTACTAAGCATAAAGAATTTCCCTAGATAAAAAGGAAATGAGCTAGTCACCTCAAGATTTAACTATCTCAAGTTCCTGAATAAAGTTTTGGTTTTGATTAATAAATGTGAGCATAAGTAATGTTAGAACTTGGTTACTTGACTGATGGTGTGTGAAAAGCTTTTCATATCGATCAAGCGTGAAGAACAATTTTATGTGTTAGTTCCCACTTCTGAGCCTTTGATGATAATTTTTGTGAAGTGAAATGTTAGGTAGACAGAGTTCTGCAAACACAGAAGCTTTACATAGATATTTCTTTTCAAAATCACTTCTTGCTGTACTTTAGGAGTGCCTTGCTTTAGAAAGATCTTTGACTATTAATAGGGTCTTTTATTGGATCTATGGGACAGACTATTTTGCCTCCAGTCCATATAAATATTGTGAGAGGACCCACTCAATGCTTAAGGCAATAAATCTGCCTTCTTGGCTGGATGCCTATTTTAAAGTAAAACACAGAGTCAGTTAACTTGACATCTGCATGATATTCCTCTGCTTACCATGGAGTCAGTAAGTTACTTTTGCAAAACTCACGACAGGCGTTGTATTCAAATGTGGAACATGCTTTTTTCCCAGTGAAATTAAAAGGGGTTGTAAATGCTTATTCTTTTGAAAATCGTGTCTTTTCAGTTCATGTCTTAGCTCCTTTATCTGAAAAAAAAAAAAAATGAGGTTGTAATGTTTGCATACCTCTGTGAAGAACTTTTGGATTCATACATGAAGAGCATCATGTCAATAGTAAGGCATGGCCATTAGATAGTGGAACATGACAGCAGATACTTTGTGCATTGCTTGAAAATTATAGAAGTGCAAATTGAAGGAATCCTGTTATGGTCAAGTTGGAGAACAGGTCTGAAAACGTCAAAGGAAAGTTATCAACTTCCATTATTTTTTCGAAGGACAAAAAGTTTAACCAAAGTTTGTACTTAACCATTTTCTTCTCTGCTCTTCTGACCTTTTGTAAAAGTGACTAATTTCATGTGTCATCATGTGGTTTATGTTTTGTTTTCTGCCTTAGAATTGCCAATAGAGGCTGACCAACAGGAAGATGGAAAGAAAGAGTGCTACTACAATCTAAATGATGCTAATTTCTGTGACAATGTTCTTACATCCAATGTAACCAAACAAGAATGCTGCTGTACCTTGGGTGCTGGTTGGGGTGATAACTGTGAAATCTTCCCATGCCCTGTCATTGGAACTGGTAAGAGGAGGCCTTTTGTCCCTTTGCAAGCTTTTGAAGCATTGTGGTTATGTTAACAGACTGTGCTTTGCCTTTAGAGAAGGTTTGCCCATTAAATCCCATATTCTGTAGTATTTAGTCATGATTTATCCACAGGAACCCTCTGTAGAGGAAAGGGTGATAAGAATAATTCGTACCTGGTCTAAATCCATTGGCTTCTCTGCAGTTGCCCTAGGGATAAAAAGAGCCTATTACTGGACAGTGTTAACTCCAACCAATTTTAAGCAAATATGGATCCTCACAAAAGCTTTTTCCAGATGCTATGGTGATATGTTAGATTATTTCCACAAGCTGGAAAACAAAGGTAGCCATTACAACATTTCTGAGTCTGCAGCTATTCTTTGTAATGCTGTTTTTACAGCACTATGACTTACTGATATATATGACATTAGTTTTACATTTTGCAACTTACTGAACAATTCAGTCAGCAATGATCTCTGCTGACCATTGTTTAACCTCTAAATATTAAATTTGACAAACATAGCCATGTGGTATTTGTCACAAATTTTGAAAACAGTACTTGAAACATAAACAGGGATGGCTGAAATTCAGAATCCAGCTGGAAAAAATCACGTAAGAGAGAACATGTGTGAACTTTTTGAGATTAAATGCTAAAGATTACTTTTCACACAAATGCATCGTCATGTTTAATTTCTGTTTTAACTATACCTTAGAATTGGTGAAACTGAAATGAAATGCTTAAAGAAAAAGGGGCCTTTCTGCTTGGATAGGTTTATTTGACTCTGTATGGTTTCCAAGACACTTGAAATAATTTCTCTCTGTAATGCACACCATGTTCTCCTGTTGCAGTCAATTAGTGTCTTTCCTGTATGAGGACTGAAGAATGTGGACAGGGATTTGTATCTCAGTTGGGGTATGCCTAGATTACAGCTTGCAGCGTAGCTCAGAGAGGCCCATGCTAGCTTTAATTAAGATAATTTGGCTACTGGTATTGTTATAACTGCAGTGCACCATGAAACCTAGTAAGGACTAGATTCTCCTGCCAAAGAGCAAGAGAAATGGGTTTGCCTGGAGCTCTGTGATGCTGTGGGCAGCCTAGCTGGGTTTGTGAAAGCTAGCTCTGCAAACTGAGAGCAGGGGAAAGTCAGGCTGTGGCATTTAACATCCCCCATTAAGCTAAAGGTGTGTATGATTGCCTGATAGATGCAAATAAGGCAGATATCTCAAAATACCCTGAAACACATGTAATACTATGTATGTGAACACCATTTTCTTAACAACATAATTTTTTGTTTTCTCTCTCTCCCAGCTGAATTTACTGATTTGTGTCCTGAAGGAAAAGGTTTCATTCCCTCTGGAGAATCATCTTACGGGCTTCTTGCTCAGAATTACAAAGGTCAGTACTGACTTGTATTGAGTTTAATTATTTCAGAAGTTCTGGTAGTTGATTGACTAGAAATGTGAGCCAGGAATGTAAACATACTAATTCAAATTTTATTGGGTGATAAAAACAGTTTGGACTATGAAACATTACTGAAAATTATCATTTTACAGATTGTTAAGAATGTCAATTACACAGTCTCTGTAATATTCTGGTTTAATTTCTACTAAGTGCTATATAATGTGAGAATAGGTCCTGAGACCACAAACCACAAATACTCCTTTATATGTAGAATACAGTGCCAGCTGAGATTTGTAAATATAGGTATGGGGAGTTGGAAGAGAGAAGAGTTCTGTTAAACATTTGGCCTGCAAGGGAGAATGAATATAAAAACTGAAGAGAAGTTCAGCAATGATATTTTCATTACAGAACTTCATGGAATAATTACAGGTGATAGTCCAGTGATAACAGAGAAATCAGAGTGGTAGAAGTTGGTGGATGTGGGTGGGAGGGAGCTGGCATCACCAAGAAGGAAAAGTGAGATCAGCAAAATTTCTTTTCAGGTTTGAGAAATAGCCATCAGTATTAATAAGACTGTCACTGAGATCATCTTAAAGTCTCTGACAGTATTTTTGTTCAGGGATTGTTTATCTGCAGATCTAAGATTTCTGTATATATTCACAATGGGAGTTTGGAACTTGCTGTGTGAACAGCATGCCCAAATGCATCTCTGATAAAATCTGCGTTGTGTTTGTGCTACCTCAGGGTTGATAAAATCTCTAGCTGCTATAAATACTGAAATGTGGAAATAGTTCACCTGGAAATATCTTTGACAAATCCCTGCCGTAATAAGACTTTTTCTGTTTTCAGTAAATTTATATTGTAAAACCTTAGGAATGGCACAAAGGACAAACACTAAATAGATAAATAATTTTTACTAATGTGCTCTTTTCATAATGTGATCTTTCTCTGTTACACCAACTTAAATGTTACTGATGCTTTTGTCCACAAGCTTCTGCATGTAGGAGCAATTCCTGTTTTCTTATTGGAATTATCTGTCAGAAGTGAATAGCCTGCTAGCCTTCCTTGACTTCACTTCCATGCTTTCCTATTTTTCTCCAGACACAAATCCATGTTCCACAGCGAAAAGACAGATGTGTACATGACATTTCTTATTAATCTTTGCATTGTTCTTGCTGCTAAACAGTCAAAATATTTAATGTTTGTAGCCACTTTGTGGCCAGAAGAGTGGCTGTAAAAATAAATCGTTTTCTAGATCTTTCAGTTCTTCTGGAAAAAGGAAGCATTTGAATGATTCACCTTTAAAAGTACTGTACAGCTAGCTGAAAATGACGGCTTTGGGATAAAATCTGGGATGCCCTAGAATAAATGGGGAGTAAATATATAGAAGACAGTGGATTAAAACAATTGGTATTGAGAGAAAAGTGACCTACTTTAAGCTGTGCTTTTTATTGCCATTTTTACTACCAACCTAGCTTGAACAGACTTTTCTAAGTACGTCTAGCAAATGAAAAGTAGGCTGGAAAAAAGGAAGTGAATGGAATTCCAACAGTAACAAATACATAAATACAAGACTGGGAAAAAATGTGTACAACTGTAAAAAGATATATGACCTGGCATATATTTTCTGTGAAACCTCCCTGAAAACATTAGCCTCATTTGAAAGTGTGGTAGATTCTCTTTTTCAGCCGTCACTAGTACTATAGTGTTTGTCACCCTGTGTTTAGCAACAGACACAATTGGTCCTGTGTGGGGGAAGGCTGCACTGAAATTGTGCTTTGAAAAAACAAAGCTGTGAGCAGTGCAGATATGAAGATTTCCTACTGTGCACAGCAGATTCACCAAACTTTATGCAAAAAGAAGAGCAGTCACAGAGTCCATCCATAACCATAACTGCTTCGTTAGTTTTATATTCAGATGGTATGCTTAAATTGGATCCATGGCGGGAATACTTTCAGTAAAGCAAATTATATCGGAAAACACAGGCCACATTGTTCATCTGTTTTGCTTGGAGTTAAGAGCAATGTGATACCAAAAGGGAAACTGCAGATTATTCCAGTCTGTGTGTGCCACAGGACTTAATTCTGACAAGGGGAAGTAACGGTCCACCAATTTTTCCTTTTCCATTCTGGTTACATAGCCTCTTCCACACCAGTTTTCTGAGGGGTTTTTTTTCAGTGGACATCTGTGCTCCTGGGACTTTCTGTTTAAACTGAAGTTTGCTTGAACAGAGAAGTGTATAGGATTTATTCCATCTTCCTTCTCTACATGGCATCATAATAACAATGGTAACACAGCCTTTAATATTTTCTCCCCAGACGCTGATGAATGCCAACTCTTTGGACAAGAAATCTGTAAAAATGGCTTCTGTTTGAATACGCAGCCAGGTTATGAGTGCTACTGCAAACAAGGCACATACTATGACCCTGTTAAGCTCCAGTGCTTTGGTGAGTTTATTTAAAGTGGTCTTGTCACTATAATGGTATGCAGATGGGCAAAACAAGCAGACTTGTACAGCAGGATTCCCATCAGAACTGTGGCATTCCCAGCAAGGGGAGAAACACTGGGCCTCTGAACTCCTGTAACAGCTTTGTAAGACGCATTGGGTCATTTGCCTTCCTTCTGCTTGGCTGAGCAGCCATTCTGGATGACATAGCTGTGGCATGTAGAGCAGAGTTTGCTTTATTTGCCTCCTTTTTCAGCAAATTACTCCCAGGAGTTTGCATCTCCAGAACAGCCCTTTGCGCTCCTTTGAGTGCACAGTCAAGAGCTGGTGCCAGCCTTAATGCAGGCAGCACAAAGTGATCAGAGGGGGCTCCCTCCTTACAAGCACACTGCTGCTTCACTCTGCCAAGGTACAATTTAGCCTTCTGTTCTTTGTATGTGGGGTGAGCAGTGAAAACCTGTATGCTGAAGCTTACCTTTCATTTGGTAAGTGTTCTGGGTTTACTATATTAAATAAAATTAACACAGATTTTTTGTTTTGCTTCAAGGACAGATATTTTCCACAAGGAGTTAATATGCAATGTGAAATTACAGTTGAGGTCATTGATAAGCCCATTTTAGTCTGCACAGCCTTGTATTCCTTTGGTTCTGGTATTCAACTGAAAATTACTCATGACTATGACCCTGGCTTTTGCTTTGTAAGCAGAGAACCATGTATAATGTGCAGAATAGCATAATGAAAGGAAGTAGTTTTTGCAACTGCAGTAAGAGAGCCTTTCACCTTGGGATTCTATGATTATTCTTTACAAAGGGTGGGATTTTTGCTGATTAAATGTAATTTATCTGAAGCGGCCTGCTCTTCCCTTTGAGCTAAATTTCAGCTTTTGCTTTCCAAGACAAACTAAGAAATATAACTACCATGGCTAGGTAAGGTGATCCCTTCTTCTGACAAGCTCATGAAGAATTGCTAAGAGTATGCCCACCTCTAATGCCTACTGGTACTGTCCTAAAGGGAGATGAATGTGGGAAGCAGTGGCAGCTATGCTGGGTGCAGGGTATTGCTGGCACTCCAACCCCTCCAACACGCCTTCTCATCCTCCCTAGTACTCCTCCCTACTAACTCCCTAATACTTTAGGATCAGAGGTCAGCAGCCTTCAGATGTCTGTCCTCCATGGGCACAGGCAGGATTTTGTTGCTGGCAATTGGTATTTGTGGTAATTAACAGAAGGCATGCAGGGAAGTCTGCTCCTAATATAGGAAAAAATAAACATAGATTAACACAATGCAAATACTTTGTGCTGGCTCTCCTTGATACATTTCCTTCCATTTTAAAGACACGGATGAATGTCAGGACCCAAACAGCTGTATTGATGGCCAGTGCATTAACACAGAAGGATCTTACAACTGTTTCTGTACACACCCAATGGTTTTGGACGCAACAGAAAAGCGATGCATCAGACCAGCAGATTCGAGTGGTATGATCCATTATACATATTACTGAAGTGAGTACACCTCTACGAGGTGGTGCTGACATGGCTACAGACCCAAAGTCTAAGCTTAGACTGGGTCATCCTTGGATGAGCCTACTCTTCTGGAGGATTTTGGAAGGCAGTGCTTGGACCGTCGTCTGTTGATCCAGAAGGCATCGTGATGTAGGACTCCACAGTGCTCCACTTTGCCTATACAGACAGGACATTGCTGGAAGTATTGTGAGATTAGGCTCGGGCTGAGGAGTCTTCAGCCAGTTCACCAGCTCTGCATCTGCCTTGTCCAGCCTTGTAGGTAATGAGGCACAGCCTGCTTGCTGTCGCAGTAAGGCTGGGGTTTGGCTGCAGGCTAAGTCTCGAGATTCAATTCTACCAAAGTAAAATAAAAACAGGAATCACAGGATATAGGAGGAAATAGCTAAAATTGTATGTGTGCTTTCAACTGATTAACATTGAATGTACAATGAGCTCACAGTTTCAAACTGCAGGCTTCAACGTCACTGTTATAGTAACATTTTTGTGTTCTTTTAATTTCAGTAGACACTGATTTCAGAAAAAAAATGCTAGATATTATGAGATACTTAGAAATGTCTCAGAGATCCAGAGCATTATGCAGTCTGAACAGCTTTGTCTATGCCACTCGTGTCTTTGAAAGGATTGTTTAAAAAGGGTTTGATTTAATGCTGGCACTGTATAGCCATAAATCCAGACCTCTGGTTCCTGCAACTTGCAGTGAATTTTCCTGAGATAATTCTGTTAAAGAAAATAGGAATACAGCCTGAATGCCTGCTTTAGTCATTCCAAATTATAAGGCTGATACTTTTGAGGAGTAATGTGGTCACCCTGTTGCCTGGAACTATGAAAGAACGACAGCATTTCTATTGTTCAATCTTCAGTTAAACCAAGAGCAGGATTGTCCTTTGGGTTCATCTATCTAGGATGTGAAGAGAATGCAAGGGCCCAAAGGGTCTTCTGCCATGAGACATTTGGGCTGACACAGCAATGATCATCTCAGCCAGCACAAAGCACTCAAGCCTTGTATCGCTACTGGCAATGTCCCCCTCACACAGAGGGGGAGGGAGCAGGCTGGTTCTTTTGCTGCCAGCAGAATTTGGAGTTGGTTGCAGAGACCCACTGCTGCTTTTCACTGCATGTTCTGGCAAGCTCTTAGTAGAATAGGTATCTAAGTGGTGATCACCTTCGTGCTTTCAGAACTCAGTTTTGCTCTTGAGTGAAGTTGCAGTTCTGTACTCACCCACGCATAATGTAAAAATGCTGTAAATAGATATGCACAGACAAAACAGAACCTTGGTTTGTCACAACACTTATTTTTCACTCTGTGTTGGAACAAAATCAAAACCTTGCAGATGTCTTCACAAAACAATTGTGCTGAGGTTTTTACATTCCAAGTGGAAAATTAAGTTTACAGTTCCTCTCCTTCCGATCAACAGTGATCAGAACTTGCTGGGACTGGGAATGGTTTCTTCTGAGATCTGTGTCAAAACTATTATGCCTCTGAAATATTCCAGCCTTGACAAAAATACAGATTTTTGTTAATGTTCATAAGAATGTGACAGTAGTTCACAGCAGTATTCTGTCTCTAACAATAGCTGTAAGTGGATGATTAGAGACAAGGAGGCCAGATAAACAATAATTCTCTTCACCCTCCCCAGCACTCTCAGCCTCCAGCTATTTTCAGCTCAGGGGATTTCCTGAGACTGATGTAGTTTGTCTGTTTAGTTAATGGGACTCTCTCTTCCAAGTATTTGTCCAGTCTCCCAGGGAGCCCATGTAAAATTTTTGTTCAGCTCTGCCCTAGTTGTAAAAGTTGTTTCAGATGCCATTGACAGCAATATAAGAAAAGGAAAATAACAACTTTTAAAGATTCTTTATGTGGATGGAGTTCCCCAAACATTCACCTCTGTCCCAGTGCTGGTTTTTGTCAAGCTCTGTTAACTTCCATGGGAGCCGAGCTGAATCTGTGTTAAGTGTTCAGCAATGACTATGATTTAGGAAGATTTATTTCTTGGGTGTCCAACCCAATGGGCTTTTAAATTGGCCTAATGTGACAACTCGGAACCTTTTAAGATTTTTGCAAAGCTGAACATTCAAGGGATGAGCCACCTCAGGCACTTCAAAAAGGTCATGACTTCTAAGCTTAAATCTGTATTCAGCAAAGTCTGTAAAGCTAAGATATTTTTCTAATCTAAATTTATAAAATTTATGATTATGCCAGTGTCTTATTTAAATAACAGTGCTGTGATGATGACCTAATCCTGTCTTCTCCATCAGAACAAACTGAAGAAGCTGAGGTCTACCAGGACCTTTGCTGGCAGCACCTAAGTGACGATTTTGTCTGCAGTCGACCGCTGGTTGGAAAGCAGACTACGTACACGGAGTGCTGCTGCCTGTACGGTGAAGCCTGGGGCATGCAGTGCGCCCTATGTCCTATGAAGGAGTCAGGTAAGGAAATGCACGTGCCAGTCCTGGAACGAAATCTGAAATTCTTAATCACTTCAATCCCTTGCATTTGTACCTGCGCCAATAACAAAGAACAAAAAAACCCTAGCCCCTCATGTTAAGGGAAATGGGTTACCAATAAGGACTGAAGAATTTCCAGGGAATATAATTTAAGTGTTAAAAAGAAAGCCGACAGTCATATTTTTAAAAGACTATATTTTGTTTACACATTTGGAAATCAGATACTGTTTCATGACATTTCAGGTAGAAGGTGCTACTTGTGGTGACTACAAAAGCTAAATGGATACAGAGAGAAAAGTAATTGACACACGGATTTATTTCTGGGGACTGGAGAAGGGGCCAGTGGAAGCAGCATAGGTATATGTCATGCTGTGCCTGAGATACACCAGCCCTGGTATACACAGTCTGGTATGATACTAACTTCTTCCCCCCCATAGAAACTATTCTGGGGTCTAGCTTGGATGCAGCTTTCTTACTCTAAATGTGTCTTTCGGTAACATATCTTTCCATGTAGGAATACCATCCAGCACTGGTAAATCACTTTATTCTGAACATTCCTGGATTTTCACTTGGGCCTGTGTTACTCTAATGATAATGTTGTGACTAAAGTAATACATGTTTTACTTGTAGCAAAAACCCAGGAATTAAAAAACTACATAGAGAAGCTCAGGGAAGCATTAATGTGGTTGTTTCTGTCTGCTTGGGTTTTATGCTTTTATAATTTACTTGCAAGGTCTCTGAACCTGTTCTTAGATATCTTTACTTGTTTGAGTTTGCTTTGGAAATGCAGCAACTGAAAAAAAAGCACCTGATTTTGATGATGTTGGCTGGAGTAACTGCTGGCTGATGCTTACCCCAGAAAGAGACTGAAGAAGAAAAACAGGGCATGACAGCATCTTGACTTATAAGATATGGAAATCTCTGAAATATCTTTGTCAGAACAAATCTTATATGAGGACATCAAATTACTATACCTGCTAGAATAACAAATACAATGGAAAGAAATGTAATAGTAACAAAAATACAGGGCAATAGCTAATAGCAAGAATCATTGCTATGACCTGGAACTCCTCAGGTGGAAAGATTGAACAGATTAAAGGAGTTTTTCTTTGTACAAAGTTCATCACATGGTGAGAGTGACCCATCTGTGTCATGCAAGCATGCAGTACTGAGAGAGAAAAGAAAAGCTGTTCCTGTTAGAGAGAGTTCAGTTAGGTACAAGATTTGCTGCTGGAGATTTCTAGCTAGTTACATTTAAAGCAGGATAAATCTGAAAAGGAAAAGAGAAAGGACCACCAACATGGTCAGGGAAAGAGAACCTGCCTCACAAGGGAAGATGAAAAATTCCAAATATAGATGCAGAACAAAGGCTGCAAATTCTAAGACTTTCTGCTACAACACAATCATGGAGTATTCCCAGAAGCTTTTTATTTAAACAAAAGTGCTGATATGAGAAAAAAACTGGAACAATTTCAGCCTGAAAATATTAAATGTATTTTGATCATTAGGAACACAGGATTCTGGAGCCTCAGTCCTGTGCCAACAGTGGGGTGCAAATCCCCATTAGCTCTATGAAGAAAATTACATGAGGGTTCCCAATGGATTACATCCTAAACATCAGTTGGATGATCCTTAGTCAAAGCTGAAGAGCATTATGTTGGATAATAAAGTCTTTCTCCCTCCAGACATAACTTTTATGCGATGTTTCATTTGCATTGAGAAGTATCTGCTTTAACTGAAACTATGAGACATACTTTGATCCCAAATACTTTAAATTATCCTTAAAGATTGGAACAGAGTTAAAAATAAAAACATATTGAGTTTTTATTATGTCAGAACAAACACACAAGCTTACATTTCTTAGTGGAGATGGTATGTGCTCATTTGTCCTCACACACATGGGCGCTCACCCACACAGAAACCTGGAAGCCTCTCTCTGTGTTCAGGAACATTTACCAAGAAAAATTTAAAGCTGACTGAACTGAATAAATGATTCATTTGACTTGTCTTCAGTCTGTAGCACTTAAAGTGATATCATTGGCTCAAGAAAGTGCTTTCACACCTCCAGGCCAGCAGGTCACAGGTTCAAGGCCTGGCTGGGGAACCTGGAATTTCTCCATTTTGAAATACTTAGGTATTGTGTTGGCTGGGTTTACTACTGAAGGTGTTTGCTTATTTCCCCAGTTAGGGGCTTTCTGAAGATTTGTAACACATGTTAAAGAAGACCTGGTGATGTAAAAAGCATTATCACCACAAGACTTTCACCATGAAATGGGTTGGATCATAGTCCAGATCTGTGGTTTTCTTTTACGTTGTTTATACTCCCATTGTATTTCAAGATCTAGTCACCACCCTTAGAAAGAAGGAAATACAAGCCTACCACCATAAGTGATACTTTTGCAAGTCCCTTCTAAAGACATTAATGCTTTAATAAAAATAACCTCTAGCTTTTGTAACCCAACTTGTCTTTAAAGTGCTTCCATTTTTCATGACAAGATTTAAATATCCTGTTCAAGTAGGATCCAGCATAAGACCAGTGGGAAGACAGAGCACTTTTGTAAGAATTTATCCATTTTAAGCAAAAAGAAATACAATCTTAAATCAGCATGAAAACAGAACTTAGATGGTTGCTACAAGTTCTAAAAACTACTAATCAGTGCTTAATTAAACAAACCCCACTGAAATGACTCCAAATATTCAGAGACTGAGACAAAAATAAGTAGCACTTGTTGATATTGCAATTCAACAGCAACATCTTACAACAGTAAGACTGATAAGTATTTTGATAACAACATTGAGGAACAAACTCAAAATATTAGTTCAAAGTCCTGATCAAAATACTGCATGAACTGTAGTGCTGTGGTTGAGTACATCTGATTGTGCAAATAAGGGATGCAACGTTGGATGTTGATGACCTGTCTTTGGCTGTTCTGCTTCCTTGGTCAATTTACTGTTAGCGCCTAACAGCTCAACTTTCTCCATCCAGAGTCCACGGTCTAGGAACTGGTAGCAGGACAGGCACCAATAGGTTTAGCAGCTGTGTCAAAGCCTCCTTGACAGAAGACAGAGAAACTGGCCCAGACTGAAAAAATCTGAAACCTAAAATAAAGCCATATACACCTCAAGTTAACTTGAACATGTAGGACCCGAACTATAAACCTTCTGAGACTCCAGAAACTCCTGTGAGACCCTTAAGGGACTGGAGTGGTTTTTAGACAAGGTGCATGGCTACAGCAAATTTGAAGGGGAGCTAGAACTAACAGCTACAAAATGTTGAGTAAGGTAGTGTGCCAGGGTTGGCATTTAATTTACAGAGACTGCCTATTTTTGTATTTATAAAATGATAGTTTTGAAGTTATTGCAGTGTTACCTTTGCTCTAGTAACACCTTAAGATGCAGGTAAGGTGGTATTAGGAGCCCCTGAACCAAGGAGATGTCAGTCAGTTAAGGAGGGTGCTTTCTCTTCTATAGTTGGCTGCCTGGAGAAGCGTTCATATAGAAAAAAACAGGGTGAGGTAGGTCTGGGACTCCGCAGATTTAGCAGATGTTTTAATAACTATTGAGAGTGGGGGTGCATTACTACATCTATAACTTAGACCTTTTTGTTGGTGTGAGCACTAAGATAATATTATGAACACATTCTTAGGCAACTGTAAAAGGCACCAGCATTCAGTTTATCAGCCTGCTTGTTTGTGTATCCTTATAAATACTTTTTCTGCTCTAAATTTTAAATTCTATTACTTTGTGGGGTTTTATGGAACCACTTTATGTTTAGAAGATCTTCAGAAAAGACAACAGTGTATCTCCAGTTAGTAGATGTTTCAGATGTTCTGTGGGATTAGAAGTCACATACAGAACTGCTGTTCACATTTTATTTGAAGTTTCTCTTTATCTCCACCTTAGCATTTGCAAAACCCATGCTAGGAAAACACTGAGAGTAGGGGGTAATGTGAATCCCTTGGGGTGTTGTATAATGTAGGATTTCTTTTGGGCAATTTCATATCGTGTTTTTTATGCAGAAACCCACATCAGTGTTAGTCCTGGCAGTTTCTGCTTCCATCAGGAAAGATAAATCAGGACCCTGAGCAATACAGTCCCCTGACATGTCCTAGACATGTGCTTTACAATGAGATGCTGTCCTAGAAGTGGCTATGTCTTTTCATGGACTAAAAATGGACAATGAATAACTAATTCAGATGCAGACCCTCAGAGATGCCTACACAGAGTTGAATTCTGCCCATTTCTGGCAGAACAGATTGTTTGGATTGCATTTTTGTTGCAAAGGAACTCTGTGTACCTTTTGTAAACATTACGAGTTAGTTCTGGGCTGAGCTTCCATATTATGAGAACACAGTGTTCCCTTTAAGTTCTGGCTAATGTCACTCATGAAGATCTGGAAGTACAGGGAAAACCAATATGTGTAAAGGATGAGTTTTTATCTGTCCTCTTTTGAGATGGTAAAGATCAGCAGGAAGGCACTGGATTTGTTTCTGGAGATCATTGCTTTGTGGTAAGGATTGTGGCCAAATGGGTTATATCCTCTGGGCTTAAAATATTGCAGTGATTGGGCCTTAAATATTCAAATTCTTGTGTTCAGTTGTGCAGATTTTTGGCTGATTTCATTTCTGTTGATGAAGATTTTCAGTGCTTTTTCTGAAGGTTAGGAGAGACATGTGGAAGAGCTTTGGCTAAAAGTTCCTTCCCATGGAATCTCACATTCCAGGTGTACATGGAAATCAGCAAGGAGTCAGAAAGCCATGTGCAAAATTGTGTCAGAAACAACCTGACTTTTACTACAACTTTTAACTATCTACTTGGAGCAAAAGGAGAGGGGAAGATCATTTTAGGAAACTTGAGTATCATTCATAGAGGAACAAAAGGTCACTACCAAGAGGTTTTGAGATAATCAGTTTGGTAATTAACTTTAGCAAGAGCTTTACACCCACTGTGAATCTTTTCCACGGATTTCATTTAGAGTATGTCCATGTGAGGATATGAACATCCTTCTTAACTAATGAAAAATAATCTTTACGACTGATACCCTTACCTTTTTCTTAAGTTATAGAATAGATGGGAATGCTGTTCACTGCAAACCTTAGAATCTATCCACAGGCAATGACAATGAAGTTATCTAAATTGTCAAATAGCACACTCTAAATATAGAGCAGAAATATCTTTAGCCTTGGTTCACAGATGATGCAATCTCCTGAGACAGCATAAACTTAATCAATTTAGACTGATGTCCAGAACCTCTGGTGCAACTGTTGCATTCTTAGATAATTTGATGGATCTGGCTTGGTTTCTTAGTTTTAGCTTCTTTTGTGTGTGATGGTGACAATTCTGAGGAGTTGAAACAGAAATAAAGCTTTCTTTATGGGCAGGAGCTGGACTGGCCGCGGTGTAGTTGTTTCATGGTTGTGTCAGGAAAAGCTTTTTATGTAATATTTTCTTTAAATACATGAAATATGGAATAATGTTTCTGACTGGAGAATTTAGGATTTTTAGGCCTCTGGGTACAAGTAAGGCCCACACAGACTTGCTCAGTTACAACTATGTATGCAAATTAGATGCACATTTCCACAGCTGCATTTTTGCTAGCAAGAACCTAAAAGCCAGTCAGTCCACCCAATTTATATTGTGTTGTCTCTGTCAGCCGAGTTTTCATCACCAATTACAGCAAACATCTGTGCCAGTACACATGTGTGTCTAGATGTAATCCCCTAACACTTGTTTAATATGCAATACATCTGACTTTAAAAATGTCCTTTACATTTTTGGAAGCATACATCAGCTTCCTTTTATGATAGCCACCCTAAGTTATACAACAAGCTGTCTCTATGCTTCATTTGCAAGTTATGAGAAAAACTTAGAAACGCATGGACCAATGTAGACTAAACTATATCAAAAACAAAGGGTTTTTTTCCTCTTGAACTGTAGTTGTGTTGTCCCTGATCACAGCCAGGAGATGAGTGAGCAGAAAAAATAAACCCATATAGAAAAAGATTATAGAATATTGTGAATTGTAGACTATTTTCTTTCAACTTTACTTGAAAGATTTTTTCAAAGTGAGCATTAATTTCTGTGACACCTAAAATGTTTTTGGCATTCAGGGGTAGTTACACATTCTCTCTTGGTCTCTGGCCGCTTACCGCCTTCTTGATCTCAGTCTCCTGTTGTCATCTCCCTAGGGCAATGTCATGCTGATTTCCCACTTGTATACTTGCCTGCAAGTTTCTGTGAGCCAGTCATGCTTTCATGCACAAATCTTACAGCACTCTGTTCATTTAGTTCCCTCCCCTGGAAAACTGTGACCAGCACACATCACAGTGACCTGAAATACATTATTTTTAATTTGAACTGCAGGAACATAGCATAGCAAGGGGAAAAGTTTAAAACAGCAGAAGGTGTCATTGCTGTAACTTGTTCTATCCTCCACAGGGGCATTCTGATGGGTTCATTTCTGTCAGGCATCCAAGTCTGAAGTCTACCTTATTTCAAAACACCAGTTCTCATGATCTTTCCAGAATGTGGCCCCCCCATATACCTTTCAGTCTTTGTACTCTCCTCTCTGCCCACCCTTTTTTTTTCTTTAGGTGAGTTGCTGTTGCTCCCCTTGGGTTCAATGCCTGAGCACCTAGTAACTGAATCAACACATTATAAAAGACAAGAGATTTAGTCTACACTACTTGGAGAGCTAAACAGAGCATACAGTATTAAGAGAGTATTATAGGTAATTATAGGTATAAGACCTAAAAATGCAGATATTCAGAACTTGATTTTCGAGGGACCAGTGGGGCAGGAAACCAGTTTCTATTGTCAACATTTCTTTATTCTTCTTTAGATATTAAACAACTTTGCATTGGCAAACATGCAATATAAAAGTATCTTGCACAACCATCAAACTATGCAACTGTCATGTACACGAGAGCTCCAGCTCTACAGATTTTCAAAAGTTCCAACTGCTTCCTTCAGAACAAAAACTTTGTTTATACTACCAATATCACTAATGGCAAAATTAGCCATTGTAATCTGGGAAGCCAGTGTCCAGGTTCTGTTCAGTCCTTCCCATCAGATCACATTCATGTGGAAGAAGCAGTGATCCCTAAGACCTGCTTGTCTTGTCCCTTTGCCTTTCACTGACTGTTTTTATGTGGTGGTTTCTTCCACACAAGCCAGATGAATTAGTATTTTGTGGTAGAACACATATTTCCTTTGCCAAGAACATTTGTGGGCATCTGTGAGAAAGTGCTTTTACTATTCTCCACAGCTCTCCTGTGTGTACATATGAATGAAGGAGTCACTCTAACCCGATAACCTGTCCCCATGCATGGATGTTAATCTGGGGTTAGATGTGGGGAAGAAAGAATGGGGTGTTTCTGGTCCTATGACAGCTCTTAAAACTATGCTCATTATCACAGTATCTCAATGGGGAGCTGTGCAGTCAGGGATGTGACATTTGCTATATGTCGTTTGTTTTCCCGTGCTGGCTTTGTGTCCTGCACCCTGGGATGTGGCTCTTGGGCAGTGTACTTTGGGAGAAGAGAGTGTTGTTTGAATATTATTACTGTATATAAATATATTCTGGAGGACATACCTCAAAGGAAACCACTTTGCTCTTGCAGCAGAATGTGGTGGGATTTACAATGGTTTGTAAGTTCTCTGGGGAGTACATGCTGCAGACTTGGACTGGCAGCCATGGCAGCTCTGGATGTGCACAGACAAGCTTTGCCTGTACTGCACCGTCTTGTACTCTCAAAGGGCCAAGCTGTTGACCACAGAATTCAAACAGACTTTTTGAACACTTTGGTATTTTCAGTACAAAATAAAAACGTTCCAGGTGGAGGAGATACTACCTGTAAAAATAAAATTACAGTGCTGGACAGCAAGTGGGGCTCTGCTCTGCAGTGTCTAGAGGCAGTCTGGACTTATCCAACTATTTGCTGTCTGGGACAGTTCTACACAGCATGAGGTTTCTGGCTCTGTAACCATCTGTAATTCTTGGATTTTGTCTCTGCTTAGGGCTTTTTTTCCTCCCTGTCTTGGTGGTTTTTCTTTCCCGTCCTTTCTCTGCCTGATTCTCAGAACACCAGGCAATCTTCGCAGAACCAGATGCTAAATAGACTGTAGCAACAGTAAAGGAGCACCTGGGTTGCTGCATTTTAAAAATATTTCTGTTTTCAAATAAATTGTGTGTGTTTTAGTAAAGGGTAATGAAACAGAGTTGACACAATTTTGATTTGATTATTGAAAGAATCAAACTCTGCATAAGCATTTCAAACATGGACTCTGACAGCTGAAATGAAGAGTTGCATTGGTCTCAACTTGTGTAGTCTAGCTATTAGAGAGAGGCACAAAATCATATGTAACTATTTCTCTTGTGGGTTTCCCCATGCACTTTGAGGTTCACAGCCAGGAGACTTTGAACAGCGCTCATACTTTTAAGCCTGTGGGTTGAAGATAAAGTTTGTAGATAAGTGTGGGCTATTTTAGAAGTGTTTTTCATTCTGATTTCTGCAGGTTGGCCGATAGCGCCAGAAATATTGGCTGTACCTGCCCCAATTTACTTCCTTTGGAGAGGCTTCTGCTATCAGCTATGATGGTCTGGGATAGTCTTTGTTCCACAGAATGAGAAGTGTAAACAGAGATAGCCCTGGAGAGAAGTGCATCAGCAGTGGGATACACAGCATCCCTCTGCTCTTGCTTCCCATGCAGACCAGAAGAACCTGACCTATAACTTTTTGTACAGTTATTGACTCAAATCTATCCCTGGTGTTATCCCTATTCTGACTTAATCGTATATATTTGGCTCATTAACATTTTAATGACATTCTTCTTGAAGAGAGAATGCTTTCTGGAAATTTTCTTTTCTGCAGATTTATGGTGTTTCTAGGAAGATATGTTTATTTCCAGCAAATATGAACCACAGCTCACTGGGACTAATGTAATGCAGCCTGTGTTACAAGTGTGTTTACTTTTATATCTTATTTTCTTTCCCCCCTCAGAGGATTACGCCCAGCTGTGCAACATTCCTGTTCCAGGATCTCGACGGCCATATGGACAGGATGCTTTAGTTGACTTCGAGGAGCACTACACTCCAGAAACTAATCCATATTTTGTTGAAGACCGTAAGCAAGATTCTCTGTTATGTAAAAGACTTGAAATCAGATTTCAATATCAGTTGTTTCCCTATAGCCAGTTTCATTCTTCTCTTTGCTCCTGGGTAATGTGGCCTATTTATGTTTTAGTTATTCCTATGATACTAGCTTTCAGTCAGGTGTTCCAGTTCAAGAGCCAGGTTTGTATGAGAGTCCAGTTAGGCTCGGAGTACAATTAATTTTTAATCTAGTGAAACAGTTTGTGCCAAGTGTACTAAATTTGTGTTTACCAACAGTTTTACAGCTCAAGGTCAAAAAGATTGCCAATTTTCCTTCTCACAAATTGATTTTCCTTTGGCCCATGGGACAGATTTCTCCAGAGTGCATTTAACTTAAGAGAAAAAAACCCCTTCATCTTCCCATGATTTTCTAGCAGAATGTGTATGGGTGAAATGAGAGCATGCAAGTCATTCTTGCTCAACGCAGAAAATGTACAGCACAGTGTGATCAGAGAATGCACATATGTGTGGACTTCAGGCTGGATGCTGTGGCCTGCCAAGCAGGGTGTGAGGGATTGTGAACAGCATCTCGATTGTACGTGAGGAATATCAGGGCTCTTTGTGTTGGGTCTGGCCCAGCTCGCTGTTAAGACTTGTGAGAGAGAAATGCTTACAGATTTCAGCATCTTCCTCAAAATCAGGCACCCTGTACAGATCCAGAATATTTTACCACAGTTTTAGAGAAGAAAATTGGAAGTATCAGAAGGAGCTGGTAACTTCTCGTGCTTTACGTATATATGGCCTGCAAGTTGCTACTGTGCTCTTCCCCAGTCAGCATAACTGAGTGTTGATGTTTAATTGAAATGTCATACAGTTGAAAACTACCAATTACACAATGACTGAGTAAGCAGTGTTAATGTACATCAATGTTAATGTTAATCTGGAAAGAAGCATTTCATAAGGTATAAACAAGGTATATCTTTTAGAGGTAAATAAATATGATAAAATGTGGAAAATTTTGAATCCAGAGCTGGGACCACTTCATAGAATGGCTTCAGTGGGAAGGATCATCTAGTTCCAACCTCTTAGGGACAGAGGCTCATGGCTCTTGCTCCCATCCTATCACTCATGCCCTAAATAGGATGCCCCATCTGATTCAAAGACTTCAAGGTCACAATCCTGCTGCAGGTTGTGTGAGGAATACAACATGTCCCATCCCATGGCAGGGCCATGTACTTCAGTGTAACTTTTGTCATTGGGCAATCAGTTTCTACAGAAGCAAATACACACCTTAGAATTACAGGTCCCATCGAGCTATTTTAAAGTAGAGTGTATTTTGTGAAGTAGAACTTGCTGTGATAAATATTTTAGTTTTAGCTAGTTAGAATTCCAACATACTGTATTTATGAGGGAGAGAGGGAGAGAAAAAATATGTATATATGTGTGTACATATATTTATGCACATGCATGTATGCCTATATATAAACTATATGTCTAATAAATTATGTCTTTATTTAAAAAATATCTGTGTATTTGGGGGGACACCTTCTTGGCACTGTGTTCTAAATTAGAAAAAGTCTTTAAAGGTCTCTTATGAACCCTCTGCAAGCTCTATCAGAGGACTCCAGCAAGTAATGAAATCTGGTTACCTGCATCATAACAGTGCTCAATATCCTCAATACTATTGCACTGAGAAGTGATTTACAAGGCTCATGAAAAAGACTGCAATGTTTCCCATTTAATGTGCACTTGTATACATCCTGGGTATTATATATGTTCTTGAGATGTGACATCTGTCAGCAGGTACTTACTTCACATTATGTGTTCAGTGTCACCAGAATCTTTTCAGTGTATTACTGATCAGCTTGATCCTTCTAAGGAGCCCACCATGCTAGAAAATCCAGGATAGGAACAATATTTGTAGTCAAAGAGAAAGGGAGTGGAATGACAGTGTGGAAGTTAAATGGAGGATGATATGGAAAGGGCAGAGTAGGAAAGGCAAAAGCAAGTCAATAGAAAAGAGGGCCTCAAGGACCAAGACAGGATGGAGTAAATAAAAAAAGACAAGAGAAAAAAAACATAAGGAAGAGAGAAATTCATATTCCTAGGTAGCTTAGCAAATATATGTATCACAGCTGTGGCAATATGAATCAGTAAACAATTTCTCAACAAATTGATGGCTTGTTGGTGGAATCACTACATGTTACAGGACAGATGGGGAGATATATCCTACTTTATTCCACTCCAGCTCCAATTTCCCCTCTATAGATTCATTGTGCTGTTAAACTTATGACTCAAACGTTCTCAACTTTTTCCACAGATGTCTTTTTGATGTGATGGGCTGCCATCTGCAGTCCTGTTACATCACTGCTCCATGAGCAGAAAGCTAGTGAAAAAAAAACTTAAGACTTACAGGAGCAGTTTAGTCCTAGAGACAATCTCTGAACATGTAAAAATGTAAAATAATTTTGTAAGTATAAATCCGTCCTTATACAGTTAACTGTCACAAAAGCCCTAAGGCAGGGAGAACAAAAACCACAGAATACAAAGACAACTCTTTGTATAAGAGGTGGAAAAAAAAAAGCTCAACTCTTTGAGCTTTGACTGCTCACCATCTAGAATTATGACAAGGAGCAATTGGTAGATTATAGGTATTTGTACTGGCACCAGTCACTGAAGCACAAGCCAAAGGGTTGTTAACAAAAAACCACAACAGGAAAGCAGTCTCTGATTTCTTCTTATTTTCCTTATGGCAGCTGGGATTGATTTTTTTTTTAATATGTTTTCTTCAGGATAAATTGTAATGCCTCTCTTACCCCTCTACACACACACACCTTATTTTTCTAGAATACTGTTTTAAGAAACTTTTATCCCAAATTGCACTACCACTTGTTTCCTAAAAGGCTGATGCACACAATAATTGAAATAAAAGGTGCTATTTAGAAAACACTGACTTATCCTTTAAAAAATAAACAATGAAATTATGGAGTTTCCATTACTACAAAAAAATCACAGATTTTTAACACAAAATAAAACTTAAGAGTTAACCAAGTTATTTAATGTCCGTCTTGAAACATATCACAGCACTTTTCTGGTGCATTTAAAACTCCAGATGGTGCAGCTCAGCTAAAGCTGACCTATTTTCTGCAAAATCAAGTCACACTCCCATAAACTTCTGAGAGAATTTCAGGCTCTCACTGTGTATTTGGGTATAGCAATTCCATAGCTTTGTAACTTACTTGTTTGCAATTCTTTCTCCTCCCAGGTTTCCTGAACAGCTTTGAGGAGCTACAAGCAGAGGAATGTGGTATTCTGAATGGCTGTGAAAATGGTCGATGTGTAAGAGTCCAGGAAGGCTACACCTGTGACTGCTTTGATGGTTATCACCTGGACATGGCCAAAATGACTTGTGTTGGTGAGGATAGCATATCACCTGTTGTATCACCTGTTATCTCCTATTAGTCTGTCAGTTTACTCAGTCACTTGACCTAAGGAGGCCTTGAACAAAGGGGTTAGAGATAATCACCTGAATAGTATTAAAGATGCCAGCTGTGTTTTACTTAGTACAAAGGCCAGTAATTATTGTTACAAAAATATCTTAGTGTTCCTCAGTTCATCTTGGTCATTGCAGCTGTGTTCAGTTAAGAGAGTAGAAGCGAGTAGACACACATTTGTGGAACGAAGCTTAAACTTATATCAAGAATTTAACTCTAATATACAGAGTAAATGTTTTTCAAAGGCTCTAGTAAACTAGGAGGATTGAACTGGATCCAGAGCAGAAGACCGATTTCAGGAGTGGATTTTTAGAGTGGATCAAGAGTGATTGTCTAAATGTGCAGATAACCACCTGGTGAAGTTTGGCCCCTGCTTTTCATTGATATCAACAGTCAAAGGACTGAACTATTTCTCTCACTCTGAAACTAGTAAATCTGCACACTTACTAACCAAGACATCTATATCTTCAATTAAAACAACAAAACATGGGAACAGCAAGTGTCAGTGAGAAGAAGATGCAAAACAACCTCCCCTCAGTGTGGAAGCCTAGTAGAAATAGTGTGACTATTTCAGTTTAAGGTCTGCACTAACCTTGTTTGGCATTGTGCTTCATGACACGCAGGTGAGGTCTCCCAGCCCTATGAGGAGAAGCTGCCTATGTGCCTTGTAATCTTCAGGACTTTAAGGCAAGCTGACCTCCTTAACAAGAAAAGATGTAGCTGTTGTATATGTCAGACCAATGCTGCATGATGTTGAGTGCAGGTAGTTTGCTCTTCACAGCTATTCAGCTGACACCAGCAACTTCTAAAGTATTCAGTTTTGTAAGGTACAAATGTTAGGCTAAGAACTTCAAGCTTCTTTCTTAAAAGTCACTTTTCAGTCATCATATAGACACCTGTAAGTGGTGACTTAATTTTGTTGTGCAGCTAGGCTGAATTTGGACTTGGTAATCTAACAGTTTAAGGCCCTTGAATACCCTGTTGATGTCCTGTGATAGCTCCCGCCTCTTCCCAATTCATGTTTTAAAGCTTTTGACCCAGCCTAATTCCACCCAATCAGAACTGAAAATAAAGTTCTCAGGGCATTCGTGCAGATTGTTCTAGTCCTAACAATGCTGGAAATAAATGAGTATTACCAACACACCAAACTTCAGTACATGTCTTTTGATTTCTCCTTTCTGCAGATGTGAATGAGTGCAACGAGCTGAACAACAGGATGTCCCTCTGCAAGAATGCCAAATGCATTAACACAGAAGGGTCGTACAAGTGTTTGTGTCTCCCTGGGTACGTGCCTTCAGACAAGCCAAACTACTGCACACCACTGAACTCGGAACTAGAGAGTGAACTGGAGTAGAGGAAAATCTCCATATCCTAAGCCCATATATTCTGCACTGTATAAAGAAAAGGAAGAAAAGTATTTAACTTGAGAAGGCACCAGAGTAGCAAACGAAAGGGGAGAAAAGGGTTGAAATGTGTCAAAGGTGAGACATGATGGGTTGGTTGTTCATCGGCTTCACTGAAGTGACAGACCAAATGGACACATTGCTCTGTATGAAAGAAACAGTCAAGTATATAGTGTGTTCATAAAAACAAAATCTTTGAAAATAATCAAAAACAGTGCTGTTATTTTAAACAGAAGAGCTTTGGTTTTTTGGGGTTTTTTTGTTTTGTTTTGGATTTTTTTACTATTGCTTGATTAATTTGGCATTTAAATAGTGATGGAAATATTTTATATTACTATGTCATTTTTTCGATTGTTCATTTCCTTGCCTACTGTTTCTTTTCAGACCTTTTTTTCTGATCAGTACAAATTCTATGATACAGATATTCTTAGTCCATTTTATAAGAACTGTTACGCAGGGTGATGCTCCTCCTTCTCTGGAACATTGGTCAGTGACTTTTTTTTAATTTGTTAGTTGTCTGCCCTGTGGAGCAGGCACCATTTGTTTTTCAAATGTTTATATACCTTGGCGAAAAGTCCTTATATTCATTTTGTATCCTGTATGGTTGTTACTGCACTTAAAGTCTTTAGAACCTTTCTTGCCAAGTTCAAAGCTGCTAGTGGACAACATTGGATTCCTTTTGTACATTAAACCAAAAGATTTTAGCTCACATCTCTATTGTAATGTGTAAATTGAACACAAGAGAGATCTTGTATGATTACCCTAACATATTAAAGCTGTATATTAAAACTCAATAAAATCACCTTTTTTTTAGAAAAAAAGTGCTATTTACTAATTGTGGCTTCTTCTCCCCCTCTCCTCCCTTTTTTTTTTTTTGGTGTTTCTTTTACAAGAATCAACCCTCAGGTATTTACAATACTAGATTTAATTCACATTACAATAGTCTTAGGGAGTTGTCTGGCTTGTTTTTCCTTCTCATGCTGTTTTAGTAAGACCGGAATCTGAATTAGTTAATGCCTGAAGTTAGACTTCCAGGGGGAAGATTTCAAACACAGACCTACAGAAACTGTTTGACTTGGAAGCTGATTCCTATGGAATTTTTCTGCTTTCCTGGTTTAGGCATGTTTCCCACTAAATCTGCAAATAAGACTCTACAGTATGATGGCCTGGTTTTCAGAAATACTGAAGAGAAGGCAGAGAATTTCCTTTTCTTGATGAACTGTACCTTCCCATCAGCTCTTATTTTTCAGTGGAAGGAGAGAAAGAGATTAGGAGACTAACAGATGTTTCACTCTGACCTTCTCCAGGGTGACAGAGTTTTTTTCAGAAATTCTGAAACAGGTACTTTTGATATTTTTCAAATGAAACATTTTGCTGTGTCTTTTAGACCTGCCCTGTATTAAAAGAAGGATAACTTGAGATTTTTAAAAGTGAGTCAAATTTGGTCCAATTGTCCAAAAATTAGGTTATTATGTCTCATTTCACCCAAAAAAATAAACACTTGTTTTGATTCTGAATAAAATTTATTTTCCAATATTCAGTTCAGCCACTGAACCAAAAATATCACAAATTGTATCCCTTTCAGCTCTGCACACTACAGTAGATCTTACTAAAGTCCTTTTGGCTGTAAATGTGCAGAAGTATCTGTCCTTCCCAGGACCCTTCACTCTGTCTGCTGGAACCTGACACTAGGACTAGTGGAGATACTGTTAAAATGAAATAAAACATTCTCAATAAAACTGTGGGAAGAAGGATCTTTAGGGAAGAGATTCTTTGTGAAATTCCCAACTCTCTTGACTTTTCTAGAATTAGGCAGGAGAAGGTGGAGGGCCAGTCACTCTTCTAGTCAAAAAGAGGTGGGTTACAAACACTAGAGCTGGTCTATAATTACACACATGTACAAAAATAATTCTTGCTTACCTGCTGTAGTTAAGGAAGAAGGAAGGAAGGTCTAGTCTTATTAGTGAATGCTGTAACTAAAGAGCTCTTACTTGTCCTGCTTAAGGTTAATCCTACAATCTTAATGAAGAGCAAGGTCACAGTTACAACCTTTCACTGGGTTCAGGATGAGCCCTGGGCTGCTTTCAGCCACCATGAAAATTCATAGACAAGATAGTGCTCTCCTGACTCCCACCTCCTCCTGCTTCAGAAACCAGCTGTGTTCATCTCTGTAGGACAGCCTAGGCCCTGAGCTATCACCCCAGCCTCAGATTTTCAACATCCCTGTGCTTCATCAATCCGTACACAGGTAGCACCTGTTTGCAGGTGTGAGTGCCAGGACGGGCACATTGGAGGCATTGGAACAACTGCTGCCAAACAACTGCTGCCCATGCTCCCAGCAGGGAGGATTAGTTGGGTCTTTTGTCTCTAGCTGTTCATCAAAGTTCACAGACCTCAGACTGTGCTGGCCTTTTGCTCTAGTTTGCCTTATAGACATGGCTGAAATTGGTCACAGCATTAAAAGCTACCGGTGGGTTCAGAGTGATGCCTTACGCTGGCTCTGGTTCCACAGAAAACAAACCCCCCCCAGCAAACCTAAACCATCTATTGGCCTATCAGTTTCTGTTGCCAGTAATTCACAAAAAAGATTTTGTTGTGTCTAGCTACCTTCCATCTCTCCTACCTAATTCAAGAGGGTAGCAGTTGGCCCAAGTCCTGAATGAAGCTTGAAACATTCTATTGGTTCAATAATATGTCCTCATTACAGCCACACTCTTCTATCAATCACAGACAAAGTATAAGCAGGCAGCAGACTTTGTGCGTGCTTGTGCCTTTCCCTTCTACTTCTTTGTACCTCTAATATGCCTTAAAACACACTCAGGGAGCCAAAAGCAGACCAAGCAGCCTAAATCCCACTTACATCCCAGTGCTTAGTATTCCACGTTGCCTGGCTCCAGGCCTTCAGAAATACTTTAACAAAGGAACCACAATTGAAGGAATTAAGTGAAATTCAGCCTCTGGAGCCCACCTACTTTGCCCCAGTGTAGCAAGGCTGGTTCAGTCATTTCACCTGAAAAGATGCAGGACTTAGGAATACAATTTTGATTCATAGTTAAACAAACGTTTTCTTAACATGATTAAGCCAAGGGATTGGACACCATGGGTGTAGCCATTTCAGTTGTTACAAGAGCTGTGGTTTAGGTGAGAGCCCTCAAAATACAGAAACCACCACGTACAATTCCATGATTCAAGTTTCTGAGTACAGCAGAATCTGGAACTGATTACAGTTTATACCAAATGGCCCCAGTACTTTACACATCCATATGAATCCTCTAAAAAAAAAAAAAAATCAGTCCTTTTTCAGGCAGACATTTCTTTGCTACAAAAAATAAAATTGCTGACGTGGTAGAACTGAATCCTGCTAGTTCCCTTTTAATGCTGCTGTGTTAATGAGAATGAAGTTACCACGGAACTGGAGTTACGTGCATTTCAGCTAGAAGAGTATTTGATATGAACAGATACTTTCATGTTGGGATGCTATTCAGTGAAAAAATTAGCCAGTGTTAAAACTATCAAAGTGAACACTAACATTCCTTGGGAAAAAACTCTCACAGCTGGACAGATCATTTGGATGCAAGAGACAGAACTTATAGTCATGACAAATATTCAGCTAGTCAGTGGCAACTGACACACTCAAGTAAATTTCTGCCTAAGAGAAGTTCGAAAATGCTAAAGGCACCGACAGGGTTGTCATGACCTATTAGCTCATGTTGATCCTTACCCTTGTGTGGGTTGAATCTGAGTTTGATAGGAGAGGTGCTCCTGGCTTTGGCACTTGTTAATTCCTCAAAAAGAAAGGTGACAGACCCAATTAGAGCATGCCACAGGCCTAATCTGGGCAGCAATTAAACCACAGTACATTCCTTCAAAGTGCACAGCAAATTTAGAAACCCCACTGCTGCCTCTAGAAGACACTACAGTATTGTTCTTTTAATAATGCCACCCACTTTGAAGGGCAATTTGTGCTTGCTGGGGCCCCTTTTAACACCAAGCAGGCCAAGGGAGTTATTAAGGAGCCATTCAAGCAAAGAAGGGGTGAATTGCTGTGTGTAACAGAGGCTACTGTTCACTTCTGAGATCATGACTGGTGTAGTCACTGTCACCAGAGGTGTTTAAGGAAAGACTGGATGTGGCACTCAGTGCTGTGGCACTGTTCACATGGTGGTGTTTGATCATAGGTTGGACTCCATGATCTCAGAGGACTTTCTTAACCTGATTGATTCTGTGATTATTTGGTATTTGTATAGCTTTTTCTATCAGAGGATCTGAAATTTACCTAGGGAAGCTGAATGCAATGTGTCCAGAAGAGAAGCAGAATAACTGAGTGAATGAGGAAAATCATCCACTTGCGGAAGGCTTCTCCCTGAGGGACAATGTCACCTTGTGAGAGTAAGAGTGACTGCTACAGGACTGGGCTACTGTCACTGCTTTCAGCTGCAGGAATAACCTCACACAGAAGGACTAGAAAATTTGGACCCATCTGGGGCACCACCTCCACAGCTGTGGAAGATCTCAAACCCAAACGCCACCCCATCCTTCACCATTTCAGGGCCCATGTGCCAACAAGAGAACACATAATGAAACAGGATTATCCTGTGACAACCTGCATTAATAAGTGATTTTACTACCTGGTGGGGAAAGAATGACATAAACCAAAGAAATGCAGCATGTCAGCTATGTCAGGTTTCCTTCAAGACCACTGGATCACCAGATAGGTATTTGACAGTCTTACTGCAGTTTTGTCCCAGATGTGTCTAAGGCCTGTGATGGCCTTGCTTTTTTCCCTCTAGATTGGAGAATGTACTGCTGTGCCTCAGCAGCTGAGCAACCTCACTTAGCTCTAAAGTTTGTCCTGCCCAAGGCAGGAGATTGCATTAGGGGCCTCCAAAGGTCCCTTCCAAGCTCCATTTTTCCATGGGATCAGGTTGTTACCTGGCACAGCAGCCTCTGCTACCATTGTTATGTGAGATAGGTAACAGGACAGAGGGAACACGACCTCCTCTCCTTCTTCTCCTACACCTGAGCATGTGCGGGGTGCAGTTTGGAGAAAATAGAGCACCAACCTGCTCAGCGCATGTCAGGAGAATCCCATCCAGAAGGAGCAGTGTGCACAATGTGCACTGTTGCTTGTAATTAACCCGTATGCTCTTGAAGAGTTAAGTGGCAACCTCAGAGAGATAGGAAGTTCTGCAGTTTTTGTCCTGATAAAAGGCACAGAGGAGGGAGGAAATGAGGATATTCTTATTTATTTCAACACTGACTTTCCCTTCCCCTCAAGTCATGCTTTGCCACACACTGCTTTCCATTAGCTCTGAACCAAGGAAGATGGAGAGGATAATGCTAGCCAGCATGGAAAATTTCTACGTGACAATTTCAGCATCACCTCCAATCCCTATCTACTCAGGCTGCCAGGATCCATTCAGAGCTGCATTTTTCCAAAGCACTCCATATTGATTTAGCTCTCCTCCCACTGAAACCTGTGGCACCTACATGGATTCCAGTGGGAGCAGGCAAAAGGCTGTGCCAAGCTCTCTTGAAAAAAATCCCACCATGTGTGTTTGATGAGGAATGTCTCTGGCAGAAAAATTTTGAGTGCAGCTAAGCAGATTTTTTATTTCTTTCACATTAAAAGTTCAATTTCTACCACTTCTCATCCAGACAGTAGCTGCCCGGAAGAGTGGGTAAAACCTGTTCCAAAATCCCCAGCAGGGTATTGTCTGTTTTCAACTAAAACTAAATGAAACTTTACTGTTATCAGGGTAGTCCCTGTAACTTCGTGAGTGGGCACCATTCTCAGGATCCACACCCATCCTTCTTGCTGCAGGCAGCCATCCAGCTCAACTCTGGCCACAAGGGCATTCCCCACTCTCTGTTCCATTTGATACCCCTTTCCAGGAGCAGTCTTCACTGAAGTCCCGTTTTTGCTATTTTGCCTCCAGTACGTCCCGTCATTTGCTCATGATCCAAAGCCTCAGCATCCCATGCATCCCATCCTTCCTGTTTATTGGCATGGGAGGCCACAAAGTAGTTTTCAGTCTCTAAATAAAGATTTGGCATGTGTTGAAATTGATAGCTACTATCCGGTAGTTAGGAAAACCTTCCGCCAAGGTAAACCGATCATTTCCCTCACAGTGATCCCTGTCCTCACAGGAATAGAAGCCACCACCACCAAGTCAACAAAACTACCCAGAGAGATGTGACATATTCTTTGTTGTTCTTTGATCATAAGCAAGAAATTTCAAACAGGTCTTTAGCAATGAATGTGTTCTATGGCCTGCAGCATCACCAAACTGAGCTGAACAGCACACATGGAATAAGGAAGTTTCAAAAATAAGACAGGAAAGGGAAATCCTTTGCTTTGCACAACATAGAGTTGAATGAACATGGAATTTTCATTCACATTTGCTCGTGATCACACATCTTTTTTTNTGTTTGGTTTTTTTTTTGGGGGGGGGTTGGGGGGTTTTCTTCTTTTTTCCCCACATTTTTTTTTTTTTTTTTTTTTTAAGAAAAGAATTATTATTTTTAAATTCCCTTGGGCTGCAAAGTTAAAAAAAAAGGAACTGCATTACATATATTACTGATTGTGATGTTGGTTCATTGTAGCACATTTAATATAAACCAAAAGAGATGATAGGGAGCTTTTGAGGGTTTCACTGTTGAGTGCATAGTGCATTCAGGCTTATATTTTAATTTGACATGCAGTAATAGTTCTGGTATTGGGTTATTCCACCAGAAGGCAGCAATAACTATTTTTAGCCAAAATGGCCCTTACCTCATTCAGTAAAATTTGGTTTACATTTGAGTGTTTGCTAAAAACCTTACATCTACCACATATGAGACCTAACAAAACACTTGCAAATGTGTACCCCAAGGACAATAGTCTAGGAGAGTCTAACACTATGGGTATTTTCCCTGTCTAAACACATAGCTCAAAGCAGGTTCTGGAGACCCAGGAGCATCCAGGACTCAAGGGCAAGGACCTCAAGCACATGTTCTACTAGTCTCCAGGGCAGGCCAAACAAGAGGTCCCTGCAGCACCTCTCTCACACTGAGATTCCCTTTTAATTCTAATGTCTCTGGTTTAGTTCCCTGTGATTTCCACTGTCACCTATTCATTCTTCTGTACAAGTACAGTTGACAGTATCTGGTTTTTTAGTGCAACTCAATTTTTGGTGCACACAGCTGACTGCAGTGACTCACACAGGGAGTAACTCTGCTCCTAGTTTATTAAGAACAACCGTGATTTTCTAACACTTCAAAATTTAAAAAATTAAAACAGTTTAGAACTGTGAGGCATTAAGTGTCTAAAGCCTTTTGAAAGAGAGCTAGCAACCCTAGAGATATTTGCTAATTATAAACTTTTTTCTGTGTTTCAAAACAAGTAGTATCTCACTGAACCCTTCCAACTCATTCCCTGTTAGCAACAAGACACAAAGGTAATTAAAAGGCAAATTGTTAAGAGTCAAAACAAATTTTCAAACTCTGGGTTTCAAGGGTTAAGTTGGCTTCATAGAAATCATTTTATTGTAGGATCATAAATGGAATGGAGCATCATCAGCTTGCAAAATTTATTAATTTTATAATTAATACGTATTTATAAAAGTTAATAGAATTCTGCCATTGCACAACCAGCAGAAGATCTGAGGCTGACACCAGCTGTTCAACAACTGGACAGAAATTTAAGCAAATATTATAAAGGCTTGGAGATACAGTAGGAGTGATTAAGCCCTTATGATTTGTTTGGGCTGAACACTGCAGGAAAGAGGAGTGCTCCAAGGGAAGCTGCTGTTCAGAGGTTTGAACAGCAAAGATACTTTCTGTCCTCCTGACTTGTCACTAGAGGTCAGCGCAGCACCTGCAGTGCCACACTGCTCTCCCTTAAAACAATGTGAAGAAAAGCCCCGGCTCCTAGAGGCAAACAGTGGTCTTAAGAAACAGACCCAACAAGATAGAATTCGTGTTTCTGAAACAGGAGAAACGGGAAACCCGGGAAAAAAGAAGAACACCGCTGGAACCGAAAAGCCTGAGACCAAAATCAGCATAAAAGCACGGTAGAAGTTGAAAGTTTTCTGCAGAGCCATTCAGTGTAACAATGGCTATTTTTAAAACAGCCATTAGCCTAAGGTAGAAATTGTCACCTAACAAGTCCAGCTGACTAACACTCTGAGGGCTCTTCCTGACGCATGAAAAATAAACTGTTTAATCTCCCTGCATAACAAAATTCCTACCCCAAGGCTGAGAACAGCTGGTCTAGCTCATGTAAATCTAGCTCATAGGTGCATGACAAGGAAATAGGGAAAGCATTAACTGCTCTGGAACAATTCCTAAATGAAAAAAGAAACAGGCACTCATCTTCCCAACCTAACAAAACAGATATCCACTGTGATCCCTGACGTCACTGAATAAACCTCATGATTCGAGACTCTCTCTGTATGCCACTAGTCCTGTCCCCGAGGGGCTCTCAAGGGCCAGATGACGATCAGCCAGGACTAGCCAGGAGGTGACAGCTATCACAGCACCTGATGGGAATTGCAGTGGAGCAGCTCTTCCTCTTCCGTTTAGAAGAGGAGACGGCAGCAATCAGCTGCTCTCAAGACAGGTGCAAGCGAGAGCAATTTGGCACTGAAGAAATGTCACCTTGTGGCAGGCAAATTAGTCACCTCCCCTCCTCACACGTTCTCTGGTAGGATTTCTGGTGTTCAACCCATCATTCCAGCAGAAGAGCACATGTTTGTCAGCATGACTCAGACTCCAACAAAGAACTGCATAGCAATACCCCAAAAAGCCATTTAGAACAGGCTGCCCTACCTCAAGTGGCAGCAAAGCAGCTTGGGCTGCAATCTTTCCATGAATTCACACAATCACATTTAGCACAACTTAACCTAACCTGTCTCCCCTGTTGTGGCAGATACAGGAAATCAACATCTTAAAATCCAGAAGTGTTTGGTTAGCATTTGGTTATGCCTCTTGGCAGAGTGGCTGTACTAGTTTGATAACAAACTAGTGGGAAATCACAAGTCAGAATTATAATAGGAAAATTAAAATAAATGCAATAGTACAAGAAACACTGACAGAGTCAGGATACAACCTGACACCCTGTTAGTCAGGGTGGTGGTAGCAGTCCAGATGAAGTGGTTCTGTTGAAGCGGTGATCCTGTAGAAGGGTCTTCACCTGAAGACCCAGTGGTTGCTCTTATCCTCTGGGAATCCAGTAGGCAGGACTGCTTGTGCTGTTCCAGACCATAGATTATATCCAGGTGGGAATGCTTGGCTCCTCCCCTCTGAATTATCTCACAATGGGTGAGGTAATTCTATGAGTCTTGCAGTGGGTTCTTGATGGCCCATTAACAGAGACAGCCCCCGGAGGGCATTATCAGGGGTGAGTCATTACAGGAGATAACGAACACTGCCCCACCTGCTTTAACAGCTTGTGGAGATGGTAATAGAATACATCTTACATTGTAACCTAGGACAGTGGCAAAGGAAACCACAGGAGAATAAATTCCTACTGACAGATGGGGGGAAGTAACTCATCTTGGTCAATTAATTATAAAAAAGTGAAATTTGTGTAAATAAGAACCTAATTCCATAACCCAAACAAAAAGCAGAAAGATTTTAGCCATTTTAAAATATTTTCTTCCCTAATCTATATCTGACTCTGAGGATAAGTAAAATGATGTACACACAGCTTCTAGCAACCATAAAAATGTCAATCCATTCCTGTGGGAAGTATTTTTGCTAGGGATGTATTAGCTGTAAAACACATTATTGCTCTTTGTTTAGTACATTATATACAAAGGAGGAAAAAAATTGTCACTGCTATGTGTTTTCTCACTTTTTTTCCTTGGAAACTTCAATTCTAAAAGACACACTTTATAATAAATGCAAGAGTAGAAAAGATAAAACCTCTGAAGTCTGAAATGCAGGACTGTATTGCCTGAGGTCATCTACCCATTACTAATACCTTTGAGTCATAGTGCTTGGGAGTCAAAAACAGGCACCTTGCTGAGCCAAATGCTGTAAAAAAGGCTTTCTCTCAACAGAGGTATCAAATGAGAAAATAAAATGGATAGAGGTGGAAAAAGTATACAAGTAAATGAGATAATGCTATTAACAGTGAGAGCAGCTGCCCACCCTGTACAAACATGGGATGGAAGCATGAATAGGAGTTTCTGGCGTGGCATCCTGAGAAGTCAGGAGAGCAGAGACACCACCCACAAAGATGGGCATTACCAGAAGAACCTGTTTGAGATAATTTCTGACAGTTCAAGAACTTGTTGAAATTTTATGTAGCCCCTTTTACCTTCCTGGAACAAAACACCACCTGCTGCCCTGCAGCAACCGTGCTGACGTTTTTGGAGGATGGTGGCACAAACCAGAGTTTTGCCAAACAGTGTGGGCATGTGGCAGTTGTTTGTAGCAGCTTCTCACAAGGGGGAGAGAAAACACATGGGTGCTTGCATGTCAGTTTTACAAGTGGAAACATAACACGAAATTGTGAGCTGTCTGGAAGCAAATCAAATTGCACACACCCTGAGTAGGACAGAATTAGCACACAATGAACCTTGAATATAAGGTTGTGATTGAAAAGGGAACAGGAGAAACCCAAAATACAATTTAAAAAAAATTAAAAGCAACAAACAGGATAAGCTTTCCGAATAAAAGTATTACTTCCTGTGAGACCTTTGGCAAATTACTCTATTTCCTCATCAATACCATGGAGATAATATTTCCTGCTATCACCACACCCCTAAAAGCTTTAAACTCCTGGTTGATTGTAGAGGAATCAATCACAGAGAAAGGTGATGGGGATGTACAGAACATTTGGACCTTAAGAATTTTAACATTCTGCAAAAGAAGTTTTAATTTTAATCTTCACTATTATGCTGCCATCAGGTTTAAGGTACAGAATTTTAAAAAATGCATTCTGTTTTGGTAAGCAAGCAGGTGAAGAACAAATTAAACTTCTGTTTGTGGTCTCCCTTCATGACCACACAACCAATCAAAAGCACAGAGAGATAGGTTATGGCATAAGGGATTACAGCCCCCAGCTGTGTTAAACTCATGAAGCCACAAATACACTGGGTAACAATCAGTCTTCTACTTGTATGTTGACCCACAGACTGAGTCTGACCTGTGGTTTTCCCTTCTTCACTTGCCCCATGGCTGTAAGCAGCAGATCTGTTGGGATGTGTCTATGTTTTGATTATTTGCTTGAGTGGCAGAGAGCAGAAAACCAATAAATCTTCTATATAATGAACATACATTACAATTAGAAAGGCCCTTAAACTCACAGCTCCTCAGGTGCTATAAACTGGCACAGATACATTAAAACCAATTGGCAGGATTCCTCAGATAGCTCAAATCAGTGTCACTCCATTGAAGCTGGTGAAGCAACCCCAGTTTGTAGAAGCCAGGGATCTGCACTGCAGTCCAGAAAGATCATCTGTGTTTAACAGAATCAGAAATCAAAAGGAAAGTCCTTATAATTTACTCAATATTATTGAGACAAGTGATTTCCATGCTGTTAAGTCAGGTAGACAACAAGAGCTATAGAAGACAAAAACTAGTTCTTTGTTTCTTTCTCTATATAGTTTTACTAGGAAAAGTTATGTAATTTCTTGCAACATATTCCACGAGGCAATGAAATGTGAAGGCAAGAAGGAGACGACTGAGGAGGTAAGAGAAATAGGAATAACACAATAAGGAATTCAAGCTACTTAATGAATTACAGGCACTAAAGTGTGCTTCCTTGCTCATGCTGAATTTACGTCAAACCCATTCCCACTGATGTCAGTGAAAAGAGTGGCATTACACAGTGCTGCTCAGCAGACCAAGGGAGGGGCAGCATAAAAACAGAGAAGATGGTTCAGGTAGTTCAGCTTTTTATTTTGGAAGCCATTCTGAAAAATTTCCATATTCAAACTTCATGGGAATTTGGATACCATTTTTACCATTCTAATTGTGACAAGCCAGATGCAGAGCTAAAACTAACACAGTAATCAGCACTAGAGGGGAAAGCATATCAACACATGTAAATTAATGTTTTGTGCTCAGTGTGGAAATCAATATTATTTATGTGAAGCCCCTCTGGGATGTCCAGCAAAAATAAATGCTTCTGTCATGCTGCCATGTGATAGCTCAGCCTTAAGTTTTCTGTGGTGAGGAATTCATTATTCTCTTTAATTTGAAGTAGCTGCATCTGCACATAGGAACTCACTGAAAAGAAAGAGTTTGTTTATGTCTGTAACACATGCACACATGCATGTATTTTCAGGGCACAGAATGTAAATGAAATGTGACGACAAGATGCTTTGAATCCCAGGGATCCAAGCACATCTCCAAAAGTTCTGGGCACCTGTATCTGCTTGTGCAGTCATTGTTTGTCCTAGAGACTAATGAATGAGTAAAAATGAGACTGTCAGAGGAAATGCATCTCTTCTGCTTTGACATGGGAAAAATTCACTGCACTTTACAAGCATCTGCCCTCAGAAACAATTTCTCACCCTGCTCCAAGCTCTCTTGTGGCTCCACTAGCTACCTTAACAATTCTCAGGGGAAAGTCTGTAGTGAAAACTCTGAAGATCTCTCAAGACAGCCTCTCCTCAAGACTGAAATGGTAAAGTGGGAGTAAGAAATTTACACATCGGATAAGAATTTCTTCCAGTGTGCAAAGTCAGAATGACTGAGGAGAGTAATTCTGCTTTAACCTTACATTCTATTTTTACTGTTTAGAGATATTTTGAATGACACTGAGAAAATATGTGTGTGGTTTTGAAAGAAAGGGTACCAGCAAAATCATTGCAAGCAGGTTCATGCAATTGAACTCTACTGGCATGGTACTGACACAAGGCAAGCAGCTATTCCAGACTAAGCCTCTCCAGGGCTCTGGCAGTGCTTGGTGCTAACAGCACACAGAGAATGTGTGATGCAAACTCAAGTCTGTAACCACTAGTAACTCACTGAGAGGATTTAAGATTTCAACTAAACTTAATTTGAATAAAGGTATGTGCAAGTGTATTACTGCTAAGCAGCTTTGCATTTCAGTGCTGTTATACTGTAGAGATCTACTTTGCAGAATTGGATTTAGTAAGGCCTATTCCACAGCTTTCAATCAACTTTTACACATTGCCTATCCTTCAGCCTTGGTCTGAGGTCCAAAAGAGCCAGAAAGACTGTAGCTTACCTTCAGTGGTCTCCATTTGGTCTTTAGACCAAAATCTGGTTCCATGTTTCAGCTGAAGTCGGTATTTGATCCACTGTTCACTGCAAAGAATTATATTTCTTTTTGCCAGATTTGTAGTACATGATCTGCAAAGATCAACATCTTCCTAAGGCATTATACCTGTCTCCTAAATATGATTATTAAGAGAAGAAAAAATATCATAAATATCGTAACTTTCAGGTCCTTCTATAAATTAAATTATTGATTTTGAAAGAAGTTTTGCTTGGAGTATTCCGTTTTGGTTTAACTTCATTTTAAAAACCACTTTCAAGGAAAACCTTGGTCTTGAGTTATTATTAATTCTCAAAAAATCAACAACAATGTTTATTCACACACCACTTGTATGTCTCTTCTTTTTTTTCATAAACAATCACGTTCTTGTCACGGCAGACTGGATCTTTGCAAAGTTCTCAACAAGACAGGCACTTTCCTGAAGACGATTTTTATATAAACTGCTCTGGCATCATGTAGTCTACTAAAGGTTAACACGGATTTGCTATACATAAAACACCATACTGGCTAACAATCCTGATCATTGCCTACATAACGTCTGAAACAAAAGGTTTAACGTTCTCCAAATTCCTTAAGTGCCACAGGCCCTTAACTCTCATAATTTTCAGCGTGACCCTAACGCTGTCCCTGGGGGGGTGTGGGGCAGGTGGAACTTCTGCGTTCACCAGGAGGGTCTTGGAGATTCCAAAAGGCCCCGCTGGCCAGTACTGCTGGGTACTGAGCAGATAATTCTGTCCTCTACCCCAGCCGGTGTTCTGGCGAGTATCCACTTCCCCCAGGTAGATGGCTAAAGCGTTACCAGGGTGAATCAGAGGGCTCAGTCGCATGGAGTTCCAGAGCACTTTATTCCTGAAGGGGTCCAGTGGCGAAAGAGAGCAAATGGCCTTGGGAGACCTTTTTTATAGGGTCTGGCCAGGGGGCAAGGGGGACAGGGGAGGAGAGGGAGGTGGGGGGATACAGAGAGAGCAAATAATAAGGTAGGGGGACAGGTTGCAATTAACATATCCAGGTAAGGTTACACAGGGAGAAACCACTTCGTTTTCCAGGGGGTGGTCTCACACAGCTGAGTTATCCCACCAACGTTCCGGGGTGGGCTGAGCAACCCCGACATCATCCCTGGGGTCTCCAGGCTGCTGAAGAGCCGGGATGTCACAGACACTCACAGGGATGCTGCAGGGACGTTTCCCTGCACGTCACACAGCCTCAGCTGGGCATGTTCAGCCCGTGCTGAAAACAGCCCCTGGCAGAGATGATTTCTGCTGAATCTTGTCTGCCTCCCAGAATCTGCTTTTAGAACAAAAATCTCTCGATTTGCTGATGCAAAGAAAAAGAAATTGAGTATTTTGTAAAATAAAAAGTAAGGCCTCTTAGGACAGCAGCTGTCTTTAAAAAGTCAGTGCCAACAATATTCTGTGTGCTGGGGCAGACACTGATTGGAAACAAAAAACTACCACTTTATTTCTCTATTTTACATATCTGTTATCTTCTGGGAAGTTGTGGGGTTTGTT
>VZTJ01005117.1:163024-286101 GCA_013397795.1 Orthonyx spaldingii | reverse complement strand
GGTTCCTCTGGTGCTGTTACCAGCTTGTTTACCCATTTCTGCCAGGTGTCCTTCTGGTAGGGCACCTGGTTTGCGACAGGCAGTTCATCTTCATGGAGAGGGATCCCCACCAGGCACGATGAAAGTGGGTTGCTGACGCTGCCCATAGACAGGCACATGTGGTCTTGCTTGAGTGCTTTTGCCAGTGTGACCCACATATTGGCTTTTGGCTGTGGGACGAGCCACGGGACGACCTCGGCTGGTAGCAGGATCCAGGAGGTCAGGAGAATGCGGAGGTAGGCAGCTACAAGCATGATGGTATGAGAGATATGAGTAATCTTTTTTCTGTGGGGATTCAAACAAAAATCATTATAAGATAGTTTTCCATTACTTTTCCCCACATGACCCCTCGTGTATATTTCAGATACAAATCTTAAACAGAAGAAAGACTTTTCATCCACATAACAACAGTTATCTTTCAAGTCTCTACCTTCCCACTAAAATAATCACCAATCCCATGCATTAGAGTCTTCAGTAAACACACTGCTCTTCTAACATGAAACTATCACTGTAAAAATAAACACTAAGATTTTTTTTTTACAGCAATTTACTTAATTTTTTACAGGAGATTATTTAATTTGTATAAAACAAAGGAGAAGGATGTACCCTTGACAACAGAAAATGTAAGGACAGGGCAAAGAGATAGAGACAGATAAATACCATACTATATTCCCATCTTAACTGCATATAATGTGAAAATTGTTAATTTATTTTTCCAGCTTGAAAGAGTGTTTTAAAAACCACTAAGCTGAAAATAATTAAATTGGAAGTTATGATTAAAAAAATACATCAAAATAATTCTTTTTCTCAAATTAATTCATGGAACATATTTGAGGATTTCAACATGGTTGCTATCTGAGATCTATAGCTGCACAGCCATCTTCATTGAATATATGCACAGCAATTCTGTTTCCCTGTATGTAAACATACTTGGTTTGATTAAACACTTCAAATCGGCAAGATAAGTTTCACTGAGGAAGAAAGTACTCAGATGAAATGAAGATTCATAGACTTTAAACGTCATTCTTAACCATGAAAGATTTGCACCTCCTGTATGACATATTTTGTCTTCTTAAAGCATGTTAGCCACCTTTGTCCTCTTTTTGAAGCCAAAATAAATCCTTATTCCAACTCTCCAGTTCCAAAGACATTCAAATACCTAATCAAAATTAAATACTTAAAGGAAGTAATAATTACTCAAGAGACTAAGGCCTATTGCTACTGTCTCCTCTTTTTTTTTTTTTTGTGGAGTACAAAAGATGACATCCTAGCATGTTTTTGAACAAGTGTTTTCCTCATGCAAAGAGAACTGTGTCTACAGACCAATCCCTATCAAATTCTTTTACTTATATTGGCAGGGGAGGGCAAAACCCCCTAAGATCTTTCCTTTGTTTAAATGCATTTCCTGCCTTCCTCACTGCTATAGACTGTGTTGTGACAGGCCTATTTATAGTCCAAAGAAAGGAAAAAGCACCACTGGAGGCAGGAAAACTAAGTTGGGAAAGAATAGAAGGAAGTGTGGCTGCCATTTAGCCAAACAATCAAGAACTAAATGAGCTCAAAGGAGCCCCAGCCTCAGTGAAGCTGCTGGGAGTGAACAGAGTACAATCCTGCTTCTCTCTCCAGGGCACTGCCAGGGTTGCTGAGTGGGAGAGTCATGTGCAGGACACTGCTGGGAGCAAATAACCTCAGCATCCCAATACCCTGAGAAGAACTCTTTCAAAAAAAGAGCGTGATGAAAGTTAGACACCTATCAAATTAAGGTAAGTGCCACCTTCTGGCATTTCTGCTTGCTGCATGCTCCAGGTCTTTTCAGGTGTGGCCAGTCTGGTAAACAAAAAAAAAAGAGCTTTGGAGAAGGAATGGCATCTGACTTTTAGAGAAAGGTTTGGCAGGATGTCTGATTTTTAGATAAAGAAATCTGAATTCACTTATGGTTACCTCAGAACTTTTCTTAAGCAAAAGAAACCTTTACCATAAATCCATAACATAACTTTGCTGTTTTCCTGACTTGTGTCATGTTCACCTTATAAACTGCAATTAAGCACTAGAGAAATGTTATGGTAAATATATGCCTCAAAGGGAAATATGATGTCGACTCTGCATTCATTTAAAAATATAGAATTAGAGACAGAGGGAGAAGTATATGAAATATATATTTATAGAAGATGTGTTAATATGGAATACATAAACATATAAAAATTTATATAATGGAAGATTTGTGATAATTTAGTCTTATGATGTACATTTGAAAGTATGAACTTAGCCTGAATTAAAGTAGTTGAAAGTTTCTAGAGTTTTAGAATTTATTATGACAAGTAATTTGTGTGTGTGTGTGTGCATGTGTATACACAAAACTATACTACATATAGATATCAAATCAAGTTATATTATTCATTGTTGCTTGCTTTGCAATACTACTCGTTGCCATTCTGAGGTCTAATTTAAACTGACAGTGGAATACGAGTGGAAATTTCTAATCTGCTTTTTTCAGATGTTATACACAATATTATACTATCATGAGTGTGTGTATAAAAAGCTCCATTTTAAGATAGATCAGTGTACAGACCATATTAGTCACTGAGTTACCATCAACAAGAGAGACTTTTAATATGGAAAAATTAAGCTTTTTAAGATAGTGTTGCATTTCTTCGATTCCCAACATGTCCTTTGCACTTCTAACAAAGGAAATGCTGCTGTGATTTACAGGCAGCAGAATAGAAGCTGTAGAGTAATAGATTCAGATTTTCATCATTCAAATTTTATCTTCTTTGAAAGATCTATGAGAATAACATTTGTGTTAACACATTACATCTAAGCACATGCTATTTAGATTATTCATTTGTTATTCAGATGTTGTCTAGGATTAGCGGTTTATGGTAAAAAGTTGCTGGTGAGTATAAAGGAAGTGTGATGTGTTGTTATTCTACTGTATCCCCGTAGGATGCTATTATGTTTAGAGTCTGCTATTGTGAAGATAGCAAGGCAGGATGTCATCCATGTAGGTGAAAAGCCGCGATAGGACAATTGTAAACAGCAGCAATCAGCTGAAAATCTGATCCAGGGATGTGCCAAGCAGCAATTCCAGTGAAGCAGATGTTAGCCAACGCTCATGGAAAGAATCAGGCCTTTCTTTGTCTGATTTCAAAGTACTTAACATTTACAGTAAATCTCAGTTCTAGGTGGTTATAAGCCTGGTCTTGTGAAGACTAAAATGACAGTAAAACTAGAAACTTGTACAGATATTTTCAAGGGAAAGCTCTTTAGACTGCAGTTTGAGTAACTAGCATAGCATGCTCTCATGCAGGTAACATTCCCTGCTTTTAATTTTAGTAACTGACTCCCCTGCACAAAAACTAAGCAGAAACAGAAAAAAAAGTATTTTAATTTAAAAATTTAGGAAGCATTGCAATTTCTTGTGTTGAATAAATACAACCCTTTCCATGAGACGTCAGTTGCACAGCGACTGCAATACAACTAAGCAGTACACACTGTAACATTCAGATTTATTCAGGTCAGCAGCACTCATCACATTATTTTAAAGCTTGCTACCGCTGCAGGAATGTAGCAAAACAGAAACCTTTCCTTAGCTATAGGGAGAAGATAATTTACAAATCGGCTAGTTACATTGTAATTTTACAGCAAAAGGTGATCAAAAAGTGTATTGAGGCACTTTCACATTTGCCTTTGGAAAAAATATTATAGATGGTACTTAGAAATTGCCCAATTAATACTTTTAATAAACACACACATATAAAGATTTTCAACTACAAGATTTCACATGTTCATGAGTTCAAAGTTTGCAAACTGAGAGTTTCCTCCTGAAGATACAATCATTAGGAAAAAATTCTTCACAGAAACAGTGGTTCAGCACCGGAATGGGCTGCCCAGTGAGGTGGTTGAGTCACATCCCTGGAGGTGTTAATAAAAAATTTGATGAGACACTCCATGCCATGGTTTAGCTGATAAGGTAATGATAGGTCACAGGTTGGACTCGATGATCTCAAAGGTCTTTTCTAACCTAGTTTATTCTCTGATTCTCTGATTCTGTGATTTCAGAAGGCCTTAGAATGAAATTTACACCCCAGCACCTTATAAAATATTACCACCTGTTAGGGTCTAACTACTCTGCAGGAGATTCTTTCTACATAAACACTTTTGGGTGTTCACAAGTACTAACAGGGCTGCAATTTTAAAGCTCCAAGCTAGAAATTAAATATGAGAATTTGATATACCAGAAGGAAGTTGAGGTTCACATGCTTCCTACACTGACATTATTTTGCCAGGTAATTAAAGAGGTTTAGGGTTGTCAAATAAATACTTCAGTCAGCTGTCACTGCTGTGTGGGCAGTGTGGATTTCTGGTTCCAGGAAAGTTGACTGACTTGAAGAAAAATCACATGACTTAAAAAATAATGTACTTTGGGTGACAAGTCATGCCATGCTTTCCTGCAAAGCTAGTTCAGGTTTAGTAAGATTTATTATTCCTCATGCAATTGCTGCAGTGTAAGTATCTTAATTTCTCCCTAAGCCCTTACTCCACTATACCAGACACTCTTACAAGGAAGCTTTGTGCTCCAAGTCACAGTCAGGACCACTAACATTATAAGAAAAAAAGAGCAGAGAATTACAAGTGTTTGGAGCAGTCAAAGCAAGATTTTTTTGAGAACACATGTACAGTCTATAGTATTCTCACTCAAAAAAACAGAACTGGGGAAGAGGGGACCCAAAAAGAAACCCAGTTAAAACACATTAAGAAATCAACATTCAATATTGGACAGCATCAAAATAGTTCTACAAAGAGAAGCAGCTGTTCAACACAACAGAAATGTCAATGTTAAAAAATCATTTCTTTGATAATATCTAAAACACCCAGCTCATAACTATGTGCTGAATAACATCCTGACTCATGAAAATGTTTATCCAGGTGCTTAAATTTAAGCATATGAGTACTCTCATTGATTTCAAGGAAAATTATTTCAACAGGCTGATAAAATTTAAAGCCTGGCAGAGTCATTAGATCATCTAGTCTGACTACAATCACAGCATGTTAATTTTACCATTTCTCTCATCCGAAACACAACAGCTTTCCTGCTTACAACAGAAGAGTATGGATGTTGTATGTTCAAGATAAAAGTTTAAGGGGAAGATCACAATGTTCTACACGCATGAGTAGCGACCCAAAACAGTGAGAATTGTTCAGGCTGACACAAATCCTTTAGCTCAAATGGGAATTAGATGTTGTGCAGGCTTTGCACCAACTTATGGCACAAGGGTGAAGGTCAATGTGTGTATGGAAGATGAAGTGTTTCTCCCAGAAGTCTCTGTGCTATCAGAAAAAGCCATTAACTTTACTTTGGTTGCTTTCCTACTCTTCTAGTGGACTAGAAAAGTACTGTTGCATAAGCAAGGATTAAAAAAAGAAGCTTCTTTAAAATCAATCTTTATGCCAAAGTGCAGCTACATTTTTTTACCTTCAGTTCTCTCATTAACACAGACTATGTGCAAATTGTGGTACAAAATAAGGAGCCATTGTTCAGAAGCAGATGAAACATAGCTATATTAACTAAATGGAGAAATACATTTAGAATGAGTTTTTTAAATCTTTTACTGGGTCAAACCTAGGCAGTTTAAAATACTTATTATCTGAACAGTAGATGAGAAAAAGTGGGAGACTTGACCTGGGGTCTCCTTTCCAAGGCTTAGTAACAGTGGATTTCTGTTGTATGAACACACAGCAGCAGAAGAGTGCTGTTGAAGGATATGTACAACATAAGGTAATAACAGAAAACAGAGGGAACAAGAAAGACTGTCTTGGAGTACAAGTCCACCTTGTCAGTAACCATGCAAGTATCTTCATGTATTGAGTTACCACAAAAAAAAAGACGTGTTGGCTTTGAGAAGTACTTTTGTCTTAATCTTATTCCTATTTATGCTGAGTTTCAGGGTTGGTAATCTCCTTGTTACTTAGTATAGTATTTCCTGGGAAGCAGAGGGGTACCCTAGGGGAAGGAGAAGCCTGTCCCAGCTTTTGTCAGTAGGAGGAAATGACGAACACTCTACCTTATGCAGAGGTAGATTCAGTCCTCAGCTGTTCTCTAAACTCACTGCAGCAATTTGCTCTCATTTCTACACCAGACATCATCTCTGAAGTGTCCCTTCCCAACCCCCTGTCTAGTAATGGTTGCAGACTTGCTTATCACAATGGTCCCTAACACACTCTGCAGACTCAAGCACCTGCTCAGTGCAAAACACAGCTCTGCTGTAAGAGTTCTGTAGGGCGGCACCACACATCCCCACAAAAATGAAAATGCAAAGTGACCGCCCTGTTGCTGGTATTGCAATGAAGTCTTGCCACTTGGTCAAGGCAGCAGAAATGTAGTGAACAGAGCAGTTATGGTGTGACACAGAGCGTTGTGTGCAGTCTGCTCTGCCAACATGATCCATCTATATACCAAATAACTCCATTGGTGGGGCCAGACAAAGGAATCTAAAGTCAAGTTAACAGGTCTGGCATTGTCTCACCAATTAATTAATGACTGTTTACATTATAAAGCTGTAGTTCACTTGAGTTAGAACAAAAATTAATGTGTACCAACACCTCTGTTTAGACAGCTCAGCATTCTTAGAATCCTTTATATTCTACACACCTTATCTTTCCAGCATAGCGTGTCATTCTTATTTTGGATTACTACTGTTCCACAATTGTCTTGGAAAGCTGGAGACAAAGATAAATCTTCAAAGATCGGCTCATTACTAAAGGGAAAAGGAAAACCAAATCTCAATTGAACTACAAAATATACTTCATAAGTTCAGAATTGGGAAGAGGAAAGGGAGAGAACTGGATTAATGCTGAGTTTTTCCAAGCTTCTTGACCTTTGTCCTAGTCATGGCTAGTCTCTTCTTTCTCTCTTAAAACAAGGAACCTTCATATTGCCTTCATATAATGCTGTGGTTTTATACTGGAACACAGACTATGTGGAATTCAGGACACAGCACATCTCTAATATATTTCTATTCATTCACATTAGTTCTATTAGAGATAACTGTCTCAAGCAATAATTAAAAACAGAAAAAAGATAAAAGAGCAGGATAATGTTTTCATACCACTAAAAGAAATGGAACTGGAACTAACAGCAGAGAAGGGCACAAGTGTAATAAATCCAGCAGTTACATATAGAGACCTTAGCCCCAAGGGGCTCTGTCATACAAAAATATTAAGTGTTGTGGCTATAATAAGCAAATCTCCTCTCAACTAATGAGCATGGAAGCAACAGCCTCTCTCTTGTCTTTGCACTGAATACTTCACACACAGTATGAAGGCAGAGATGGATGCAAATTTACTCATCTCAGAGTAAGCTGGGAGCATGAACCCTGAGACATTTGCAGTAGATCTCAGACAGGCTGCTGGATAACACAGTCTGATTGACAAACATGCTACAGTGCATGAAAGTGCATTAATTTTTAATATTTTGACAGAAACTGTTTTAAAAAGTCAGGTTTTTTTCTAGGGAGAGAAAGGAAATAGGCTTGGTTTTTGCTCTTTCTAGGTCTGTTACTAGACTCCATTGTTTCCCGTCCTGTAATGTCACTGCAAATGGACTATGTCATGCTGCAATGTGGAATGTATTGCTTTAAGTTGATACTTAGATACTCAGTACCAGCTTGTGCTGTGTCACTGAGGAAAGACTGAATTACCAAACCAAGAACCACTGTGACATCAGTGGTGATAACATGTTTATCAAAATTAATATAGTGAAAAAACATTTTTCACTGTTTATTTGTAATGCAAATTTTGCAGATAACATTCTCTCTGATGTAAAATTTGAGTGAAAAACATTCTCAGAAATGATTTATACAAGGCAAAATCGACAGCAGTTGCACTTACAATAGGAGAGACAAGTAAAATGAAGAAAGCTAGGTACTTTCAGTAAAACAGAAACAAATGCATTTTAAAACATATGCTCACTTAATTGAAAACTATATGTGTAACTATAAATTCATTTAAAGTCTGAGAGAGGATGTAATGAAGAACTCCAAAAAAAACCCCTGATGTCATACTCTTGGTCACTTGTATTCATTTGCACCTATTGTGGAAAAAACCATATTTCCTGGAGATTTTTAAATGGTAAAGGAACTACTGATTAACTCAAACTTACCAGAGGCAGAAAAGACAAAAAAACCCTGAAAGCTGCTGTACATTCAGTATTACAGCAATGCCTCATCCTTGTTCAGCACATCACTCAAAATGAGGATGGCTGGAGAAACCTAGAGAACCAATCTCTACCAAATGCTCATCTGTTTAGAAATCTTCAATCTAGATAGTATTGGAAAAAACACCCTTTATGACAGATGTGCTTTTGTGCTACTGTACCTCAGTCTAGAATTACAGGAATACACTCTTCAAGCTCTGTTTCTGAAATGAGCATGCCCACCCCGTGGAATATAACTATTCGATTTAGTTGGTAATAGACGATGAAAAGCTTTTGTTGCTTTGGTTTTTTGGGTTTTTTTTAAACAACAATGGGTCTCTTGTCACTGCTACAGAAGATACCCTTAGTGCCTGCTATGACTGCATGGCACAATTTCACCCTGTCTCTTAGCACGGGAGATGCCAGCCCCCTTTAGCATTGACAGTGCAGAACAACTTACATTTCTTATTCCACCTCTGTACTCCAAGGTGAGACAAAATCAAGTGAAGCAAACTGGAAATAAAGAACAGTGTTCTTACAATAATAGTAACAATTTTAATAATTAAAATTTCTTACACATGTCTATATAAGAAAGAAACTATAAATTTCCAGCTTCTCTGGGAATACTGTGGGCTTTGGGAGGGAGGGAATAAGTGTGATAAGAGTTAGTCTTGTTGGATGGAGTTTTTTTTGTTTGAGTAGGTTTGAGGTTTTCATTCATCCCATCATTGCCATCCCCTTTCTAAATCTGAGAACCAAAGATACAGAAAAAATAAGACCATCCCCTATTTTTAATGCCAAATTTGTAATCCCTAAAATCTAGTATCTCCCCATACTTCTTTAAAGAAAATAGTACATAAGTTAAGACACAATTACCATTAACCTGCAGCTGTGAATGCACAGCATTTCCACAAACCAGGGGAAAAAATTCCAAGCTGGACATCAAGAGGAGAGAAGGAAAAGGAGAGAGGTCACGCTAGTAATGTACATGAGAGAAAATGCTGCCTTAAGTCATGCTATTCCCACCACTCTGATACAATCCACCTTTATTACTTAACTTCATCCTTCCACCTCCCATCTCTACCTCCTGGATCATCTTTCCCTTGCTCTTTTGGGTCTGTGCTTCACAGTTGGATGATGTTCATCCAAACAGATGATTGCCATCGTTCCCTTCAAACTGAAATATTCTATTCTATTCTATTCTATTCTATTCTATTCTATTCTATTCTATTCTATTCTATTCTATTCTATTCTATTCATCTCCTATCCTTTCCATTCCAGGCATACTGCTTCTGGGTTTTCCACTAAGCAGACCAAGTGCTTAGGAGAAAACTCAGAGCCATCCGAAAGTGGTGGGGAGACAGCCTAAAGGAGAAGCAAGACCCCCTCTGGAACATAGCGTGAGAAGCACTGAGGGCACAGACCACTGGCAGAGTGGCTTAATTCCCAGAGAATTCAGGAGTCACAGTAACAAGTGAAAACCTTTGTCAGAGGCTTATAGCTGGGCTGAATGTTTACTAGGCCAACAAAGAAATCCCCCACTGCCTGCCATGATGCAGTTGAGCAGTCAAAAAGCAGGTCTGTACTTCATAGACTAGAATTGTTACTGTTTTTCAACTTGAAAGAAACATTTAACAGAGCACAACAATTTTTTCCCATCCATTATTTCTGACAATGGAATTATCGGATATTTTAGCTTAATTCACAAACTCCAAATTTCAGATGGGTACACAGTATATCAAACTTACATTTAAATTACTATTTTCTCATATACTTAAATCACTGAAGGGTATTGTTTCCCAACAAAAAGCAACCAGCAGCCTTGACTCTAAGCATTGCTATGGGTTCTCCCTATGACACTTAAATTGGTGATATAAAGGAAGGACTGATTTCAAGGGTCATACCCAGGGATGCCCTAATTTGATAACTTATCATCTCAGCTCTTACTTTCTTAGAGATAATGTGACTGCTGGGTGCAGTCTTGGGCACGACAGGGGAGGTACACTGGGCATTTACAGTACTCCTGTGCCCCCTAGAGCATTATGTTGAAGAAGCTGGAACTGACTTGGATGGCTAGGGGTGTAATATAGCCCATAGATGTTTAAAACTGATTTAATGTAATGTAAGGTTGAGATCCTTATATACAGTATTTTCAGCAAAATTTCCTATCTGTTATGTCCCTCATATGTCCTTTAGCTGGAAGCTTTGTGTAAAAGCTGTTGGACTATTTATAGCAGCCCCTTTAATCGCACTTAGGTATTTATAAAACATCCTGTCTAGTGAAGGCTTCCATGGTCTGCTTCCATTCACTTCAGCTGATAGTGAAGGCTATATAATATCTGGGGCAGTGAGGCAGACCAGCAAACCAGGCAGTTTGTCTGTTAGGTTTAAGTTCCATATATTCTAAAAGGCTGAAGCCAAATAGTAGTGCAGCCATTTAGGAAATAAATGTAGCAACACAGACTTGCATTTAGTATAGCCTGACATTTAGGTCCACTTACATCCTGTTCCATAAATTCCAGAAGAACATGTTAACAGAAAAGAGACATCTTCAGGCAACCCACAGAACGGATGTCCATAATTGCCATATGCAGAAAATAACTCTATGCTGCACAATGTCAAAGCACTGATGTTGAGATAATCTATCAGTGATTAATTTCTAAATTAAAATACCTAAAGTTAATTAAATGGCACATAAGCAAGACAAAACCAAATACATCTGAAAAAAAAAAAAAAAGAGGAACAACAGTTAAAAAGAAGCCATGAAATAAAACCTCTCCTACAGTAAGGAGAGGCTCTGGATCCATTTATCCAACATCAGCAAAAGCAAAAATCTTCCTGATGTCAACCCGAACCAAAATGGACAACTGTCCCATTCTTTAGTTCCATGAGGCTATTCTAAAAGCTATGCGCACTATGTGACATTAAAAATTTTGCCTTACATGCACACATCCCTATCACAATTCAGTGCTAACTGTACTTATTTTTTGTTGTTCCTTTTAAACATTTCTCATGTCTCATTTCAACATGTCTGAGAAATCTGTGTTCATCTCTTCATTTTTATTTGAGGAATTAATCATAGAATATTTTGAGTTGAAAGGGACCCACAAGGATCATCGAGTCCTACTCTTAAATGAGTGTCCATAGAGAAAAACTGTACCCTTTTCAATCCAACCTTCATTTGTTTTCTTAACAGAAAGAGAAGGCAGAATACTGTTGTCTTCCAAACAGCAAAGCTTTTGTCATACTTACGATGCTATCTGATAGGTGTAAGAAGACAACACTTAATTTATTGTATCAGCACTCACTACCTGATCTTCTTTTGTATGTCGGTATTTCTTAAAAAAATGTTTCATGAAGCCTTAAAACTGTCGGTCTAGCATGAGAATAGGTCAACTTTTTCCCGCATAAACCGCAGTTTATGGTAGTTTTTACTGAGCCATAAAAAGTAATTTATTTGTCTACTCATTTCAGAAAGTACAAAGGCTCCTTTTCTTTTTAGGGAGTGTATCCCAAGCTGTTTATGGAATATTGCCATTCAGTCATTATCATCAAATTATGTTCCTATGTGAAGCATGACTACCAAATAAATACAACTATTCAGTGCAGAGTGATGACATTGTGCTATTTCAAATGGCCCAGGTACTACCAGTATTTAATCAATTATATTAATGGGTCCTGATAAATGTAAAAGAGTGCAGTTGATATTGCATCATCAGAGAAATAAGTAATAAAAATGGTATTTGTGGACAAATAGATTATTGTGGAAGACATTTCAATCATCTTTTCTTCAGTATTAACAGGGAGTAATTTTGTACAAAGTCATAAAGAAATTTAGGAGTCATTTTAAAGCTGCATGTAAAGTTCTGTTATCCTTGATCTCAGTGCGTTTTAGGGGAAATGAAATGGCATTTCCCTAGGATAACTCATTTGGTCAATGGGCCATGCCCTAAAGCACAGCAAGTGCTTTCTCCTTTCTCTGAGTGAGGTCAGGTGTTTACACCCAGCTCTGTGAGCAACCAGCCATGGCCAGGGTCTGCTGGAACTTCCAACTCAGTTCTGCCAGGGCAGATCTCACTCCCTTTTTGAAACTACCATCCCTGCATTGGCCTAAACTTAAATGAACTTATTCCTCATGGGCTTATTTCTCTTTTTTGAATTCAAAGATTTTACAACCTCCTTTTTTAAAGCCTCCTCAGCAGCTGTGCAGTCCCCTGGTTCACAGAGCCTCATGCCCTGGGACAGTCTTTTGGGAGTCTCCTAGGACAACATGAGGAGAAGCTCATTGAGGTGTTGCCCATCCTAACTGTGCACTGCGACACATCTGCAGCAAACATTCTCTGTTTCCCAGGCCTTCCTCCTCCCTCTGCACTGACCCCCTTACGCACGCCAAGAGAAGGCCAGGCCTCATGCAAAGTGCAAGCCCTTTGAACAGGAACCCCCACGCCGAGGTTCCTTCACTCCCCCAGGCTGGAGCAAGAGCCTCCCCACAAGCTGGGTACACCCATGCTTGGCCGAGAAGAGAGAGCTCATTCAAGGTGGGAAGTTTGTTCTGTGAAAACTTGTTTCCCTGGAGTCCTGAGAAACAGGAGATGCTCACAAAGGCAGGAGTGGGTAATTAGCACAAGGGCTTCTTCCCTGCTCCAGGCTATGCTGACAGCACTGGTGGCTGCATGGTTTTGTAACCATGTGCCAGTTTATATAATATGAAGAGCTAGGTAAGGTCAATGGAAGCAATCCAAGTTACCCTTTGTCACTTCAGATCTCATCTTCAGGGATTTGCTGGCTTTCATTGGTTTCTGACAAATGTGCCAGCTAGATATGATATTTTAACAATTTGAACAACAGTGCCTGGCTCTGAGAAATTCCTTGAATTTGTTCAAATCTCAGTTGCAGCACTATCTATTGGTGCAGTTTGTATTTCAGAAAAATGCCCTATAATGCCCTTTGTAATCCAATGAGGCTGTGCAGTCTTGCAGGATCTGGATTGCTTACCAAACAATAATATACCATTACCACATCCTATACTGAGGTATGGCAATTGCCTGTGTCCTGTCAGTCTTTCCAATTTAAGGTACTGCCGGAGTTTCAGCACAGTGTATCCTATATGTGGGATGGGAATTTAAGAAATTCAGAAAATGGTGGTTTGCACCTCACCCTCAAAATATCACTGACTGTATGTCTTTGTCCTTACACACCTAAATATCTTTAAATATGTGGCCAAGCTAAAGGGAATTAAGTGCAAAGTCTCAGTTGAATTTCAGTAATGTACAACTACATATCACCCTGGAAAATTCCATCAAAACCTGTTCCTTTCTTGACTTCGGTGTTTCTCCTTCATTTGTCCTACATCTGGGAATATGGGGACAACAACGCTTTTTTTTTTGCTTTCTCTGTTTAGACTGATAGTTCTCACCTCAAAGGGTCTGTCTCAGTCTGAATATAAAATGTCTGGCAAAATTCAACCCCATAATCCATGATGTAAAAATGCCAGACGCCAAAATTAAAATGATCTCCAGTATTAATAAGGTACTCATCATTCCACTGTCCAAACACAAAAGATAGCAATGTTACCCCTTAAGAACAACTAATCCCCAAAAGTGCGATTGTTCATGAATTTTACATGGTCAGTGGAGCAGCCTGGTGTTAAAGACACTATGAACATGACACTATTTTAAATTTTCCTATTCCTATTTAAATTCCTGTATTAACACACAGCAAAGTGTGAAGTCAGAAAAAAACCTGAAGCGATCAATGGGGATATGTTTAACTTTCCACTTGTGCTGCCCCTACTGTTGATTAAGGCTTATCTACTCTTTGGTGTTAGTCATTAAAAAAAAAAAAACCACAACCAACAAAAAACCAGAAGTTATGGAGCACAGAGCACCGCGTTCCAGTCAAATGCTTTAGCAAAGGCTGCTGTTATGAAAAGGATTTTCTAATAGGGGGAATAATGATCTTCAGATTCTAACCTCCTGGCACGGCAGTGAGATTTATCAGGAGGGGCATGTGACTAGTTAAGACACACAGTCCCAGCTTGAAGGAAACAGCTGCTCATTTCATGCTTTAGCACTTGGCAGCTGGACAAGGAAGGGTGATGTTTGTGTTGAATACCTCTGCAGAACCAAGTACAGTAAGTGATTTTCCTCGTTTTTGAAATTTTTCGTAAACTGTCAATGTTTTCCTATTTTCATCCTAGACCTTTCATAAAAACACTTGAAAGGGTGAGGTGTATTTTTGAAACTTCATTGATAAGCAGTCATTCATGCTCAGATTGTCTGTATTTTTCTGACCTGTGATTAACAACAGCATTGTTTTTGCTCTTGCAGGAACAAGGCAGGTACAGTGTTTTGCCCTTATGCTAGCCAGGAAGGGAATATGGTTCTTATTTATTCAGATGATGGAGTGAGGAAGCTGTTTATGACGACTGTATTTTCCTTTCTCTGCAGAGCTAGTCAATAGGTAGTCATGCAACTTGAGTATAGAGAAATTTCAGTGCTTGGCTTAAAAGAACTAGTGTAAGGAATTGACAGAGGTACTCCCTCAAAACAGTGTGATCAATCTGAACAAAATTCCTTGTGACTGGTTACTTTCTGGGGATGAATGCAGAGGTTTATTGAAAGAAAAAGGCAGAAGCAGAAAAATGCAGGAAGACTGAAGTTGTACTGATTAAGGTATTATTGAGTCATTCTGGATAATAATGCATAATTAGATTGTGAAGATTGAAAAAACCTCCCTAAAAATCAGGGAAGGAGTCTCCTAAATATCTCCAGGTTCTTAATTCAATTTAATTTTGGGTACTTGCGTGTTTTGCTTCATGAATGATTGATGTCCCTGTCTGATAATTTTGACTTATACGGTCTGAAGTTTTCTTTTAAAACTGGAGTATAGGATACATAAAAAGGAACTTTTGATCAATTATTTACACAGAGATGAATCCTGTTTCTTTGGAGGAAGACTTAGGAGGAATGGGAACAGATGAATGAGTGATGGATCTTGATATTTGATAAGACTAAGGTGCTTTGGGGAAGGTTAAAGAGGAGCAGAGGTGAAGAGCAGTGGGGTCCTGTTGAGGAAGGTCTGATAGTAAACACTGACAGATTGCATGCAATTTCTCCTCTAAAGGTAGGGAGAATAAACTTTTCAAAGATATCTCACATAAGCAAGCAAAACATTATTTCTCCTTGAAGACTTTTACTTTTCATTTAAACCATAGTTTATGGCTTTGACAGTTATTTGGAAATTTTACGGGAAAACGTCAATCGGTTTCAATTGTTCACAAAACCAGAAGTCTGTGTGGCTTCCTGCCTGTTTGTGTCTCCAAGAGCAGACTGCCTTTGAACCAAAAACTGAAATACTCTCAGCACACTACAGCCCTCCCACAGGGATACTGTGGAACACCATGAATGGAGCAGGCCTACAGGTCCTGAGGTACCTGGTGTTGTGTCAGGAGCCCCTGGTCCCCTGGGAACCTTGGCTGCAATGGGGCCCTTCCAGCCTGTCCACATCTCCATTCCATGTGGGGCAGGCAGAATAACTTGTCTCCTGCTGCTTTTTATTCTGATCCCAGAATAAGTTTCTTTTTCTTCAGAACTGTAGGAATCCTGCTTTTTGAGTAAGACTATGCCATGGCTTGCTTGTTTCCAGACACTGTATTTTGTATTTGTAATGAGTGTTCTCTGTTAAGCAAACTGTCCAGGACTGTTGATGGACCATGTTTAAAACCTAAGTTAAACCCCAAATCCACCAGCAAATAGATGTGAGCTCAGTCCATACCTGCTGTAATTTCTTCCCTGCTTCTCCACAACCACAGTGCCAGTGTTGGTGCAGAAGGTTGATATAAAGCCATATGGCTCTGTACCAGCTGGATTGTAAGCCAGCTATATGTGCCTCTTGTGCAGCTGATTTTATTCTCAGGCAGCTCTGGGAATCAAGTGCAGTTTAAAGGACACAAAATGATGATTACAAAGTAAACACTAGATAACTGCACTACTGAGCTTGCCTTCAGTAATAATGTCTGAAAACATGTTGTTATGGTGGTAACTGAATTGTCGCAAAGAAATGTGGTGGGAGAGCTCAGTTTTGTGCCTCTTTACTATTGGTCATTAAGGTAATTTACTATCAAGGAGAATAACTCATCACTTGGATCTGCAAAGTTTAAGATAAAAACCCCTGCTTTATTTACAGCTTCCAGCTGTCATTGCTGTATCTGATTCTGAATTAATTTCAAGACTCATGACTAGACTTTCAAATTCTCTATCCACAAAATGAAAAAAACTTGATCAACATCACAAGATTCTCAAGAGTGTAATTGTTTATCACTATCACTAGTCTTATCACTAACCCATTTTGGTAGGAGTACTTACTGTTAAACACAGCCAGTGTACTTTGAGAAATAAGTGCGGTCTTCAGACTCTCCTCGTTTTTTGGCTTTTCTCATGAATTTTAGCTTCAGCATCTGTCACTGCAACACCTGTCATGGAACACCACTGGGGCACACACTGATTTTGCACTTGAGCTGAAAACACAGCCTCTGTACCACCACCCTTTTATATTATTTTATAACATCTTGATCTCATAAAAACCAATACTCAGCATTTTGAATATACACCCCCGTTATGTTCATCTAAGTCAAGGCAGGTCTGCATAGGCATGAAGCACATTAATTAAATTTCAGCATTCTTTGTTTGGAGAAGTACTCTGCCCTTGCATTTCCCCTTGATGTGTCTCTAGAAAGTCCAATATGTAACTGAAAGTTCATCCTGGGTTTTTTTTTTTATTGCATTGTACAGGAGATTGGGTAACAGTAGGGACATTGCTGTCCCAGTGCAGAAACTCAGTGCATAGACTTGTCACTGAGGGTGTCATAAGTTTACTGTTAAATCTTTTCCCTCTACTCTGAGAAAATGATCGGGGCAGCCTGGCAATTCTCTGAATGGGTGTATTTCTGCTCTATATCAAAAATCTAGCTGAGAAGCAACTGCAGTTGTGCTAGCCCCTCTCTCTAGTTGAAAATGCCATTGTACCAAGGAGCCACTCCCAGGATATTCTCGAATAAAGAGAGGAAACTACTTTTAAAAATACTGTAAGGGCGCTTGTGTGGTTTTCTTTTTTTCCTAAGCTGTCCAGGTCTGGCTACAATACATTTGTACAGGTACTCTAAACAACTTGCGTTGAGTGTTTTCTGTTAACATATTTATGGTAAATTCACTTTTCACTGCTAAATTTGATGACTGTGTTTTCATGTTGGCCCTTTCTTACAAGTCAAAAATAGCAATGTTTTATACCTGAGACTTTGAATCAAAAGCCTGAAACAAATTCTCAGTTCTTCTGGTTTTTGTTCTTCATTGCTCTGTTCTGTGTTTTTTCTATTCAATGCGAATAGCCAGTGCAGTAGTACTTTTTCACTGATAGGTTTTCCTATTGGTATAACATATCTAAAAACCACCTAAACACCAGAATAGAGGTATTGTGATGGGGAGTGGGGGGGAGGAACTTTTCTGTTATAGTGAATGTAAAAGAAAATCAGCTACAAGCACCAGCAACATCAACAAAAGAGATTTGGTGAGTCCAGTTCAGCTACAAAGACTAATCCTACATATACATAGGTATTTGCTGAGCTGAATTTATGAGAGATCCCATCAGAAAGCTCCGCTAACCTCTAAGTGTGTGTGAGGTCAGGATCAACGTGTGGGTGTGTGGAAATACCCACAGGACTGATGTTTACAGCTCAGCAGAAAATACAATTACCCCTGAGAACTACTCTGGTTGTTTTGGTGGCCATCTGCTGTCTCACTTCTCTAAATAACTGCTCCCCTTGACCACATTCAAATAAGTGAAATGGTTAGACTCTCTCTACAGAGTACTCTCCCACCTGTGATTTATGCATATGCTGTTTACTAATGATCTAGAATTTCTCGGGCTAGGGGAGTAGGCTTTAGCATCTCAAGAACCTGCCAGGCATAATAATATGTGCAAAATTAGTGAGACCTGAACTATTCTTGCTCAGATACCTCATATATTTAGTTCCTACAAAGAGAAAATAACTGCACCATCTTAAATTAACACAAATTTAATATTCGTGATTCAGTAGTATATCTGCTTTGGACTACCACAAATGTCACACCGAGCTTAATATACAGTAGCTGAGATATATATATATATATTGATATGACATGTTATATATATCAACACATTTCCATGTACAACTCCTTCCACTACTGTTAAAACTGCCTCTTTTTTCAACCCCTGCTTTGGAAACCTGTTCCACTCAGAGCAGTTATGGGCTTGTGCAAGGGGGTCTGGAGTGTAGGTGTGTGCAGGAATAGGATCTCTGAGATGAATAAGGATTTTCCATTATCTTTGAAGTATATTTTGCTCCCCATGCCTGAAACAGGTTGAAGATTTTCAACATAGAAATCAGTCTTGGAGACTAGAATTTAAGTAAGTCATACATGATACGATCAAATAGACTGAACATGGCTTGTAAGGATGCTTGCTAAACATGCATGCTTGCTAAACATATTGATAAGGCTGCCTTTGACATATGACCAAAGGTTGCATACATTCTTTGTTGTAATTCTATGTTCTTGTTCATGTTCTTTAGAAAGATGTAACATTTCTCCATCTTAAACTCTGGTCTCAACAAATTGAATTTCCTTAATCTGAAGTAGCATTATTACAGATAGGCTTCTATTAATAACCCATAATTCACTTATGTCCACCCAACCCATAATCTTGGTGCTGGTTGGTGTGGAACATATTGGTAAATTGTTTGTTTTGCAGCAGTGCACTGTTTGAGCCCAGAGCTTGTTAGGAAATTTCTGGTGTTGCTAGTGGGAAGTTAAAAAAAACCCAGCTTATGCAAATACGTAATTGATTACCAGTGGGGAAAATTACACCAGAAAAAGTTTACTGAATCAGGTCTCGGGTCAACTCACTGTCTGGATATGTAGTGATTTTTGTCATCCAAATCAGCATAGCCATGACATTCCAGTCTTATCACACTGTTCACAAAATAGCTTCCTTAAAAGACTAATAATAATCTCCTCTGCTAAAGATGTCTTGCCTACTTTAGCTTGCTTACTCATGTTCTGCTTTGCTGAATTCATGAACACATGCTTCCTGGAACAGCTGCCACCCTTCCTAAAACTCTTGGTTTCCAGGCCCTGCCCTAATGACTGTCTCTATATTTTTATCTTAAGTAGGAATTTGGGCACGAACTGGAATTCACTTTCTTTCCCCTGTTCTTGAGTGCTCTTCCCCTTAAATTATACAGTCATGCTCTTGCTTGCTTGTTTGCTTCCTGCAGACCAAAGCATTATTTCCTATAATATGGAATTACACCGAGGTTCTGAGGATGGTAAATCTCCTCTGTAATCTCAGCCAAGATAGTGTGAGATCTGCAATCCTTCCATTAACTGTAAGTGTTGATCCTGTATCTCTCATAGCTTTAAGGAGTGTTCAGAGCTCTTGGAAGAAGAACTTGGGCATCATGACTGCACCTATGTAGTACGGGATTGACATGTTAGGTGTGACTAAAAGATGCTTAACACAGACAAGGCAGAGGACTTTTGGGTGTACAGATCCCAAAAGGATTTAGGAGTGACCTAAGTAGGGACCTTCTTCATGTTACTGATTCAGACTTCAATACTGAAAGTGCAGAAAGAGGTAACAAGCTCTAGGCAGTCACCTTCTGGGGTGAGGAGGTGAGAAGTGAGAGACCAGGCTGAGAAACATACCCCTGGAGTCAGGCCATAGAAGCAAAAGGGAGCCAGGATGTGGGCTCTTAATCCTTCTTTTGGATCTAGTTCTCAGCTCATATTGCAGAACTGAAATAAGAGGTGTGGTTTTCAGATTAATGTATCTTAAAGGTCCTTTTGCAATTTGCTTCATGTCTGTGTTTCAAAACATTCTCCTTTTTGAATTCTTGAACTGATTTAATGATATTGAATTAGAAATTGCTGCAAAATTTGACTTGAGCATGGTCATCTGGTATACAAGTGCTTATAGAAATACAATTTTCTCCTGTAAGTAAGCTTGAAAAGGATTGAGCTGTTTTGAAAACCTGACTGCAACAGCAGCCACTCTTTCAATGCTAAATACTGGTGGAAGAAAAACAAGTCCCTAAGCCTCTAAATCAGCTTTTAAATCAAGATCTTCCCAACCCCTTCATCCTTTAATTTCCTCCCCTTACTTGACCACAATTTTCCATTGATATTAGCTTTACTACATAGCCACAGGATTTTTTTTTTACAGTTATTGGAGTTTAGCAGATCTGTAAAGACATTCTGATAAGTTCCTTAAACTTGAAAATTTTATGCTAAGCGGTAACAAGTTATGGGTGTCCTCTATAAATACAAAACAAACAGGTTTGGATGAAATTAATAAGAGTCTTTCAAGCTGCTTGGGATGGTCTGAACCGGCCACTGCAAAGTTGTTATACTACCAGTTAACTGACAGGGTTTTATCTACAAAGCCAAAAATGTATGGGGTGCAATATGTGATTCTCAACACTTACAGCTACAGCAACTGCTCTTGCTGCTTTTCAAATAATGCTGAATCTTTAGCATACATGAGCTTTAAAGAATTACAGTGTTGTATCCTAAGATATGAGCTTTGCAAACTTAACCAAGGGGTTTTGATAAGTTTTGTTTTTCTGAAGTCCTATGGTAGCAATGTGTTCTGTGGCAGTGGAAGTGGGATATTTGTGTAGCTGCAATCCTGTGTTAAATATTCTTTCATAAAATAAATATATAAGTGCGAAAATAGTATTAGCAAAATAAAGATCAAAGTTTCTTGTTTGAAGTATTACTTATTAAATCAGGAACTGTAAGATACTTTTCCTCTTTTTTCCTTGAGAGTTTTTTTAACACTGCTCCTTCCCCTTTTTAAAGTTGTCTTGCTGTTCTGTATATTTTATATATAGCATGTTCTTACATTACTCTCTTTTTAAACAAGGTATTGAACTTGTTGGCTGCAAGCTGTCTTATTGTTAGATATGTACGTGGTTATTAATAAAGCTCACTCTGTTTCAAGAGCTTGGATATGGGAATATAGGAACTGTGGTGAGACTGTTCTCATATCCTCTATTCTGTAGACTTCTTGTATCGTAAACAGTTTTAGAGTTTTGCCATGTCTTCATGTTTGTACTAACCAGAGTATGTTTCTTAGTAGATTGCTTGGTGAGGAAACAAAGTTTAGTCACCTCACTGATGGTTGCTTTGTTATCTCTGAAAAAAAAGTACAAAATCTAGCCAGACACACTAAAACCAGCAAACAGTCTCTTTACTGCTCTTCTCTATTGGAGGCTTAGTATTTCAAAAAACTCTGAACGGGCCCAAGAAGCACTGTATGCCTGTGTTTAAAGTACTCTCTCTGCATCATTAAGAAATCTGAAGCTGCCATTGTTTCACCCATCTTCCCGAGGAAAACTCAGAAATAATAACTAGATGTGAGAAACTACTTATGTATTTTGATGTCCAGCATCTGCTGACAGAATTCCAAAAAGAAAGATACCGGATCTTTCCTGGCCTCTGGGCTGTGTTTTTACACTACCAGCTTTTGCAGGCCTGCTTGGCCGTGAGTCGTGAGGCATTGGTGACTTCAGCAGCTGCAAAAGCATAGCACCGCTCGAGACAGGCAGCCCTGCTTCGTGTGAGTGTGCAGGAGACTGCAATTTGCATGAGCTCCGAGGGTCACGCAGCAGCCCTGTCTGCCACCATGCATGTCGGTCACTGTTCCTAGTGTACCATTTCAATTTGCATTCTCTCCCTAAAGAACAACGCTCTCAAATGAATGGGCAGCTGCCTCCAGGGAGTGAGAAGGGTTGCTGGCCATTAGCAACTGGTCCAGCCTCCCTCCTTGTCTGGGACCTATTAACAGGTCTGTGGGGAAATAGCAGTTACATGTGAACCATTTTCTACATTCATCAAAGGGAAAACAAAGGATTATCCGATTACAAATGCACCATAACAGCCAAATGAGTGAAAGAAGCAAAAACTCTGTTCTGCCCTCTGTCCTTTTAACTCTGTCTTGCTCCATCTCAGACATCCAGTTTCCCATTACTTAAGTCTCTGAAAGCCTCTTCCTGCCTTTATTGTTTCGCCAGTTGCTGCCTTCAGTTTGCTGCACTGATAAGTACTTCCCAGGCTGTAAATATCTGGTTGAGATATTTCTGAAGCCAGGTTTTGATTGTAGTCACAGGAGGAAAGGTCAGCAGCAAAACTACTCTCACTACACAGGGAGGCCACTCCTCACACTCGGGTAGGTACAGATTGTGAATTCATGGGGAGAGATGTGAGGGAATACAGGGGATAACAGGACAGAAGAAGAAAAAATGAACATGCACTTAACCTTGCCTTTTCACAAGGTGATACCCTTGCTTTTAGTAGATGTAAAGTAACTGCACTTGTTCTTCTGTTTGTGAAAGGCCAGAAACCAGAAAGAGTGAGAAATCAAATATGATCATCATTGCTGGAAATGCTAGCAGGTAAGTAGGAGGTGTTGAATTCTCCCTACTAGTATCTGTGACTGCAGATAATCATTTTTGTCTTACCTTGATGCAACATAGCTGCAGAGATGGCCAGTGGAAAAGGGGGAGTGTTTTAAAATTTTACTTTTTGGGACACTTAGCTATGATCTCTACTGTTTGGGTGACCAGCACAAGCCTGTAGAGCTTGGCAGGCTTGAGAAGTTCTGTATGTGTCTGCAATTCTGTGGTGTCATTACAAAGGGTGGCACAGATGTTTGCACTGTGGCTGTCTCCCAGTGTGGGGCACAGAAAGTACTGTTCCATGAGTAGTTAGTCTACAGTGGGAAATAACTGCAAATTACAGAATGATGTGGAGTGAAAAAGCTTCTTCCAAGGGAAAAACTGATTTAGAAGCTATGGGTTTATTAGACAAGAACTTGATACCCAACTTACTGAATTGTAGTACAAGTTACATGCTCTTATGATTCTTCTTTGCCTTAAAATTGGTTGAAAAGTTGTGTGAAACTGAAAGCAGTGCTGACTTCTAAAAGTATCATAACTCTTGGAATATTAACAGCTCAAAAGAAGTCAATACCCAGGGACTATGCTACTACTGAAAAATTTTGGCTTCATTAAAAATAAGACATAACAACCTTTGTGGTAAATCTTCAAGCTGAACATATCAGAAAGTCTAGGCAGACAGGATCTAGGATTTCTTAGTAATCTAATTAATAAATAAGTGTGATTTTTCTGGCTTATCTTTAAGAGAACATAGCTAAGATGAACATATTAGAAACAATAATAAAATATTAAAATATTTTGTAAAAGATATATGGTAATAAATATTCCGGAGATTTGTCTTTCAGAACTGAAGGGTTGATTACTTCCCCAGATGTTTTTTAAAATAACTAAAAAACTGTTTTTTAGTTGGGCTGGACCTGCCTCCTTATAGGCATGTAAGAGTGTAACCAGTTGTGAATATATCCTGAAAAGATGTATTTTCACCCTGACTTGACTAGGCTAACAAATCAGACTTACCCTTGAGAGATGGTCTATAAAAATCTGTGAATAGCAAGGGCCAAGAGTTTCTCGGAAGGCTTTCAGGCAGTAGTATAACTTGTGGGAGGTATTGATGGTGTCTTGCTTGGCTTCTGAAAAAAGATCAAGTTAGAGTATGTGAAAATGTTACTGCTGTTGCTGTCCTCTCCTTCGGTGCTGGAGACCGCCAATGTGTCTGAAGCACAAAGAATCTCAGAAGAGCTGCATCCCTTGCTGTCACACACATTAATCAAATGTCTGATATTGGTAATTTTATTTTACTTTACTGGGAATAGCAAAATAATTTTTGTGACAAATCTACTGAGAAGTATGGTTGGGAGTTTTCTTTCTTTTGAAAACAAACCAAAGCCTTCCTTAGCTCTTTCTTTTAACCTGATGCATTCTGGACAACTGTGACCCATGGAAAGTGGAAGATGTCATCAGCATAGTATATGGAACAAACCAAGGATGTGTGTTCAGATTTTACTGCCATTTATTAGCTGGAGTTAAAATTACAGAGGCAAATACCAACAAAGTAAATACAGGAAACAAATATAGAAGTGGATGGGACAAACCTAAAATATGGTAGAAAACCAGTTCCATAAAATGCTAGTATTATAATTGGGAATTAAACCTTTGTTGTTTTTACAAACCCAGTTATTAAGCTATTCCATTATTTTAGGTGGATTATAAGGGAGAAAACCTGGGAGTGGTGGCCGTGGAGGTGTTATGTTGTCTCTGAAATCATCTTGGTTATGTTTCACAGAAAGAATGCTAAAGAAAATGCTATCTAAGCAGTTCAAGCTTTAATCAAGTGACTTTTTGATTACTGAAAGTATTTGGTCGTGTGACTGTCCATTGGCATTCCTCATAATTTCTGTAAGCTTCTCTTTTATGTTAGGCCAGCATGTACTGTACTCCATATGCTAATTTATGAACTTGTACAAGACACCGTGTGGCCCTGAACTAACAGTTTGGTAGTCCATGTAAGTGGATCCATGTATCCTCTTGGTCTCTTACCTGTGGCCCTATTAATTTAACCTCTGTTCCCATAGAAGACTAAACATCTAAGGCTTGAAATGGCTCATAATACCCTTCTATGTTAACTGGCTGACTTGTGAAAGTAAGTATTAAGCTTAGTGGAACCTTCTCTCAAAAAAAAGCATAATAAAATATATTTTGAGAATTTGTAACTTGAATACTTTTGTGCTAAGGCACAAATGCTCATCCCTTAGAGGCTATACTGGATGTAAGTAGCAAGGCTTTGGCAGCAGAGAGTCTGCAGGCATGGCCTCTGTGGGTGAAGGCCAGGGACTGCCCTGTGTCAGACACAGCCACTTCCAGCTGCCTTTGTAAGGGACCCTATGCAGCTGAGCCCATCAACCAAGTTGGTGACACCTGTGTAAAAACATATTTAAGAAAAGGCAGGAAATTCTGAGGAGGGGGAGACATGGAGAGAATAAGGAAATGAATAGGAGAAGGGAAGAAGAGAGGGAATAATAAGGTCAGAGGATGAGAAGGTGCTCTGTGGCAGAGCGGGTACTTCCCTAAAGAGCCTCTGGCCCATTGATAAGTTCATGGCAGAGCAAGTGCACTTCTGAAGGGACTGTGGCCCACAGAGAACCCATGCTGGAGCATAGGACAAGAGTGAGAAGGGAGCAGCAGTGGAGAGAAACTGCTGAGTACCCACCCTGACCTTGTGCAGTGCTGGTTGTCTCACCAAAGGATTGTCTTTAGCCAGCCACCAGCACTGTACATTTATCCATCCCCCTGTCCTATCCTCTTTTCAAACACAGACATCCCAGTCTGTTGTTTAGTGTCTTTTGAAGTTCCCCTTTGATTCAAAAATCAAAGCAATACGGTGCAGACATTTGCTGTGGTTTATTTTGTAACTACTATCTGAAGGTGTGCAGCAAAGGTGAACGAGTTCTGTGAAGTCACATCAGATGAGCCCAAGACTCCTGTATTTCATTTTCATTCCTCTCCTACCCGCAGCAAGACTTGCATCTCGTGTGCATGGAGCGGTGCCACAATCTCTCCCTTGTTCTGTATCCGTTCTCCATACAACAAATGTCATTGGTAAGCCAGATGTGCCATCCTGCAGGCAGCTGCATGTGATGGCTGAGGTCATGGGCTGGGCAGAAGCAGTGCCATTAGACTGCCTGACAGCCCAGCATCTCTGCCCTGTCCTGCCTGTGTCAGACGCTGGAGAAACCTGACCCCCTCTGTCACTTGCTCAGAGCTTTCCAGAAATAGAGCCATGTATACTGTAATAAATAAACTGGTACTTACCAGCTACAAGAAATGCTTAACTGCTGGGAGAGAGTAAACTCCAGGAATCACACAGTAGGCAGCCCAAGATCTGTGCTGACTTGAGCCCAAACAGATGTCTTGATTGCACCTGTGTAGGCAAAGGTGCAGTCCCAGCTGGGATTCTTATTATGGTAATTACACTAATATAGGTGGAGACTAATAACAAGAAAGGGTCTTACTGTGAGAGCCTCCACTAGATCTACAGGCTAGCAGGCGACCTCTGTCCTGGAGAGCTTGCCCTGGATATGATTAAGACAGAATAATGAAAAAAGGTGTAGCAAGGGAAGGTACCCTTAAGCTTTCTCATGAGACTCATGATTTCTTCTGAGCTTCCTTTTCTGCATACTGCTACTGGTTGGATTTCCCTGTTGAGCTGCTCACACTTAGCACTCCTCCAGCACCCAGGTGGAAGCTGTTTAATGCAAGCATTCACTGATGTGTTGTGTAGGCTTGGAGGAGGGAGGATGAGGGGAGATCTGGCTTACTTAAAGCCCCAAGAACATCCTAATCTTGTAAAGAATATGAGTCTTCTGTGTGCAGACTTCTGGAAAGTTTGTGGATAAACTGAGACCCATAGAGGTGCCTCTGTATCAAAGTGGTACTCTTTGCATGTGCCTCTATTTATTGTTTTTAAGTAGAAGGAAAACAGCCCACTTTTAATAAGCGAGGAAAATTCTACATGTACATTTACTTTGGCCTGGCTAAAAAGCTGCTTAAATTTAATTTAGCTGAATAAATATTGCCCTGTATGTCAAATTTAAGCCTATTTAAAACTGACTTATTGATTTAGCTTGCACCTGTAACTGATATAACTTGCTTGAAATCCATGTGAGACTGCCCACACAGAGATTTGTCCAGGCTTAACATTTTAGTATTATTTAAACTGCTGTAGGTTGTAGGTGTGGACCTCCCTTTAGTAGCCTCCAGCAGTAGAAGTGATGTTTTTTGGTTTTACTAATGACAGTAGCCAACATTTAAAACTTGACTTCACGCTGTCCACCCTGTTTACACCATTTGGTGCTTGTGCATAAGACCACAAGTTTGCTGGCAAGGGATTCTGTTTCTTCTAAAAACTAATATATTACACCTGATCACATGTGACTCAAGAGCTCACAGCCTACATACTTGTTTTAAGCAATCTATCAAGACAGTGCACAATAGCACCATCTCAAGACTTCCAAAGTGTTGAACAAAAAAATGCAATTACACTGCACAAAAGTACTGAGGAAATCCATCTGCTCAAATTAATTGTGTGCATGTGGCAGTTGGGGTGATGGCAGGACTTGGAAGGAATTCTATGTTTTGTAGTGTAGTCCATGGCAAACATCTAACCTCTGAACACATCACTGCAGATGTTTCTGCTTTCCCCCTAAGGAGGAAGTGCATATCCCAAGACAGAAAGGTTTCATAAAATAAAGCATGACATGTCTGATACCATTATGTGGTTCATAGGGATATTATGGTTGTTTCTACTGCCTACATGAAGGAGGTCCCTTAGAAAAAGCTGTTGGCTTTGAGTGAGTGCTAAGGTCTATGTCAATGGTATTGCTGCTGTTGCAGGCTTCACCCATTCCTGATTATCCCCTGAAACCCCTTCCCAGCATGTGGTGGTTTACCAGCAAGGCTTGCAGGGGAGACTAATTCCAAGTGGCCTGATAAAGAAATGAGAATGGGTGGCTGTGGAGGACTGTGTGCCTCCTGTGTCCTTAATAGCCCATGTTAATCACAGTAAACCAAATAAGATTTATAATTCCATTATAAGATAAAAATTTATTTATTAGTTTCATTACAGTGTGCAATTATTCCCTGAAACAGCTGGATGGCAATAAGATGTTTCAGTGTTACACTGGAAAGCAGCTGGGGGCAGAGTTTCTCAAAGTTATCTTTGTTTGGAAGTCCAACTGCATTTTGGCAATTTTTTAATAATAGCCACAAATTTCAAACATTTTTTATTATTTATGTGTAGAAAAACTCTTCTATGATTTTATTTTATTTTTAATTTTGTGTCTCTCTTGCACTGAACCATTGACAGAATAGAGTTTATTTAATTTATGTAGATGAAATTGAGAGTTGTATTTTATTCATCCATCTCTACAGGTGCTGGTGTGTGGTTGGATACCATTGTGGCATGGTCATAGACAAGTCCTTTATTGTTTTAGTAGAACAGCAGTGTTTAATCACACAAATAATGATGTAACGGTTGTGGAGTTTCGAGTCTGCAGTCGAGAAGTGTGATATCAGCTTTTGGCTCAGACTCAGTAAGCCAGTTCTTCACTTGGTGGAAATGTTTTATTCTTCTTTAAGAAGCAGTATTATGAAAATACTCTGACCTTTAGAGGTCAGTCAGGCTGTTTGGGAGGATAGCACTCTCATGTCAGGATCTAGGTGTCTGCTGCTTAAGCTAGTTAAACCCCAAACCTTCAATTTTACCCAGGACATTGTTTGTTAATTACCATATGGCTGCCTTTATACTGTTGTCAGTGGAAAAGATGATACTCTTCTATGCTATGTATTATGGAGGATGGGAATACCAACAAAACTGAAAAGCCAGATCAAATCTCTTCCATTCCTAGATTTCACACTCAGCAATTTTCAAGGGTTAGACAGAAAATAGCATTTCCTCATTTAATTTTATCAAGAGCTGGCTAAAAAATATTTTGAAATGGTAAATTATTTTATTTTTCTCCTCTTGAAAGAAATATTAGTCAAATGAACCTAGAAGAGCTAGAAAGCTGACTTTGTGAAAATCATATCAGTAATTTAAGCACTTAGAGAAGAATTTGAGGATGGTCAAAAAGATCAAATATGCCCAAAGTGGGATTCTAGCAAAAGAGTACAGTTACATTCTTGAAAAACACTACACAGCTTTTGGTTAACTCTGAAAGTAAACCAAGCAAATGCTCTGCTTACTTTTTTTTCACTTTAAGTACATAAACAGTCTTGGGAAGAAAGATTCACCCTAGGGTAATCATGGCTTGCGTGGCCTGACCAGCAGGTTAGAGAGCCATGCATCTCTCTGCATTCTCTGGTTCACTTCACACAGCTTTGGGTTTTGATGGTAGCCCAAGCTCTAGCAGGAAGGGTTGAGGCTGCCCAATCCAGCCCCAGAACCAACAACACCAACTGCTACACAGGCTTGATGCCAAGGACCACTGTCTACCCACCTCCCCCTTCTTCTTAAGTGTCTGCTCTGTTTACTGTTGTGTAAAAGGATTCGTTTCCCCTCGATTAGTTGCAAGTAGGATCTCTGTGTGATTCCTAAAAAAACAGATGTATTCCTTCAAGAGGGGGTTCTGCACCACCAAATTCAGAGAGTGCTTTCTGCCACCTAGGAGGAAGGTGCAGGATCCAATGTTTGCACATCTCTGATCAAGTTTTCTGTTGGCTGACTTAGACCGCAGCATTGTGTGTGCACTGACTGGTAGAAACTCCCTGTTCAGTGAGCTGTGCTTTCATCCTCCAGGGTGCTCTCAACTTCAGGGAAGAGAGTGCCATGTCTAAATCCATTGTTAGATGGGACCAGAAAGAACCTGGCTGTAGGAACATATCTAAAAATAATACTATAGAATAGTTTAGGTTGGAAAAGGCAACTTTAAGATCATCAAATCCAACCACTGACATAACACTGCCAAGTCCATCACCAAACCATGTCCCTAAGTGCCACATCTACACATCTTTTAAATGCTTCCAGGGATGGTGACTCAACCTCTTCCCTGGGCAACTTGTTCCAGTGCTTGGCCACCCTTTCAGTGAAGAAGCTTTCCCTAATATCCAATGTAAATTCTTCCCCTGGTGGAACTTGAGACCATTTCCTCTCATTCTGTTGCTTGTTACCTGGGAGAAAACGCCAACCCCCAGCTGGCTACAACCTTCTTGCAGGGAGCTGTAGAGAGTGATAAGGTCTCCCCTCAGTCTACCTTTTTTCAGACTAAACAATACCAGCTCTCTCAGTCGCTCCTCACAGGACTTGCATCTTTGGCTGAATAGAATATTTTGAAGGTCTTCCAAGCAAAACACTGCTGCATGCTTCAAACAGCCTCAGCACTGCAGGACTCTGAGGCTGGGTCTGTAGACAAGTGTCCAGTGCAGGACACTTTTCCAGATGCTGGGATGTAGTGCACTGTGCTGCTAGAGCACCCCTGACCAGTCAGTGGTGTCCTAAGTGGATATGAGGAGCAAGTGGGAGTTAGCATAGGCCAGCAATGAGAAGCTTATGTATGCCATCTCTGCTTGGGAGGTTGAGAGACTTCACTGATGGAGCTGCAGGCCAGTTTGGGCATGGTCGGTTCAGTAGTGCAGACCTACCCTGAATGAGTAGGAATTTCTCCTCTTTCTGGGAGCTGGGAGTTGTGTCAGGATGTGTTGGGCCTGCCTTTTGCTGAAGAAGGGGCATACCTATCTGTGCTGTGGGTATGAGCTGGCTGGCTGAAGTAGCACCAAGAGGGCCAGTAAAGCTGCCACTGCCTGGTGTCCCTTGGGTGGCTGGACCACAGTGATATTTGCAGGGCTGCAAGCAGAGACACAGCTCAGAGCACTCTGTGCTCATTGTAACACTGGCCAGTGGGAAGGGGATCAGGGTGGCGTAGTAAAAATGGTGAAGAATGCCAGTTCTACCAGCACTGTAGGGTTTGCAGTGTGAGGTCTGTGATATGGTGGGTTTGAAAAACTTGATATTTCTTGAATTAAAGCAGGTATATAGTTCAACTGTGCTTTGCATGACCAGCATTAAACAGTTAATGTTACAGGCAATAACTTCTGAAAATGAATTTCCCAAGTTCCTGTATTGTTTCACTTCAAGGACTCTTTTAGTTCTACTCTTGGCTTTTTTTTTTCTTCTAAAGAAGGTGCTGGATGTACTTGTTTGCCACATTTCAAACACTTGGTATGATCAGACAGTAGTGTGCCTTAGTCACGGATAGATAATAAAATTCTGATTTCTTCTATTCTTTAAATATAACCTGTAAAATTACTTCTGAAAATTTGTAACAGTATTCTGTGCATCTTCAAGTAAATGGATATTTGATATTTAAATGCATAGATGTATAATAAAATTTAGAAGTTTCTGTATGTGTTCAAATATTCTGTTAAATATTTCATATTTAAGTGCATAGTAGATGTATAATAAAATTTAGACGTTTCTGTATGTGCTCAGCTTTCTGTGACTGCCCAGCTACTGTGGGAAGATTTATTTTATTTTAAAAAACATTGAGGTTGATCTTAAGGTCTTTTGAAAAATTGCCTCCTAGTTTAATGTTTGCTATGAACTTCGTTAAACACTTTATGTGGTCTGTGCCAATTAAGACCATTAGCATTATCATGAACCTCAGGGGGAAAAAATGGTTACGCTTAAAAACATAAAAGCAGGGTTCTTAACAAAAAGTGACTTATCAAGTGTAAATAGAATGACTTGAACAAAATGTGCGTCATTGTACATGCAGGTCCTCATTTACCATCTGGTTTCTGTTTTATGACCCTAGCTATGGATTTATTTTGTGCCAGTGGACAAACAATTGGACAATGCTTAGAAACACAAGCTGGAATGTAGGGAAAGCTTATGGCAATCTTTCATATGCTCCGTATCATGTGGGGGAAAAGCAGTTTATAGAAAAGATGGCTTGAACTGTAAGCATTGCACCCTGAAAATTCTTCCATATAGTCATATAATTATGATTTCTTTTACTTTCTTCAGATTTTCATTGAAGTCCAGCTAAGAATGCAACCAACAAAATAAAGTGAAAAAGCTGGGCATCTGAAGAAGCTTCCTTCTACTTGGTGAAAATGTCTCTTGTTTTTTGACAACGATTAAAAGACAATGGGGTCAAACACTCTTGGAAAGGCTGCAACATTAGATGAGCTTTTGAACACTTGTATTGAAATGTTTGGTATGCTCTTTTGATATTTTATTTTGTTGTTATTGAAATTAATCTTCTAATACAAGTCCTGCTTTTCTTTGGTTTAACCAGTCTTTCTCTTGGCTAAGAACATTTCTGTTCTCTAAAATTTTCCATGTTTCAATTTGGCCCAGAATCATGCAAGCCAGAATTTTAATCACATGCACACTATATTAAATTTTCTTAATACAGATAATGTACAATTGTGGGTATGGTGGTTTTTTAAATGCTGGCCTTTACCAAGAGAAATGTTTAGATGAATTATTCAAGGAGTTATTTCTGGCATTGATCTTTGTCTTGAGTGGTTACACAGCTGTGGTTTTGACCAGTCATTTTTTTAAAGGTTTTCCAAATCATCATGCAATAACTGGCAAGCATATGACCTAAGGCTCATGTAATCTTTTTACTCATATTAAAATGTGATGTACCAGGTCTGAGGGAAAGAAGCGATGAAAAAGACCTTGATCCATAACACCATTAATCATGACATATGTCACATTGCAGTCAAATGAGTTCATGGATGGGCTTAAATGTTTTCAAATGGGGCTTTGATTCACAAAGCTACATTTAGATTCTCTTGAGATGCAGGACAGCCTTCAATTGGAATGAAGCACCAATTTTGTTTTCCATGTGGAGTGAAACAAGTACCTAAACGTGCAAGGGATTGAACAATTGATGGATGGACAGACCTTGGTACCAGCTGCAGTGAACCCCATACATCCATTTCTGTAGACCACCATCAAACTTGTTGTTCTAGAACTTAATTAAAGTATTAACAGAGCCCATGCACTTGTTGTCTGTTGGAAATAGTGTCTCTTCTTGCATACACACTCTCTTGACAAGCATAGTCCACGTGTGGCTCCTGCTTCATACATCCTATCATCTACTGTCTTCTAAAAAATGAGAGACAGAGAATAATCTAACATTGCAGATGTTGGGGAAGACTCATGGTCAGCCAGCCTGCGAGGGAATAACTCTTTGTGTGGTTTCAGTGGCTACACTGCAAAGATGCAAGGATCTCTGTTAGGCAACTGGAGATGCAACCTTGGGCACAGATGTGAGGTGCAGCTTTAACACTGAATTCCTTGAAGCATATCCATTTTTTAGTAATTTAACTGCTAACTTAAAGCTATAAAGCTGCAATAAAATAAATCTTGGAAATAGTTGTACATAAATCATCTTCCCACCCTCTTGATGGACTAATTTTGTATTTGTCCCTCAGATTACTGGCACTGTCTTTATAGAAAGTTTAGCACAGTGCTGTCCATGCCCTATTTTTTTAGCTATGGCCTGTTATCTGCATTGGTTTGTTTTTTTTTTTCCTCTGTTTAAATAACTGTCACTGCATTCTAGCAATAGTTATTGTTCAAGGGGCATTTTTGTGCTTTGGTGTTTTTTCCTACCTCTTTGGTAGATAACAAACCAACATTTCCACTTTTGATCCTTTCTGTCTGACTCTGCTTGAAGAATAAAAGCTCCCCTCTGTTATCATGGGGTTAACTCATTGTTTCTCTTTTGCAGATGACAAAGGAAACCAGTGCTCCAGCCATTTGCCAAGAACCTTTCTTTTAATGCATCGGTGGTATCTGCCTTCGACAGAGCTGGCTGGCAAGCTTCTGTCCACATATCCTTTTGCAAAGTGCTGCAAATTGGCATTACAGTGTCAAAAGCAGATTGCTTTTCTGACTACTTGTAAAAATGTGCCAATTAATTAGTGACAAACAAGGTCTAGAAGTGAATTTTTCTTCAACATAAAAGGTAGAAGTTTGTGAGCTTCTTTATGTTCACATAAAGACTTTGTGGGCATTTTCCATATCTACAAGAATACTGACTTTGCATCAGCCTTGAATAACTACAAATATGAGGCCAAGAAAACATTTCAAGTGTATGACAGCAGGTTGGCCTTTGAGTACTATGAATTTTCAGTAGTATCTAAGCACCTATATGTCATTTATACCTCTTAATTCAGTAACCATAAGTATTATCATATTTGGTTAGCCAGAACTGGCAAGAAACTTTTCAGCAGAATATTCAGAATTGTAGAATAGAGGCATTTTTGATAGGGGAAAAAAAAGGAACAGCCAGGAAATATCTCTGTTCCCTATGATGTTGTGAAAGTGAATGAAATATCAGAGGCATAATGTGGTTATCTCTAGAAGAAAAGTTTGATACTTTTTTTAATTCAGCTGGTCTAGTATCAGTCTGCAGTGAATAAAACCAACATTGCTGGATCAAGGCACACAAAGCTTTCTTTAGCTGACATACATATAGAGATGCCAATGGGGAGAACTGCAATGAATTCAGATTGAAAATCTGCTACTTCATGAGGTAAATGCCCTTCTGGTTGTCTAGCATTTTGGTTTTATGGTTCTGTTAATACTATCAATGTAATTTGGTTTGGGCTTTTTTACTTGGTCCTCATTCTGCAGTGAAGAGTGAATTTCTGAGTGTCCAAAACAATTAAGTTGATCCATCCAGCTTTTAAGACGCTTAATTGCACTGAGCTAAAAGGTTGACTGAAAACTTGTGCTATGATTTATTTGGCTCATGAGTGTTATGGTTTATCAGCCTCTCAGAGGGAGACTAGTTCAGTGCCACACAAAGGAGAGACACATTTTGCTTCCAGGTGTAACGTAATGTGGGAGAGGAAGATTGTCTCTGGGCTGTAGACTTCAGTTCATGCAATCCCTACATAATTTATGATGACAGGAGTGTGTTAGTGATGCCGAAGTTGTTACAGATTGGGTGTGTTCCCAACCTTGCACCAACTGCTCTGACCTTGTTTCCATGGGAAAACTTTCATGTGTTGGGCTGTTCTTATGTAGGAATTGTAAAAGAGAAAGCATGAATTTGTAAGTAACTGTGATATAACCTGCTTGACTCAAACAAATGTTTTTTCCTCCTTCCTCTGGATGAAATTACATCACTGAGGAGAAGGGTGAGGGGGGTTACTGAAGGCAGGACTAATAGTCTTTTTCACGGCCCCCTTACATAGAGGAGGAGGCTTAACATGGTTTACATGTAAGTTTATGTGGCTTACATTTGCTTTACATGGTTATCGTGGTAGAACTGCCACTCAAATTCACATCTGCATTTTCATTGAGAAGTCTTTTCTGAGCAGACAAAGTTGTCTCACTTGGACAGGGAGTGCAAGTGCAAGTGTGATTTGGGCATCCTGGCAGCCTGAGTCAGGACACCTGTGTATGCCTTTTGTGTCACCTGAGACATTAATTTTGCATTTCAATAGAACACTGCGTTGTTGTGCTGTTGTGAGTTAAGTGATAATAGATAAAGTGGCTTTTGCCACTTCAGTTCACAAATAACTACAGAAGCAACAGGCTGGGGTAGTTTACTCTCTCTGTCTAAAGAACAGGGGATCTGAAATAAGTCCTATTAAAAAATGTATGTAAAACATGTGCAGCCACTGAATGTTATACCTGAGTCTCTGGGCATCTCTTAATAGCTGTCTGTGGATTTCAGATACTGGATTTTGGAATTTCCTGCGGAGTTTAATTTGGATCTTGGGCTGATTCGTTTGACTGAAGAGTTTCAAGAAGTAGCCAGCCAGCTCGGATATGAGGATCACATCCATCTTATTGATATCTCCAGCGTGTAAGGATGTCATGTGCTGCAACATCTTTGTGTCTGGAACAGTAGGATCCTAGTTCTGTACAAAGTATAAAAATATTAAGGGCCATCTTGATCTTGAGAGAGCAAAAAAAGTACTTGCAAAATTGTCTTTATATTTGAAGCTACTAAAAATTTGAAGTTATAATTCCACAGTAAAGAGAAGATTCCTATCTGTAAGTTTTTCATTTAAACAGGAAATAAATTATTTTTCTGGCAAAGCAAGTGCCAATTAAGTGATTAGTATTACTTTTTTTTTTCTATGAGTTTTCATACAGGATAACAAGCAATGTAGTGACTAGCATGCTGTGTAAATCTTAGATCTTCTTAGAGATCCTGTCATCAGTAATCTGTTAGCTTTTTGTAATATTTTCTATTATTTAACTGGAGAGTTTTTAGCATTCACATTTGTAGTTGCAGTGCATCAAAGTGATTACAACTACTATTTCCTTGACAAACTGAAATGAAATTTGCCTTTTAGACATCACCAGACATGCTTTTTCAATCTTATCTGATATGGTAGATTTTCTTTTAAAATATGGCATAGGCACAGTATTTGGTTGTTTCTGTTGTTCCATTACTTCAGGGACCTGTGGACTTACAGAGAAAAAATTAATCCTTTATGTTATTCAAGTATGTTTTTTTTCTGTATCAGAATTTGCTGTGAGCTGTTCCTGTATTTCCAAAGCATCTTTAATTATGACTTCCTATATTGTGTGGAAGAATCTTTTTGTTGTGATAGAAACCTGCTATTATTTATCACTTGTAGTGGTACATCCAAAACTCCTGTCTTCTGTTGTGCTCTTGAACAGGTCTTATTCTAAGTGTTTGTTATGTGCTGGATGTCACAGACCAGAAGGCTCATGGTCCTTCTATGATCAATTTTACATGATAAATTCCAGCTGTGGGCTACACTGACATATACTCAAACACCTATTCTGTTGCAGTCCTTCCTATGACTGGATGAGAAGAGTTACACAGAGGAAGAAGATTTCCAAGAAAGGAAAAGCCTGCCTGCTGTTTGACCATCTAGAGCCCATTGAGCTAGCTGAACATCTCACTTTTCTGGAGCATAAATCTTTTAGGAGAATTTCTGTAAGAAGCCCACTACTCTGTCTCTTGCAATTAGGAGCTTGTCTTTAAAGAGTGTTCACATGGTTTCACATTTATGACTTTTTTCTCAACATTTCGGTGTAGTAAATCTTTATACTCCCTCATATGATATACATAGCCATGCACTTCCTTGACCTCTTTCATGCCTGACGATTTTTGGCACTGAGGGAAATTCAGGCACAGTTGCTTCTTTTCGCAGAGGATTGTACAAGGACAAGAGGCAAAAGTGGATGAAAACTAAAGTTGAAGCTAAAACAAAACAAATAAGTAAGACAAATGTCAAAAGAAATGCTGATTTCTGCTGGCAAATATGAAAGGGTCATCTGACGTTAGTGTATCAGGTGGCAAATGGAAGCAGTAAGTTCTCAAGATGACAAATGAGACTTTTTTTAAAGTGTTTAAGAGCATGAGAGAAATCAAACTCCCAAACTAAGAAAAACATATGGTTTGGTTTTTTTGTTTTTGTTTTTGTTTCAAGAGAGGAAGGAAAAAGAGATCAATGAGGAGTTGAGACCAGTCTAAATAGAATCACTTTTGATGTCGCTTAATAATGTTCAAAGGTTAATTACTCTAGACTTCAAATCATGGGAAAGCACCCTATTGTGGTCTGTACAATGCTAACCTTAAAGAAAGAGGGAAGGACAAGAAAAAAGGCATGGATTTCTAATTAAACTTAAGAGGAATTTGAATTCCTTTGGGGATTCCAGGAAGAAAACTCAAACCTGCAATGAATTTTCTTTTTTTTCCCTTGTTGTTTCTAGCCTCTCTGCTAATTCTTCATCTTGAATTTTAATATCACAGATGATTCTCTGCAACCAATGAGAATTAATTACTCTTGTACTACTTGTTCTCTCAAAGATATGTAGCTGTAGACTATGATTAGTCTGAATTCTGTCTTTGGTTTTACCTGTCTAAAAAAAATGGAGAAGAAGAAAGGGCAGTGTTAACTACAACAAAAAAAAATTTTTAATTATCCGAACACTGAAATACTGTTTGTCTGCAGCTAGGAGACAAGCATCTGTTGTGTTAGAATATATGTCCTTGTATGTTTTTCTAGCAGGCTGATTTTGATCAGCTAAAATCAAGAAACTCAACTGACATTGCTAGCAACTCCCTACACAAGCTGAAGTTATGTCGTAAGATACCTAAAACCTCCCTTAAAGGGACAGCTGAAAAATGTTTTTCAAACATTTAGGAAAATTTAATTTTGGGATCTTATAGAGTACCATGGCTTGAGGGTATCAAATAAAACTACACAGAATAAAATGTGTTGAGTAAATTACAGGAAAGATGGAAGTAGCCATCATGCTCATCATGCTGGCTTCTATATTTTCTGACACACAAACAATTTGTAAGCTGACATTTAGGGAAAAGCCAAACCAAAACAACAGCAAAAACTTTTAAGGAAGAGCTGTTGTGCAGCAGAGTCTGCTGACCCTGAGTCATGGTCACTTGCTAAACAAGAGGAGCTTTAAAAAGAAAAAAAAGTACCAAAGTTTCAATTTGATTCTTCAGTTGTCCACTGTTTTACTGCAGCTGCCTTTTCTCTGTTAGTTCACAGACTACCAAAGCTATGTGATCCACGGCTGCTTGGAGAACAATCCTACTTTGGAGAGATCTATTGCTTTATTTAATGGTATCTCTAAATGGGTCCAGCTCATGGTTCTCAGCAAACCGACACCCCAGCAAAGAGCTGAAGTAATCACAAAGTTTATCAATGTTGCACAGGTAAGTCTTGCAGATGAGTCTTTTTCTTCCACTGCAAAGCAGGAATATAAATGGAAATTGCAGTAAACAAATTAGCTGATGCTCTTTGTGTTATTTCCTCAGTGAATAACCTGGTCAACATCACTGGAGGTTATTGTTCAGGTGTGGTGTGCCTACATTTCTTAACTAGCAGACATAACTATACAATAATTTTTCTTTTTTGTATTCCAGTTGGGAACTGTCACTACTATGTGTTTCTTCCAGAGCTAAGCTAATGAAATGCTGAACCATTCTGTTACGTGCCCCGGTTTAGTGATTTCTGCCTTAGCCAAGATGGGTTGTCTCCTTTAACTTGTTGTGTGTGACATTGAATAGCTGCTACTTGTATTTCATTAATTTTTAATTATTCACGATTAATCTCTCCTGCAGAAGCTCCTTCACCTCCAAAACTTCAACACTCTGATGGCAGTTGTGGGAGGTCTAAGCCACAGCTCTATTTCTCGCCTGAAAGAGACTCATTCTCATCTGTCTTCAGAAGTCACAAAGGTATGGTGGACTACAGAATAGAGACATATTGAGCTGAACATCACCTCTTTGAGGTCTGATGGGTTCTGCAGTGCAGGTGCCTCACCAGCACAATACTTGGATCATGGCAGGACATCCTCCTCCACTGCATTCCTCTCAGTGGAGCAGGATAAGCTCACAGAGATCCTCTGGTTGATTGCCTCTGCCAGAGAGGAAATTAACACTGTTGACACCCTGACAAGAGTTGTTCTCATTTAAAACAGATTAAGGAAATGCTATGAATGCTTTCACAGAGGCTTGCTTCTCTGGCTATTTGTAGGACTGGAACGAAATGACAGAGCTGGTCTCTTCCAATGGAAACTACTGCAACTACCGCAAGGCTTTTGCTGACTGTGTTGGCTTCAAAATTCCTATTTTAGGAGTCCATTTGAAAGACTTGATTGCTGTCCATGTAATTTTTCCTGATTGGATAGATGAGAACAAAGTTAACATAGTGAAAATGCAGCAGCTTTCCATCACCTTGAGTGAACTGGTTTCCCTGCAAACTGCTTCTCATCATTTAGAGCCAAATTTGGATTTAATTAACCTGCTAACTGTAAGTATTGAGCATGTTTCAATTCACTGCTGTGATTCAAATATTGAGTGTCAGTAGGAATACTCATATCTATAAAGTTAAGTGTGTATTGTTATCCCAGTTTTGAAAAAGAAAAGGGAAAAAATACAAAACAGGAACAAGTTCATGTGGTGTTAAGAAAGTCAAAGAGTTTTACTACAGTCGTATGTGATGGTTGGAAGCAGCAACAGGATTGTTATAAGTTACCTATTTTAAGAATGAAGGCTGTATATGTTAGGAGAAGTAAAAACTCAGTTCTGACTACTTAGAAGAGAGGCTTATGTCTCCTGTGGAAGGATTGGGTGACATGCTGGCATGGACACACAAGACAAATTCCAGCTTGAACATCATTCCATTCTTGGTCCCCTGTTCTTTCCATGTGACACAGTACCCGTCCTATCCAGTAAATAAAAATGTGATGGATTTATACTAGGACTGTTCAAGTACAAAGCTTTACACTAAGGAAGCTGACAAATTTGATCCTGTGCTTGGAGCTACCAAGCTGGTGTGGATATACACATGGCTTCATTGTAATGAGGACTGGGAAAGTTTGGGGGAATAGGAAAACCTTCTTCAGTTGTGCCTTGTGTGGAACAATCTGGGAACAAGTCTTAATCCTGGTTGGTGGGACAGGAAAGAGAAGGCACCAGATGTTGACCACTGCAACAATCCTTTAACTTAAATTTTGAACTATAAAGGTGGATATTTATTATCATGTTTTGTTTTTGTAGGGACTACGAGTTGCTTTCTTGTGACACTCTTTCCTTTCCTGGTCATTTCTTACAAGCTTGGCTTTGAATAGGGGGAAGTGGAATCTCAGGCTTTAGGGAACTGAGCAATAAAAAAGTGAGTCCAAAAGGAGGGTAGAAATTAGACAACGTGAAGTGAGAGATGGAAGCTGAACTGCTGCTACCACTTTCATTAGCTGTTCTCTCTTCTTGGGGACAGCGTATTTTCCAAAAGGAGCAGAAAGCTAAAGATTTTTCTAAGACCTTGCAGGTCTTCATATATTCATCATTCTATCTGCCTGAGCTCACACAGTGTATCTGTTTTTCCTTTTTAAATAAATATTTTCCTTGTTTTCTTTGTTTTTGCAAAATGACAGGGCTTTTATTTGTGTTTTTGTATTTATTTCAGTGTATTTTGTTGACTAGGAGAAGTAATTGAGTAAATGATGGATGCTTTTTCACCTATGATACTCTGATGCGTTCATTCGTAATATAACTCTGCTGACTTTGTTACAGTTGAGCCAATCTGATCGTAAAAAGTGAAGTTGCATTCTGCAATGTTGATTCCAGACCTGATCTAGGGTTATAAGTAACTTCTGCTTTTTTTTGACCTGTTAGCCTGATTCTATGGTAGTGCCTGTATGTGATGATGGGGTCAGCCCATCTGGACTGGGTATCTAGGTAGACAGGTGTAGGCATCCTAAAACCCTTCCAGGGTAATTCTGTCTTCATATTAGTCTCTGGAAGTGTAGTCATGGATCAAGTACGTTTGATAGCGTGGGAGTATTGATTTAAAATGGTGACTTCTGAAAAGGGAAAACCCAACAAATTTCTACAAAAAGTTCCCAGACCAGAATATTGGTACATACCATAATGTGAATATTCTCATTTTTCTTCCAGTATGTAGATTTTGTCCTCATCTGTGTATATGAATAGCTTTTTTTTTTTTTACACTAGTCTTTTAAACAGTAATAAAGGACTTATATTGTAGATTAAATGTTTCTATCTTTTTGTTAATAAGAAAGTTTTAAATTATTGGCTAGGTTCAGAAAAAGAGGAGAAGAAAAGAATTGCAACCCAAAGCTGACAAGAACTGACAACTAAAAATAGTTGACCTTGCTATGTGCAAATGGTCTTTCAGCAGATTTATCTCCCCTGTTGCCTATGTCATCTTCAGTTTTCAGGCAGTGAAGAAATAACTATTCCTTTTATTGCTAGGTCTTATCTCTCTAATGTCAACTGTAAAAATTTTTCCCATCTTTACCTTATTTAGAGAAACTCCCTTTCAAAACTAGTAAATGTATATAGATGTATAGAATGCTTTTCAATTGTGTGTGAATTGGCTGACCCAACTTTTTCTTCACTTCTGTTTTCCCATTGAGCAGCTTCTATCTGGGCAAGCTTTTAGTAGGTGTCTTGTCCTGATAAGCAATGTGTAAATTTTAGCCTGGCCTGCCTCCCTTGCAGTGTTGCCTTTCACACCACACATAGCAAGTGCTAACAGTCTGACCTGTGCTTGCTTGACAAGTAAATCGCTGGGTACCAGTTTGCTGATACAACAAATTGCACAAAAAGATAAAATGAACATTTCATGGGCATGTGGGAATACGGCCTGGTTTTTCTGTTCCACAGTGGTAGAGTCCTATTTGCTCTAAGGGAGCTGATACCTGTCAAATGGCTTGGAAATGGTGATGTTTGGACAGATTTTGATAAGAGCTATGAAGTGAGAGCTTGGGTTAAAAGATTGAGTGAGGGATGGGTAGTAAGCTTCAGGCCACCTGCTCAAGGGGCTTACAGGCATTTTTAAGATGCTATTGTGAATATGGACCAAAAGAGTTTATTGGGAACAAGAGAACCCTTGGTTTCAGTGGTAGCTGCTGAATGGACAACAATTTGGAAAGTTGGTCTTCGCTTACCTTAAACATCTGCACACAAACTTAAAAGTCTGCTTCCCCCCACCCTCAACCGCTCCACCCCACCTCATCTTGTTGTAAGCATAAAAAACCAGCTTCTAGCTCACAGAATTTTAGTTTTGAACAAGCAGCTGAAAGAAGCTGGCATTTTGCATGGTAGTTAGCATTATCAAGTAAGTGAAAGGTTTGCTGTACTGACAGCAGGGACTCATGCCAGGTTTACTGGCATAGGAGACTGCAAAAGCTGAGGGGGATGCAAGTCCTACTTTGTGTTGTGTAAATGAGTCTGAGTTACATGGGCAAGCAAAGTAAATGTGTTACAATTCAGCTGCCAGTGAGTCAGAGTATGTTACATGAAGATAGACACACTTCTTAGTGCATGATTGGTCTTAGCCCGTGGTCATTCCTCCTTTCCTGATTTACTGGCCATGCTTGCTCCACCTTTACTGACTGTGTACCCGGTTCTGTACCACTCCCTGGAATCCAAAACATGGAGCTGCAAAGTAGTAAGAGAGGACCTAAATGCAAGCTTGGGAGTGAAGCAGAGAGGAAAAATAGCCCTAATGACAGTTTTGCCATTAGAAAACTTACATTTGGTAAGGATGCTTAAGGGATTTCCTTACCTGCTGTGCAATATTTTCACACTGTTTGATTTTTTTTCACAATGTGAATAAAAACCTGTGGGTAGATATTTCATCACTTTCTGTGGATTAGAAGTGGATCTCAGTTTCTCAGCTAGACCACAGTGTATTTACATGAACTGTATTAGAATTTATTTGGTGCCACCATTTTACCCTCGCTATTTTTATGGCTCAGCATCTATTTATCTAACCTGTTCTGAGACTATATGCAAATGACTGGAAAGTCCCAGTCATTTGTACAGTCTAGCGAGGAGAATAAGAACTACCTAAGCAATCAAATTGAAAGTCACCCTCCCTAACTTGTGTTCAGTAAGTTCCACTTAGAAAAAAAAAGTAAGTCGTGTTTCTGATAACTCCCCTACTCTTCTCAGTCCCCCTCCACATTGCTCAGAAAAACAAAGAGGACAGAAATGATAGTCAAATTAGAATAGAAACTGCCACTCACTGTAAAGGAGTGAAGGAAAACTCTTATTATACCTTATTTGTCAGAGCAAAGCTGTAAATAAAATATAAAATAAATGCTTATATAACTGCATAGTCATCGTGCTTGTAATTTTTGTGCTAGTGTATGAAACTTCTGAACCAGACAATACCTTGTCCACTGTGTGCTTACACATTGTGCCTAATGAAGTTATAACCACTGCTTAAGATAAGGTCACATAATTCAGGGAGGGAGAGAGACAAGCTTGCTCAATAAATACTAATACATTTCCACTCCCAAATCCACGCCCTGTTCATCTGGCCTGCTGAGAAAACTGTGCTCTTTCATAGGAACCAGACAACACCTTTTGAACCACCCATTCTGCTCTCACTCCCTGTCTGACCTGGTACCGTCATGCACTCCAACTGAATACTGCTTATTTTATGCCACCAAGGAACCTGAGAATACAGACACTGAGTATCTCACCACATGAACAATATTTATTACAGCACTTACTGGTTCCATGTTGTCTTTAGGACAGCTCTTACCTAACCATGTGACAGCAGCATGCTGGCTGGGTAAAGGAACCTGCAGGATGCACAGCCTTTCACTGTGCCCTTAACCAAATTACAAAGTACAAAAATCAGCAGTGTTTCAGCTAGACAAAATGAATAATGTAATCTTCAGACATCTCTAAAGCCATGTGTTTGCTTTAGAAACCTATCTTGGCAAAGGGCACAACTTCTGCCTTACTAATTGCACAAAATTCTGCCTAAAAGATGGTGGTTCCTAGAGGTGGTTCTGCAGTAGGTGTCACTTATCCTGCTTGTTACTTACTTGGCACTTCAGATTCTCTAAAAATAACCTTCTGTCACAGTCATTTAGTCAGTAGTTATTCTATCTGTCTGCTTGGGAACATCCTTTTAACTCAATCTTAGCTTAACCGGGGATCTGCAAGGTGGATGATAACTTCAAATCATGTCAATTCTCCAAAGCCAATTAATGTAGAAACATGATCACAGGAAACATACAATGATTGTTTCCTCTCATTGCAAAATATTAGCTGCAGTTGATTACTTTTCTCCTTCACCACTCTAAAAGAGGAGGAATTTACTGCAGACATGGATCAGTGCAGGATCCAGCAGCCAAAGTAAAAACTGATTCCTTCTACTTAAGCATATTTATGTACCTTTGTTCTTCTCAATAAGTCTTCTAGGAAAAAGAATGGGAACATGAAAGAAGAATATTTCCCTTATCTAGAAACAGCTGAAAGGCAATTTGTCTTACTTGCTGAGAGGCGATCAGGAGCAGACCAAGCTGGGCTAAACTGGGATTGCTCTTGGTAGAGCACTTTGCTGCATCAACAGTGGTGGCAAATCCAGCCTGCCTCTCCCAGGCCTCTGTCTGCCCAGGGCTTTCCCAAGAGGCATTTGCTGCACGGGCTGATCTCTGTAGAAGAGTTGTGCTATTATGACCCTTCTTGAGGATCAAAATTTGACCAGAATAAAATCTGAAGTCCTTCCAGCCTAGCCCCTCTACGACTTCTTTCCTGAAGTTTTTGTAGTCACCAGGTTGTTTCTCTGACATCTCTCATGCTAGAAGGAAGTGTTTTGTGTAAGGGTGGTCTTTGGAGCCAATGTCCCTCTCTGCATGAGGTCAGCATGCAGTCCCTCTCACACATGGGGTCAGGAGGAGGGTTGTGCCACCCCTCAAGTACAGTGCTGACGTGAGCAGCAGTGTGTGCTCACCAGCCTGGGTTATGTTTGCCCTGTGGAAAACTGCTTTCCCAGCATCTGCATGCAGCTTGGGCATGTCTCCTGCACTCAGAGTAGCAGAATGTTGTGTTTACCTTCAGTGGGAGATAAGTCTCTGCTTACAAGCCTGTCATATCCAACCCAGTCTAATAAATATTACTGTTTTCCATTCTTTTCTTACATGTAGCTGTCCCTGGACCTCTACCACACTGAGGATGATATCTACAAGCTCTCGCTGGTGCTGGAGCCAAGGAACTCCAAATCTGTATGTCATGTTTTACCGCAATTTGACATATTGCTTATTTTGTCTGCATGCAATTGATTAAATTTTTAAATGACTGTTAATGTATTTCCTTATTCATATGTACATAAAGTTTTTTAGTGTTATACTTGTGTAGAAAACACATTCACTATTTATAGGTTTTAGTGCATATTGGCAGAAATAAATAGTGGAACATGCCAGACTTCACTGTTAATTATATATTAACAAAACCTCTGCAAGTCCTGGAAAACAAAGTTCTGCTTTAGGTATATAGCTTTTGTAAGTTTATATCAATTCTTTATTACATGACCCTTAGCTGATTTTCTGGATGCTGGTACAGTTATATGAAACAACACTGATTTAAAAGATTTGTTTAAGGCAAGGCAAATAATTATTGTAGTATTTTAAAACGCTTCACTTAGTATAATTGGCTGTACCTTGGGCTCTCAGGCAATGTTTAAACAGACGAGAATAGATATTACTCTTTATTTGGTTATGTGCAACTAAAAATAATGCTGCATTCCTGTGTTTTTCTTTATTTTTTGAAAGTCAGAGGATACAGAAAAATCTCATAATTAATACTTGAATTTCACTTAAAGTATTACTCTTTCTTCTGCTGCCAAAGCTTTCCTCTGAGCATTTCTTCAGTGTATTAACATTCTCACTACCTTTCACATCCAGCCTGTGATGCTCTCAGGCTGAGCCCTCTCAAGTCTGACTGCAGCAGAAGCTGAGGGTGGCTGGAAATGCTTCACAGGGTGTGAGAGCAGAGTCCAGGAGTCTGAGGTGATGCATTCCAGTGCTTTTTAAGGTTTTGGAGGATTCTTAGAAGCAAGCAAGGAAGCAGTACCCTTTAATTTCCAAGTATAACGCCCCTCTGAGGTATAAAATAGTTAATCTCTCTTGGAGACCAGTTTGAGGACATGTGTGTGTGCTCCCAATGGTGTATTATGAGCAATGATAACGAAACTAATGAATATTTCCACAGTCAACACTAGCTCAGCTTGAACATTTGAAATTTCTTTACTGAGTCTCCAGTCCTTGTTGGATACGATTTGACCACAATAGTTGCTGTTTATTTCAGTCATTCTGGGTCCCTCATGCTCTCATTACTGCCAGCAAAGTTGAAATGTTACAGCCCTATGCTGTGGAAGGACTAATGGACCGCTACTGTAAATGAGGAAAATTATCATATTGTTGCTTTGATCTCCAGCCCAAGCTTTAAGCAGGACAAAAGCAATATAAACAGTGCTGTGAACTTTAACAGTGCCCAGCAATTGTGGGAGACTTCTGCATGAGGATCAATGAATAGCCAGTGACATTGAGCTCTTGCAGCACCCTGATGGGTAAAAAGCTGCAGCTGAATCGACAGAAGCTGGACTATTTGAACCTTACTTCTCTTTGATGGAGTGCCAAAGCACACAGGCTGTATTAGAGGGGAAAGAATCTGTAGAGCTTTTGTATGTGGAAAAATTTGTCAAAGGCAACGTGACAGCATAGTTATATCATTCCAACTGCTCCTCAATCTATTGTTATATGGGTACCACTCCCATGCAGGTGCACTATGTAGGAAATGCCTCATGCTGCTGCAATCATTTTGAGGCAAAAGTGGAGCTGATCTGTTAGCATATGAGTCTATGAGTCTGCTGACAACATGGACTTGAGCAAGACTTTCCTTCTGCTAAAACTGGGAGGAGACTCTTCGGTCAGTATAGCAGCCTATAAAAACACTGAGGAATGACCACCAGCTGTGGTATAGCACCTCCTTGTCACAGTGTCCTGCTTTTCCACACCCATTAGCTATCTTGTTGTTGGGAGTTTTCACTAATACAGCTATTGTCTTGAGGACAACTCTGCCTGGTGCAATTATGCCACTGATGATCCACTTAGGTAATTCTTTTGCTTTTCAGTAGAATTAATTTCAGTGCCAAAATAGATGTTTGCAAATATCTGAAAATGCTTTCTCAGTCTACAATACCGTGGTACTTGGTGAAATAAATTGGAGATACAGTCTCAAACACAAACTGCATGACCAGATACAGTGTTTGGGAATGTTTGATAAATTCAGCTTGGTAGTCTCTGGACAACCAGTTAGCTCCTTTCCTCATGGGATGCATTTCAAATACACGAATAAAATCATGGTTGTTCATTCAAGTCTACGAGTGAAACAGAAGGAACAAATATTTCCCCTTGGCAAGCAGTCAGTAGTATGAAGTTTGCATTGTGACTTGTCAAAAAAACATAAAAATTGAATAAGGCTTCAAATGAAATAGCCCAGAAGAAAGAGGAAGGCTCCAGTGGATTCAGTCTCTTTCTGCCACTGTGCACTCAGACCAGCAGGTGTTAAAAGCTCTCTGTGAGGTCTTGGTAGTCTAGCACCACACTGACACTTTTAATATAGATGCTTTGAGTCAGTGTTTTTGGCAGATAGAGTTGGATGCCCAGGTTCATTGTACTTCTTACTGAAATTGAATTTTGTTGATATAGGGATGTTTTCATCCCTGACTTACTTGTGCACATTTGTACGGGTCAAAATCTATTGAGGCATTGATAAAAGCTGTTCTAACAGTTGAAAATGGAAAAGCCAAATTAATAAAGGAACCCACTAAGAAAACCTCTTTTTCTTTTCCAACCAAACACAGTAAAATATGAACCTGTGACCATTTCCCATCTCGTCAAAGTCTACAATACCAATACATTGTTATACATAATGATACGTGTAACATCTTTACATGTCTTGTCTCCATTTTAAGTCCCATCAATTTAGAGCGAGACAGACGAGACCCAGATTCTTTGCTCATCAGCTAACACATGGGCCTTCTGAGACTGTGGACTCTTTCCCTTCTGATCCAAAACACACTGATTTTTTTTCTGCTTGACACTGCTTCACCTGCTAGATATCCAGTGTCAGATGCAGGGAAAGGCCAATGTGTCTTGCATCATTTTTCATGGTAACTGGTTATTTTTGGATCCCTATGTGAAAGTGTGTTCAGGTTTGTCCTATATTTTCTACTTGAAAAATCTGAGCTACATTCCAGAGCTACTTCCAAAGCACTGTAGTTGTGTGGAGGGAGTCAGGCTGTGAGCTCTGTGCACCCAGTGAGCTGTCAGCTCCTGATTTGTCAAAGCCAAGATGTTTTTAAAGTAAAATAATCTGGCTGGTGTTATCTGCAGAGCAAGTCAAAGGTTAGCCCGTTTCTACTCAAACTGCCTAGATGAATCAAGCTGTGCATCCTGGCACATCTCAGCTACAAACCAGTGGGATTGCTGAGCACAGTTCTGCCCCAGCTCCTGCTGTCTTGTTGGTGCCACATAGAGCAGGAGCATGAACTTATTCAAGTTGTGGCAGTCGCTCACGTGGCTCCTGGGCACAGTCCCTGCAGCAGGGAGTTGGAGACAGACTGTGTTGTGGTGGAGAGTTCCTCAGAGGTTTTACTGAGGAGCAAAGCTGGTTTCTGGGCTTACCTATTTCTGATGCCCACTGTGCTCACAGACCCTCCTTCCTTCCCTCTTCCTTTGTCTCATTGCGGTTGAATCCTCTGGAGACGTCAGTGAGGAAAGACTGCTTGGGTGTGCTTCTGAGCTCCCTGGGTGGTGGCAGCATAGCTGTGAGGTGCCACAGAGACCTCGACTGAAGCTGTTAGTGAAGACAGGCAGCCCTTTAAAACCTTGCCTGATGTCTTGCTAATTTTCACAGCACGTCTTCTCCAGGAGTTTGTGGTTGTAGCTCTGACATTTCAAGCTGCTTTTAATGGGAAATTGCACTTCTTAATTCAGATTTGAAAATCCTTGTGTTCTGATCCATCTCTCAGCAGCCTACCTCCCCGACCACCCCCAACAAGCCAGTAGTGCCACTGGAGTGGGCATCTGGAGTGGTACCTAAACCTGACCCTACAGTCATTAACAAGCACATACGGAAACTGGTGGATGTAAGTATTTGGAAGATTACACTGGTCTAAGAGAATGATAGCTTTGATATTTTCACCATTATAATTAATTTCAATCTTATAATGAGATTGTTATGGTTGGGGTGAATTTCAGACATAGCATAACAAATTTGAGTCATTACTGATACCTTCAGAAATACTTATTTTATTCCTGCTATCAGCAATTGCAGGGATTAGTAAATAGGTGTGAAGGAGCAGACTTTCAGGAGCATCCAAAACCTGGCTGCTGTTCAATAGGTTTGTCTTACAAATATAAATTCAGAGGGGAAAGTTTAGTTTTTGCAGGTTTAGCCACACAGTTCATGTCTAGTAACAGACAGCTGAAAAGAAAGCTACTCAGAAACAAGATCTCACACACTAGTAGGTCCAATGAACTTTCCTGGAAACTCTATTTCTGGTTTTCAACTTGCTGTTATTTTACTGTCCTAAGCATGTTATGTATGGTAAAGAAAGCATTGCCTTGGTGTCACTTTAAAAATGTCGACCTGAGGTCATGAAGAATTGTAGCTGGGATCTTCTAGCTTCCATTTGGAAGGTGGCATGTTGTGCTAGGTAATGCAAACAAAACTGAACACCTCCAGATTCCTTTGGAGAGACTGAACATTTCCTTCTGCTTCCTACAAATCAATAAGTAAGTCTGGGAGAACTATTAAATTCTGACTTTGTCTGTGTTGCAGAACATTAATTGGGGTTATGCTGTTAGGATAACCTAAACAAAGTCTTCAGTTCTCTCGCTCAGACTTCAAACATATCTTGTAGTTTCCTTGTTGTACATGCTCTTTTTTTTAAAGTTTCATTTTTCTTTTAATGCGGGGTGCCAGAAATGCACATGATGTTCCTGAATTGCATTTGTCAGTGCTATATGTGTTGATAAAAATGACTCCATATCCAGACCTCTCTTTGATAGCTTGTTTAAATAGGAAGTCTGTCACAATTCCTTAATCTTTCCAGAATGTGCTGGGTGGGAGTTTATGTTTGTTCCTATGGTTGAGGGAATTGCAGCCCTCCTTTCCACAGTTTTGGCCTGGTTCAGGACATATGCTCCAAGATTAAAACCTGGTTTTGGGCTTTTATGGATACAGCTTACTAAAGGGCTCACACCACTCTGTACAGCTGTTTTCACTTTGCCAATATTTGTTATTTACTAGCTGCTTTGAGTTGTGCTTTTAGGCATTGTTTTTATTACAAATAGTGTTGAATACTACTTGGGCTTGTGTTTTGATTCCTTCTTTATGATTTTTTTTGAGGTCTGCCAGTCATAGGTTACAGTCATTTGATAGAAATGGGTTTCATCAGGTTCTTGTTAAAACAAGGACAATACAGATACCTTTCAGGGGTCTCCGTATATTAATCTAATGTCTTTATCAACAAAATTTTAATCTAATGAAGGAGTCTGTACTTCATTATGTGCCTCTCAGGTAGTCATGTTGACTTTGACACTCATGTTTTTCCCACCAGCATCACACATAGCTTTAACACCCCTTGCAAATCTCTGCAAACAGGAAGACAGAAAATAGTAACTCCTTAGCAGCTGAGGAGGGCACCCATCACTGTATGTGACCTTTTAAATTTGATCCCATCTCTGGTTTTACTTAGTGGTAGATTGGGGTGAGTTTATGGAAGGGAATGGTTGTTAGACACAAAGTGCTCATGATAGGGATGTCAAAACATTAGTAAACAAATTAGATTGGAACAGTATTGTGGCAGAGTAGAGGTGACAGGCTAAAAGAGAAATTAAGCCAAAGCCATCTGAAACACTCATGGGAAAGCTGCTGTTGTTTTTGTTTTATTTTTTCTCTTTTTTCATGATTAAAAATATACTTAATGAAGCAAAGAGAATATGTTATCACATGGGGCAGAATTTTAGTGACATTTCCAACAATGAAGAAAATTAAAGCAAGAATAATTATGTGTGAAGACGTGTGGAGGATCATCACTAGATAAATGCTGATGTCAAGTTTTCTTTAAAAATTAACCATTTTTCCGGTACAGCCCAAAAATATGTATATTGAAATATCAAGTGAAAATAAAAGGAATAAAACAGATGCAGCAGAGTATCCGAATAGGTGAAAAAAACATTTAAGTTACATGTCATTATATTGTTGAAAAGGCTGGTATAGATGCAGGATAGGCTGGATAATAGTACAATAATCTCTTCTTTTTCCCCAGTCTGTCTTTAGGAACTACGATCACGACCATGATGGTTATATTTCTCAGGAAGACTTTGAAAGTATAGCTGCCAACTTCCCCTTTTTGGACTCTTTCTGTGTGCTGGACAAAGACCAGTAAGTTTGGAGATTTCTTTGTGATGGTCTTTTTCTTTTCCTATATTAAAATATTCCGAAAATACAAATATTGAAGAAACAGTGTCTTCCAAGCTTCTTGTGTCTGACAAGATTATCGAAAGCTGAATTCTGTTATCATGTAAATTCTTATACTGTAGTCAGGTTAGAGTTCTGCTTTACCTGGTACTTTAAAAATCATTTATGTAATAGCTTGAAGACAAATTCCTGCTGGAACTGAGTCAAAACTCTAGAGTATTGTGAAATTAGAGTGGAGTTGCTCTATCCAGACCAGACTTCAGACTGATGAAACAAATTACTTGTGTACAGCACAGGGGAAATGAGTGCATGTAGCAGATAGGGGGTAATAAATATTCTAGAAGGTATAATATAACATCCATTTCCTAGCCAGTTGGGCTTGATAATTCTTGTTGTCCAGTCTCTTTTGCTGTGAAGGATGGTGGCCAGCCAGAGGAATAACCACTTGTTCTGTACGAGCAGTAAGTCAAGTTCCTTCATTACATGGCTTGGTCTGTGTTCTGGTACCACTGACAGGTGAGATAACAAGGTTCATGCTGTAAGTTCAGTGTTACTGCTTAAAGGAAGATTAAAATCACAAATGCTGCAAGGGATTTTTCCCTCCAGAACTGTCGCAGCTCTTTCAAAGGATGTGCTTTGTGTGCTGCATGCTTTCTGCAATCAGCGCCGTGAGCAGTGACAGATCTACTCTACTTCTTATTTCCCTAACAGAGATGGTCTTATCAGCAAAGAAGAAATGATGGCTTACTTTCTGAGAGCTAAATCACAGTTTCAGTGTAAAATGGGACCAGGGTTTATTCACAACTTTCAGGAAATGACCTATCTTAAACCAACTTTCTGTGAGCACTGTGCAGGATTTGTAAGTATGATTTTAATAATAGCCTACCTTAAAAACAACTTTTACCTTTTAATGTATATGGGGTGAAACTGACTCCATACATTGCTAAAGTCTCTTGGTCAAATAGTATCTCAAGGCATTCAGGAGCACAAAACATTTACTCATGTTGTAGCTGTGCTATCCAGTTTTGATTTAGTCATTTCTGAAAACTGGCATTTGTAAGCATTTCTGTTGGGGGGAGGGAAGGATGAAATTACATTAGCTAAAGGCTGTTAGAGACTATATGAATGGTTTTACTTGGTTTTTCTGAAGTTCTTTAATTTGGCTTGATTTCCCATGTAAACAAGCTAGAGGGAAAATAGATGTCTGGAACAGAGGATGTAGATGAGGCAAAAGCCATTCTTTCTCAGGAAATTGCACATGGCAACATAGATATGTTCATAATTCTCTGCATGGCTGTTACAGCTCTAATTTTTTCTCTGTTGAAGTAACAGATCTTCTAATTTGGTGAAGAAATCAAAAGCATTTCCAATGGTTCTGTACAAGAAGAATGTTTAGAATTTATTAGTTGGGGGATTTTTTTAATTTGCTTTTTCTTTCAGCCATAACTTACGAGATGTCACTTATTAGAGTTCTCGCTACATATCTGGGAAAGGATTGATTTTGTGGACATTTGTGTTGCTTGTAAACCTTCCCTAAGTTTTCCACTTCAAACCAAATATAGTAAAGAATAAAGAATTACTATGATATAAAAGTTACTTTAATGGACACACTCGGCTGAAGTCAAATGTCCACGTTTAGACAGCTAAAGCAGTAAGGGCAGAGGGCCATGTCCTCTGCTTGTGTGTGGCTCACATAACAGGCTGTAAACTCAGACCCTGTCCCTGCTCTCCAGAACAGATCTGCCTCTGCACTCGCGGGTAACTTTATTCCATGATCTTTTCCACTAAGCAATATTTCTTCATGGTTGAAAGTAACAATAACAGCACTGCTAAGCATAAAACTGAGCCTCCTTTCAGACCCGCTCTGGTGTTCCTGCTCTAGTCCATGCTCCCATCTTCCTCTCCCTTTTTTTGCAATGTGTCAGTTTTGTTCAGATGCTTGAATTCCTTATCGCAACTGCTGCCGCTGATTAACACCATGGGGAAGGAGGAATTCCACCTATTTCCGCTAGAGCGGCAGAAGCTTTGGAGGTGACATGGTCACTGCTGACATAGGAGCGTGCTGGTGGGCTCTCGAGCTGACAGCTCCAGCAGACCCATGGGGCAGGGACAGCCACCGGCCAGAGCCTATCATTCCAGGCTGACTCAGGTAGACGTCATTGCGTTCGTGACACTCAGTGCGTGTTTGGAAGGCTTCCAAGGCAAAGCAAGACCCCAGGACCGCCCTGAAACGTCCTCTCCAGGAGATATTTTTCTCCTGCATCAATTTTCTAATTGGCCATTGTTAGATTTTTCACGTCTCCCTGATTACATCCAGTGCAGGAATACAAATGAGTAAGGGGTTGTACAGGAAGTGGAAATAAGGTCATTTTTCCTGTCAGCTCACTGAAGTCATTGGCATTGTTCTGTGGATGAGTTGAACTGATAGGACAGGAACCAACTACAGAATCTGCTGCAGGTTTGTTCTGCATTTCAATGCTACTCATCCATGGGTGGAAACCTAATTTCAAACTGATGCACTGATTCACGGTCAAAATAATGTGCACTGACCATGCAGCAGGATGAATTGACATGACAGTACAATGCACACAGTGATTAAAATGATACAAACTTTGAAGGTCAAGCCACAGCCTAATGCCATTAAGCAGTACAAAGTTGATATGCCCATGGCCAGTCACAGTTCCATCCCACAGCTTGAGTTGCACCACGTGGCAGGGTAGGTGACAGGACATCCTGCTAAGCTTTATAATCTGAATTTGCACAGATCCTCTTACCTTGGAGCTGGCTCAAGCCATCTTTGCAGCAAAGTTGTGTCAGACACATTCAAAGCTTTAGGTCAGAATTCATGACAGGACACTTCAGCTAAGCTTTCACTGCGGTGTGTAACCACGACAGTGGTGCCAAATTTGAATGGGAGGAAGGTACAGAGATAAGAAGGTGAGGAGTGAGGAGAAAGGTCTTCAGTGGAAACAGATTAGAGTTTAAATGAAATAACAGTAACAATCCATGTCTCTTACAGTGATCCTGTAAAAGAGATCTGGGAAAACAGGTTATTGCTGCTCTTTCAAGCGGGACTGGGATGCTTCACTGCCGTTGCCTGAGCACAGCAACTGCGTTCACTGTGCACATATACAGTATTAGCAAGAAAAGAATAAGCAGCAGGCATTCTGAGGACCCAGCTTCCACTGTTGTCCTTGCTGTTCTTTTGTTCACCATTCTTCTACCTTGTCTAATCTAATTTTGCTCTCTCCAAATCCCCGTTTTTTCTTGCTATTTCGTTTGTGCAGCGTGGGGGATGTTTTTTTCACCCAGAATCTTTCCATTCTGTTTATTTTACTCTTTCCTTTGTATCCTGAGTGTTTTCCATCTCTTCCTTTTGAACCATTCTTTAATGATCATATTCACCCCCTTCTCTCTGTGCATGGATACTTATAAATCTGGTGAGGAGCCACATGCAGTTTCAGCTGCCTGGATGTTCTCACCCTCCCTGGTGAATGAGTTCAGGATAAATAAACACCAGAGTGCCCAGGTTTTTTTCCTTTTATGCTAGAGTTGGGAAAATTGCCCCTTCCTCTCATTGCCTCTCAAGAGTGGAAATGCTTGTTTTTATAATGCCATGGCTGTAGTGCTTCTGAATAAACAGAAAACAATTTGCTAGGGAGTTTCCGTGTTTCCAAGCAATCCTGCTCATGTGGCAGTGAAAGCTTCCCAAAAGTTGGACCACACACACTGGCCCTCGGAAGTTTAGCATTTGGTAGTTACAAGTGTGCGTCGACACAAACAGCTTTTGAGGGAAGGCAAAGATGGAATTTAGTGACTTTTCTGTCTGTTTCATTCTTCAACTGGTTTTTGGAGGTTTTTTTAAGTGGGAAAAGGCAGGTGCACAAATCAGATTGCTATGGCTAGGTGTGCTGGGAATCAGTATGGGAACCAAGAACCTAGTTTTTACTCGAAGTGGTGTTTTCTTCTGCTGTGTTTGAATGTTATGGGTCAGTGACGTATCTGGAGAATGGATGTACACAGGAAATTCTCCTGCAGATAACATTAAGGGAGCCCAGAAGCAGAATGTGCTCTGCTGTTTTCACTAAGTTTGATATGATGGCAATTTTTCACCCGCTACTGGAAGCAAATGTCATCTGTGTCTCTCCTTCTCTGGTAGTCCCATTACTACTAGTAAGTAGCAGAAGTAAGGGAGAAACCACACAAGTCTTATCACAATTAGAGGGGGAGGTCAGGAAGGGTGTTAAGAGCAGTTGTATCCTGTTTGTGCTTTTGTAGCCATTGGTACTTCCTCATTGTGACCTTGTTTTCCTTTCAGCTTTCTTTTCTGATTCCTTGACATTCTTTTGTCTTTCTTTGCAGCTCTGGGGTATAATCAAACAAGGCTACAAATGCAAAGGTAAATAAATAATGCAAGGATTTTTTTCAAGCTGTGGGTGGTGGGTTTTAGTACAAGTCAGTCAACCATACCTCTAACTAAAATGGCATATGTTCAAACACATCTTGCATCTACATTTGGTATTGTCCATGAGTAGTGACTGGTGGTACACTATGAAGTCTCACTGCATTAGAGAAAATACCACCCAGTAGGAACACACAGACTCTGTGAGATACAGTTCCAAAGCAGCCCCTGACTCCATGAGCTGTCACTTTCTACCCATAAAGACCTTGTAAATTGGAAACCAAGTGTTCTTATCCTAACACTGAGACACCCTGAAATACATCCCCTGAGACTCAGGTCAGGAAAAAGTCTGCTGGCAACACTGTTTGTCATGTATATGTGCCTGTAGTGAAGCCTACCTGCAATTTAATAGTGGCTGAGCTAGAAATAGAGAAATATTTAATTCCCAGACTGCCCAGCAGATCTCCTTGCAGATCTTCTTCAGACATTCAACTTCTAGAGCTCTTACATCCCTCTCCTTTGCCTTCATAAAATACTTAATTTCTTATGCAGCACTTACACCACATTAAGCAGGTCAGACTAAAAGGGACAATGTAGTGATCCTCATTGTCTTCAAAATCCTGAACCTGTTTATTTCTCAAGCAGCCCAACTCTGGCTGAAGAACACTATTGATTTTCACAGCTGTAGCTGAATCTCAGTTATTCACAGGGGAACATTCACATTTGTACTCTTTTTGCTTAGTCTTACACTAACTCCAAGGAGAAGGATAAAGAATTCACAGTAATTTTTTTTAGGATACGCCATATTCCTGTCTCTCTCCAGCCACAAACCTCTCTTCCTCAGAGAGGGATGGGGGAAATGCCCATGGCTAAAACAACATACGTAATTCAGATATTCCTGATTGCTGTCATTTTAGAAGCTTTGAAAGGGCTGGTTGCAGTCTATAGTTTTATTGGTAGGATGAGAAAAGGAAGGTAAGGTTTTGTCACACCAACCTGTGAACTCAATTTGAGATCTGAAAGTTGAGCTTCTGTCCTGCATCACTGCCTGTAGCAGTGGCCCAGTGGAGACTGAGCAAAAGTGGTTCTGTGAAGCCAAAGTTACAGGCAATGAAGCATGAAAGTAAGAGAGCAGAACTGCTCACTCAGATCTTACAGTGGTCAACAAGTTTAGGGGGCCTGCCTTTTGTTGCAGCAGCTACCAGCTGCTCTGTGTTCCAGCATCTCTTAAGTGTGACACCCATTGGGGATGAACTCTGAGCACAGAGCTGTCACCCTCTGTTTGAACTTCTGACACAGCAGGGGGAGGGAGGGAGTTCCTCCTTTCAGGCCTGCTTCTTACCCCAGCACTGTGGGTAATGGAATAAAAGCTAGACTGCGTGGTCTGCAAGTGATAGAAGGAGTCCTCCACTTCAAGAGAGATCTTTAGTGTGTCTGAGGGGGAGTGTTTCTTTTGAGGCAGAGAAAACCAGAGCTGGGCATGTACTGCTGTATTAGTCATACGAACAAGGTGTTGGCACAAACGAGAGCTCTCACCCATCGTGCCAGAGCTGCTGCCCTGAGCAGAGTGGTTCTCACAGCAGAGTTATGAATGCAGCACCTTGGCAATGCTCACCTAGAACAAAATGTTGGGCTATGGATCAGCAACAGAGAAACAAGGGAGATGGAAATTTTCAAACAATGGAAAAGGACACAGAGGAAAGAGAGACTGTGTTTGGGGCACACCCTCCACCCTTCAGCCCTTTCTTGCAGATAAGATCCATACTCCAGCCACACTTCAGATAAATGTACGTAGTGATGATGTATCCACAGTGATGCAAATCCCAGCAGATTTGGAGTGCAGGTACTCAAAATGTCTCATCTGGGTGGATGATACATTTCCACAGAGCTCATTCATATGCTAATGTTGCTTACTGAGAGACTAGTTTTAACCTACAGTTGTCTACACTGACCTCCAGCAGTCCTTCCAGAGGCTCAGGGTATGGATACTCTGGTGTCTTCTAACCAAACATATTTATTACAATGAGCCCTGCTGGGTCAAATAAAAGCCAGCCAAACAAATAACCCCCCTCTTGGGGGATACTTGTGCAGTAGAGAAGTTTTATGCATAGCATACAGAGGAGCATACCAGTAATTCCACATCTCTTCCTTGAGACTATTTTATGATTAAAATATCATCTTCTCTCTACCCTTCTACTGCCATTTTTATATTAATGGCTGTCATGGAAATGATCCATTTTTTTGTAATACCTTTCACACCAAATGATCCATTTCTGTAACGCCCTTCACTCCTTCTGTCAAACCATTTGTTCCTTCAAAGTCCTTTCTTGGTATCTGAGTGTTAATAGCCCCGAGGGATTACCAGGTAGTTGTGGCTTTCCATTTGATGACTTGACAATTTCTTTCTTTACAGATTGCGGTGCCAACTGTCACAAGCAATGCAGAGACCTGCTTGTGCTGGCATGCAGGAAATTTTCCAGAGGAACCTCGGTAGGCAGCAACCATGGGTCTCTGCCTAGCAGTCCATCTCTGCCTCCAGGTGACAGCAGTTTTCCTCCTATTTTAAACCATTTCTGGAATCCTCTCTCATGGCCAGTGTCCTTGCTGCCATTTTTAGTTTTTCCTTTGTATCAACACACAGAGCAGCACTTGTACTTTTCACTGCACTATGGCTTGTGTTCAGTCCTCAGATTTCAACATCCTTTTCACCAGTGATGGCCTTAGTGTCCTGTCTAACACCGCTAACCCACCTGAAGAGAAATGAAATTGTACTTCTCCTTTTTTGTCACTTAGGAGCAAGGAGACATAGGGCACAATTCTAGCACTGCCTTACCCCCTAAGCATGCAGATGGTGAGAGAATAAAATCTGTGCACACAGTGTCAGAAACAGTTTCTGAGCAGCGTACGGATATTGATAGTTATACCCCTGCTTCATATAAGGGGTTACTCCCCCACCCTCCCTCAGGCTTGTTAGCTTTTCGTAAAGACCTTGAAGTAGAATACTTAAATGAAACAATTCCACCCTCTCTTTCAGTCCAAGATGAAGTATTTGAATTTCCCAGTGTTGCTGCAGAACACCAGGACCTTGATGGCAGAGCTATCACCCTTGTCACTGGCTCGTCACGAAAAATTTCCGTGCGGCTGCAGCGGGTGACCACCAGCCAAGCAACGCAGACAGAACCACTCTGGCATGAGCCAGGCTGGAATGATTCAGGTTCCCATACTTTCCCCAAAATGAAGTCCAAATTCCATGGAAAAGCTGGGAAGAACAAAGGTTTTGCAAAGTGGGAGAATGAAAAGCCTAGCATGCAGACTGATGTAGAGCTAGAAGCTGAGGCCCCACAAGATATACAGGATCACAATGGAATAGAAACCCTCCCAGAAACACAAGAATCTGAGGTGAGTTCCAGAAGAAGCCAAGACAGTTTAAAATATACTACAGTCTGAAATCTCATAAGGTTATTATATGGATTTCAGGATGCTTTTTCATTCAAATTTTTCATTGCTTCTTGCACAGGAGTTACTTTCAGAAGAATCTAAATCATCCACAGATCCCTGTTTTCTACACTGTGGTACATATTTACTGTGATACTGTAACTGGCAGTTTGGGTTTTGGTGTCAGCATGTGCTTTTTAGGAGTTGGGTACTTTTAATTTTGAAAATTATTTAAACAGCCTGGTGGATATCTGGCAATGTTCTGTGCTGTTTTACCCTTGCACTGCACAGTTCAGGGCTCCATGTTAGAGTCACAACAATTATCGTTCTGACAAATACAGGAGTCCAGGCCAGGGCAGGATATTGGTCTAATGTCTGTTGCTGTCACCCAAAAGTTTATACTCATGCTTTTATTGACCATCTCTGCCAGCATGTAAATGCCTATTTTCTTCTGCTTACAGGATAGCTGATTGCTCACCCTGAAGCACAGAAAACTGAAGATGACAACTACAGCAAGTGTTGATGGACTGTCACAGACCACATTTGGCCATAAGGAGTGTTCCCATACCTCATCCTTTTAAACCCAACCACTGCCCTGTTTTCTTAGCTGAAAGGTGTTACAAGGCACTATTTATTTTCTCACGAGTAAGCCATTTGGATGAACATTGCATAGACACAGAAGAACGGATCTCTGCACTCAGTGTTTTCTTTTGTATGACTTCTGTGGAAACTTCCTCTACATGCCAGTGAGGATGTATTTGGCCTTCTTTAAATGCACTGCATCATTTCGGTGTGTCAGCCAGCAACAACAATGGTAAGGACAGAAGCCAAGCATCTAAGTTTGTTCAATAACACTCCGTTCCTGAGGCTTGTAATGATTATTTAAGGAAAGAAGTAGGTGTGTGTGTGTTGATTAAATCTCAAACAAAAGTCTCTCACAAAGTCATCTATACTGAAATTCTTTGCACACCTGGGATTTTGAATTTTGGCCATGTTTACATTGCTACAGTGAACGTATTGGTGTTCAGCACAGTGATACCACTTCCCAGACTGGGAAACCTTCAAAGAGGCAGCAGCTGGCTGAGACTGAAGGAATTCCAAGACACTGTGTGTTTGTCTGGTTACACCACAATGGAGAAGGGTCATCTTTGCCAGCACTGATTATGGTAACATTAGCATGCAATAAACACTTTAGTTTTAAGTGTGTGTGTGTGTCTGTGTGTATATATGTGGATGTGATACTTTTCTCTGGTTAGCAAGCTGTACATGTTAAAACTAAATGTTCTGAAGAGCAATCTCCAAATTAGCAGTTTGCTAATGTAGGATTTAGCACCTGAATCTCTAATGGTCCGGTTTGAAGCTGCATTTTGCAGAAGCATTAATTTATTGAAAAAGCACAGCCCTCGTCTAGAAAAAGAAAGAAAAGCAAAACACCACAAAGCTCAAACCTGAAAGACTGGCACCTGTGTTAGTCTTCTTATCCCATCTCCCCACAAAAATAGGTGGGGGTGTGTGTGTGTGTAGCACACACTGACTTAATGCCACTCAGTTATAAGATGTGCTACAAAATTCAAGTTATTGCACCCTTCAACATGTTATAAGCCTTCAAGACAAGAGAGTAATTTTATAGACTTCCCTAACACAAAACTCACAGCTGCACTCCTCTGTGGTAATTTGACTGTAAACTGCACTGGGACTACATGATGCCTGCCTAAGTTTGCATCTTGCATCCTGCAGGTTTGTTTTCCAACACAACCAGTAGCAATAGTAAATCTGTGGAGATAAAAAACATTAAAAAACAAACAAAAAAACCCACAACGTTCTCTTTGCAGTTGTAAACTCAAGGGAAATAAGCACTGCACAAGCATTAGTTTTCAAACTAGGATGAGGGCCAGAAGCACGCTTCACCCTTACTGCTGTGGGCAAAGAACAAGCATTAGCAAAAACATGGTCTTTATTTCCTGTGGCGGGTCAGGTGACGGGTCACAGCCGGCTGACCGCGCAGCTACCGTTACAGTGCATGGCTTGCACACAATGAAAATGATGTGGTGGAGAATTTGAATAGAGAAATTTGGTTATGATCCAGGCTGTTGATGGATCTGTTGAGATAAGCCTCTTAACGTTTTATTAATTAAATGTTCATGCAACTTCATTCTTAATATCACATAGTTTTGACCAGCGTTTAGTCTGTAGATTTCAGCTCATTTCTTGCAGGCTTTTAAAAGTTATTTGTAGCTCTTGACTTACTCATCTCATCAGTAAATCTCTTGCAAGCCTGGTAGCTTCAGTCAGTTTTACGCTTACCTCAGCAGCAGTTACTGATCAAGGATAGTCTGCGGGCTCACACAGCTGATCCTGCTAAGCAAAATATTGCAGCCACCAAGGAGAACCACAAAATCATTAAGGTTGGAAAAGACCTCTAAGATCAAGTCAAACCTCTGACCAATCACCTTGTCAACTAAACCATGGCACTAAATGCCATATCCAGTTGTTTCTTGAACACCCCGAAGGATGGTGACTCCACCACCTCCCTGGGCAGTCCATTCCAATGCTTAACAACCCTGTCCATGAAGAAATTCTTCCTGAAATTCTTCATGAAATTGAGAAGGAATAGGTGAAAATTTCAAGCACCTGCTAGAGCTGGAAACCCCTTTGCTTCAGGCATTTAAGGAAGGGGAACACAGAGTGTTTTGTTGGCAGTAAGCATTCATGGCCATTGAAAAACAAGAAGGACACTGGGTAGAAATGCAGCCTTTTTTTCTCACACACACACCCCTCACTGCCCAAAAAGGAATAGATTTATCACAGACAATGTAATCATTTATTGAAAAAGCACACACAGGCTATTTACAGAATGTGGATCTTCTAGTTCCACAACAAGGATGTGAGTAGGGAGAGCTAACAGGGCTTGAACAAATATTTTTAGAAGTTGATATAAGATATGGGGTTTTTTACCTGAGGGGAGGCTTAAAATTTTTTCTCTTCTTATTTCAAGTGGACATCTTTTTCTGAACAGGGAAAAGACTTTCCTTCACAAAAACAATTTTAGTTCCCCAATCTAGGCAAAGGAACAAAGAGTTTCTTGTTCACCCTCTCTAACTTAACAAAATGCAGAAAGCATCAGCCATCAGAGTTCCCGCCTGAGCTATGTGTCTTTGCTGGTCTTGGTGAAATCCTGCCTGCTAGAAGTACAGCAATTCCAGGAGAGTGTCCAGGAGAAAGTGCGTCATAATGACAAGAATGCTGGATTAATGAAGTAGCTAAAGTCAGATACAATCCCAAATGATGCCTGGATTCTTCCATCCCCATCCATTCTCTCCTGTCTCAGGATCTTTTAAAAAACATGGGGGGAGACTGAGGGATTATTTAAAAAATAAACTCCCCAAAACACCACACAGTGGAAAGAAGGAAGATTACGTCAAACCTTATTTACAGCTTGGTCTGCAAATGCCAAAGAATACAAGCAATAAGAGTAGGTGAAAAATGCAAGTGCTTGGATAGACTCTGTAAGAGATTATTTGGCTGTTTGAGCCAAACCCACTAGGACTTTCTGTGCTTGTGTAAAACCTCTGCAAAGCCTCATATTGCACATAAGGGAGCTTCAGCTTTGCTTCCAAATTTGTGGAGTAGTCCTGAGTGCTTCTCAAGGAGTCAGGGGGACATCTGGCTCCCTGAGAGTGAAATGCAAAGTTAGGTTTGAACCACAGCTCTCTCCTCGCTCTAAATGTCCCCAGTGTCTCACCCTATTCTGTCCCCTACCCCCAGCCTTACCCAGCTTTTAGGCTTTAAAAGAATAAACCCAGCTTTACAAAGAAACATCTTCCTAGACAGAAGCTATCTTCTCAGAGGCACCTTCCTCAGGCAGGTGAAGTCTTGGGCAGGGGCGGGGAGAATATTCTTGCTGACCAGAAGAAGTAGTCTGAAGCATGGATTTTCCCCAGCTGGGAAAGGTGAGCCATATGCTTTCAGTACAGCAGATGAGCTGAGCTGCAGGGCAAGTTTAGGAGCAGCCATTGCCTAAAATTTTACATTTTTCCAAAATTAAACAGTCTGTCACCTCTGTGGACTGTTGCTCAAGGACTCCTCTATGAAGGCAAAGTGAAAGGATGCCCTATGTGGCCCCCCAAGGTCTTTCTCATGCGAAGCCCAGAAGCCTTTGGCTTAAATAGCCTGGGCAGCCACAAGAGGATCCTTGCAGACTTGGACATGAGTTCTAGAAGCTTTAGGCATCTGTATGGGAAATAGCTTCATGTGAAGGATCCTGGACAAAGGCTGGGAAAAAAAAACCCAACAGAACAAAAACAAAACAAACAAACCACCAAACAAACAAACAAACAAAAAAACCCCAACCAACCAACCAAAACCCAAAAAACCAAAACAAACAAAAAACCCCACAAAAACAACCACCCCAAAAACCCCCAAAACAAACCAAACCACCAAAACCAAAGAATAAATAACAAGACACACAAAGAGTAAATAGAGAAAGAAGCACACTAAGAGACCTCTTTCTCTATGTGACACCAAGAATGGAAGGGGATCCCAATGGAGACCAAAAGGGGAGAGGGAGGGAGGGGGGGAAGGAAAGAAGGAGGGAAGGAAGGACTGAATGGAAATTTTGTGGAGACGGGAAGCAGGAGAAACAAAGGTTTGTTTGTTTCATGACTGTTACAGCTGGAAAAAACCTAATCAAGGTTTGCTTCATTCAGCATCAGCCTGCTAACTGATGAACCTCCATACAGCACAAAAAAATAGCTCCAAGCACTTCTCAAGAGAGGCTTGATAAAAGAGCTGTCTCACCCAGGGTCATTGCAGAAATGGATGCAACTTTGGAAAAAGTTTTTGAGTTATCTGCACTGAACTGAACTGGATTTTCAAAATAAGCATTGCAGCCAACAGGATAAACTCATTGGAAAATCTGTGTGCTGAAGTTTAAAGTGCTGGTTACAGCTGCTGACAATCTGGTTTAGGAGACAGAAAAGCCATCAGCAAAAGGCTACCGCTGGGGCAGTATGAAATTTAGCCAAAAGTCTGCTTTTTCCATGAGTGGAGCTAATGCCGGAAAGTTTAGAGAGTTCTTATCACCTTCATCTCTGCCTCATGTGTGAAAACCAGTTATGACCTTCCACCTGCCCACAGCATAGGCAGACTCCCTCTTTCTTTGGTTTTACAATAGTGTTTTCCTATTTTTTGTACATGTTTTTCTCTCATCTGTTGTGGGAAAGACCCACGTGGACAAGAGGGGAAATTACTGGACAATAAAGGGGAAGCAATGACACTGACAGCAGTCAGAGCTGTAAAAAGCAGAAAGTAAACACAAAGGAAAAATATTTTTTCCCTTCTACCCTTGTTGTTAATCCATTAGAGGTGTGACTTATTTTCAGCCAAAGACGGGAGAAAGCAATGTTTACAGCTGGTAATAGCACTCACTTTTTCAGATTGTGTCCCTTTGAAAAGTCATAACCTGAAATAAGCAAGCACATGAGTATTTCAAGACCCTACACAGGGGAAACACCTCGGTGTACTGTTCTCCAATCACAACACTGCTGTGACTCTAACCTAGGGTTTGCTAGGAGGCTGATAAAGCAAACTTGGAGGTCAGCATGACCTGGCTTGTTTGGGACTGCTAAATCATGCTCAACACCTTCAAAATGCATTGACATATCTGTACTATTCCTGTTGTCTAGGGAAATTAGAGGTTCAGAGAGAGAGTATTACAAGCCTGACAGTCAACAACACTTGGGCTCTCTACTGTAGTCTAAATATGGCAGAACTTAGACTAAATCATGTGCAATAAACAGGTATTTGAGGGCTTTTGTTTGCATGTCTTCATTAACCTAATAGGGAGCTGAATTAACTTCTAGTACCATAAGAATTGACACAAGCCTTTTGGACACCCAAAGATCATCAGATCCTTTAGTGAGAATCCTTATTCCCCACTGCATTCTTCCCACTTCAGCAGTTTAATTTTAATTTCCTAGGTGCATAATCTGTTACAGGGAATACCCCTATGCCACAGTACTTTTCAAACTCCAACCACTTCTCGTAGCTATCTACTGTCATGAATCTTGCTTCCCTTCTCCCCAGTCCCATCTTAGATTCTTGACTGGTAAGCCTCAAGGTTCTGATTGAGCCTGAGGCTGGTTGAGGCACTTGTCACTTTCCTCAATTCAGATGCAAACAACAGTTTCACATGGAGACACACAGCCAAAGCCTTAAGGCAGGTTACCCACATGCTCTGGCTGAGAAGCCTAATCCATAGCTTGAGGAGCCCCTCTGGGGCCACCAGCCATCATGGCGTATGACCATGGAGCTGCACACTGCAGGATTTTGGCTGCTTAAGTAGGGGAATCTCATCAAGTGAGAGATTACCAGCCAACTGAAGAGAAAACTACTCAGGAAACAGCTACAAACCAAAAGGCTTTCTGGGGTGAGTTATGTATGGTGCAAACTCAGCTCAATACACCTTCCCTTGTTGTGGCGCTCCTTTACGCACAGTAAGAAACAAATTTTTCTCTCTTCCTTAGACCTGCAAGGAAAACCCAACTGTGACTACAGTGCATATGGATCATGGTATTCCAAGTCACATAGTAACACACCTGATATGGGAAGTGTGTTCCCCATTTCCCATAGTTTTGTTACTGCAGTGACAATGCTTGAGAGACAGTGATCCTAACAGAGGGAATGGAAGGGCAATGCAAGTGAAGACTTCAGAAAACAAAAGCTGCTAGAGCAAAAAAAAGGCAGATGGAAAAAACAGAACAAGATGCCTACAGCTTGTGGGAGAAGAGTGGCAAGAACAGGAAGGCCAAGAGAAAGAACACTGTTCCCCTTGCTTGCTTACTCAATTGCCTTCTTAATCTGCTGGAGTTCTGCTTTTGATCACGATGCAAAATGAAATCAAGCACATATATCCAATCCACCACAGTCTAATAATATCCACAACCCATCTCTCCCAGCTTCTATTTAAGAGATTCCTCCCAGTGCAGCAGTGCAGGAATCATGTTTGGAAATCAGTAAATATCAGAGCATCATACAGAGAATAACAAAGCAGTGGCTGTTTGCTTTCATGAATCAAAGCTGCTCTCTCCACATATACAAAGCCTGTTTTCTCTGGGGAACAAAGAAGTCACAGCACAGTAGGAGGAAACAATAGAGTAAGGAAAAACAACAACAGCCGGCAGAAGCAAAGTGTTTTCTTTCCTGTTGGAAGAGTAAAGCCTCCTGTTTTTGCCTTCTGATTTTTTTTTTAACTTTCCCCCTCAAACAGCAATAAATTGGGACTTGGCTTACCCTAAGTCCTGGAAGAGGGAGGAGTAGAAGCAACATATTTTGATGAAAAAAAGCTATCTGGGAGGAGGAAGGGGAAGCTCCTACCCCACCCCAGCATCAATTCACCATGTCACAGTGTGCAAAGGTGAGACTATCCACTGAAGCAACAGCTATAAACTTGCAGAGGATCTGGAAGCTCTGGCACAGAAAGCAGTCTCTGACAGCACTAATGTAACTCAAGTAGGGGCTCTCTGAAGAGCCTTCCCAGTTCCTTCTTGCTAGGAACCAGTTTACAGCACTCTAATGCACTGACAGAAAACACCAGCTCCTTTAAGTGAGAAGTGTGAAGAAAAGCAGAAGCTGTCAGCTTGAAGATACCACATGCCCAGCAAAAGGCTCTTGAATTTGTCCATCTTTACATTTGCTAGTCCAGGACTGACCCCCTCTGAAGGAACCTTAATTCCTAGAAATCCCCCCACAAATTATCTTTGCATAAATGTAGCTAGTCACCAGCTAATGCTCATGACAAGGTATTACCCTCCCAAAAGACAGATATCTTCTCTGGAGAATGTTGCTGTAAGAAACCATCAATACACCTTTGTGAAGCAGCAACATTCAGTTCTAGATGTTGGGAAATTGAACGGTATTAGGCACAGACAGATCTTTATCAGTGATCCTCAGAGACCTGGATTCAATACAGAAAGTTTCTGCCTCGTCAGGCTTGTTAAATTTGTTTGAAACACTAAAGGAGAAAAGCCATTAAGTCGGAGTCCCAAGTGCCTTTCGCAGGGACCTTTGCTTCCGAAGTCGTGAATCACTAGCAGCATCTAGTGGCCGCAATAAATCAAACAGATTTTCAGGTTGACTGTGGAACGACATGCAGGCAAATCAGTTCTAAACGATGTTTATCAGCTAATTTACATGAGTACCTTGAATTACAGCAAAACCAGGGTTACAGAGATTCTCTCAGATACTCGTGCTATTACTGTAACCAAAGGAACTCCTCCTGCCTGCATCAATCTGGATTCAGCCCCAAGGACAAAACAGACTCTGCCATCTCTAACATCAGCACAGCCTCTGCTACAGCGACCTGAGCACAGTAGCAGGAACCAACATTTCCACAAGGCTGAAGAGCATCAGGAAAGTTCCGAGAAGCAGAATACCAAGTGCACATGGCATGCAGGAGCACAACCTGGGAGACAGCTTCTCACACAACCTAAGAATAACTTTACATGACAACAGAGAGTACTACATGCTGCTACACCAGGTCAGAGGGAGGAGCAGAGCAAAACTCAGAGCAATTGAAGATCAGTTCCTCCCACCTGCTCCTGTTCTGACAGCTCCTCAAAGGGGCATAATGCATGATACACGTGGGACAACTACAAAATATAAAATAGATTACAGTATAAAAGAGATGAAGCAGATAGAAATCCCCATGAATTCCCAGCTACTGTAGCAACTGCTTCTTACTGCCAAGGAGAAGAAACTAAAGCAAACAGAACATAGAGATACTTTTATTGCTCACCTTTTATACAACAGCACACCTTCAGCCATTTTCTTTCACAGCTTTTTGACAATGTTTATGTACACAAAAAACCCAGCAAGAAGCATTATGTGGCTTTCAGTAAAGAAAAAAACCCAAACACTAGAACACCAAACTCAGCCAGGTTTTGTTTTCTGCAGCAGTAATAAAAGGGCTTCCTCCAGGCAGGAACTAACCTTCCCAGGCCGTAGTGCATTTCTTTAAAAAGACAACCCCCAAAACAAATTGCCCTAGATTTGCTGAGCCAGTGGTATTAATTTGCAAATAAAATAAACTTCAGTTTGTCATTTCTTCTAGCTGATTTCAAGTAAAAATTAGGTTTGGAGGAGGAGCAACTTGTTTTGGATGGACGCAGGTCAGTTTGAATTGCTACACCTAACTACAGGCCTACACACACTATCGGTTCACAATTTAGCTTAGTTTGAAATGATCTTTGCAGATTTTGGCGGCGGTCAGTCTTCAGAGTTGAGCAGGTGGGAAAACGTTGTTTAGCAGGAGATAAGGCTACTGAACATGGCACCCACAGCAGAGCTCAGGTAACACAAACCCTGTTTGTCAGAGGAGTTCCCTGTGCGCGTACAGCGCCTGTAACATCATCGGGACTGAAACAAGAGGTCAGCAAGCCAAAAAGTGACACCCCAAACTGGTTTAGAACGTGTAACTCAACAATAACTTGGGGGCAAAAATGCAGAAGTTCTACTGTGTATTATAACACACAAATTTGACAGGTCTTGATATTTCTCCAAATCAAAATGGAAGGCAAACACAGCAGGCACATTCAGAACAAAAGTGTTTTCAGCAGAGGGAACCAGTTCAACATCCAAAAAGCATGGCTATTAGTTAATGTTTAGGGTGCAGGGAGTAGTGACAATACCTTTCACTCAGGTTTGAGGTGGATGGGGAGGAGAGATCTACACAAAGTTGTGCTTCGCTCAATGCAAAACATCCCACCCAAAGAGATTCTACCTGCTGTGTACAAACCTGTACTAATTCAAGCAGCATTTAAGTCAGGCCTGTGAAACCAGGTTTCTATTATATGAGCTCTGCTGAAGTGTAAATTTTTAGCAGCCTCAGCTGGTGAAATGTCTTCCTTGTCCAAAGCCAGATTGATTATACTGATAACCTCCATGCTGGAAGTGCTGCTCAAACTGCCCTCCTTGATTAAAGTTCTGTCCACCTCTGCCCCCCCAGCCACCTCCTTGACCTCCACGGCCACCGCGACCGCCACGGCCACCCCTCCCTCCTCCACGCCCACCCCCTCGGTCACTGTGGGACCCACCATCTTGATATCTGTTGTCTTGCTGGTAGCCACCGCCACCACCCCCTTGGTAGCCACTTCCAGAATAAGAAGATGACTGGTAACCACCATAGCCTCCTCCTTGGTAGCCACCACCACCACCATGGTAGCCACCTGTTTGAAAACCTGCATCTCTGTAGTTACTCTCTCTATAGCTGCCATCCTGGTAGCCACCACTTCCGCCATCTGTCCAGCCTCCTTGCAGCTTGTTTCCTCTTCCACCTCCTCTGCCCCCATGATCGTAACCACCACGTCCTCCTCGTCCCCCTCGATCGTGGCTTCCTTGTTCGTGACCTCCTCGCCCTCCGTATGATGAGTCATAGCCTCCTCTTCCTCCTCGCTCGTGACCCCCATGGTCGTAACCTCCCCGCCCTCCATAGGAAGAGTCATAACCACCTCTTCCTCCTCTGCCACCGCCTTGCTGCGAGCCACCCTCTGGTCTTTTCTGCCACGGCGGCATCTCAGGAGGTGGAGGTTCAATTTCATTGGGCCTTCCTCCTCTGTCAGGCACTCTGCCCATTAGCACCTGCAAAGGGAAAGGGAAAACTGCCATACGAGTTGTGACACCTCGCAGAAGAGTCACATTTACTGAGACACACCACAAACAGCACCCACTCCAAGGTTTTTACATCCAGAGGCAAATTTTGTGTGTTTGTATGTAACAGACCTCTGTCCCCAGTTAATAAACAGCAATTATCTAGTACTTGAAGCACTGCTAACAACACAAGTCAGGAGACGTGTGCTTTTTGCTCAAACAGCAGGCACACCAGCATGGGCAGCACCAACAGAGTCTTTCACTTAACTCTCTATTAGTGCAGATAAGTGCAAATAAGCATAAATACAGTGCAACAGTCTCTCTCCTAACTAGTGCTCTGAATTGCTGTAGAAGCCATTGACTTGGTAAATAAAGGGCAAAAAATTCTTTTTCAGTAAGGATATATAGAAACTTAACAACAGACAGGTATGAGAAAGCACTGATCAGAGTGGAGCAAGATTCTAGAGGTCTTTAGCTGTTTTATGTTAAAAGTTTAGCAGGACAAAATGGGACAGAACATTTGTACTGCTTTAAGTTTTAAACCAATGTAATGAAGGAACCTCAAAAGAAGTAGACTACTTTGCTATTTCATGCTACTGTCTTGGAAAACATTTAATATTGATAATGGAGATAAATTAACAGATTATGCATCAGCAGCAGAGCCATACTGCATTCCTACTAAAACATACATACATTCTGATGATATAATCAACCTGTCTTACCACTTAATTTCTTACTTATTTGACGTGAATGGGCTGTGGTCAAATCAGCACACCACTGTTCTCTCCTAAATTAATTAGAACTTTACCTGAGGTACAATTGGTACTCAGAAGGTAGAAAAGCATGCACCTATCCCTACAATTTTAAAGCATGAAGTTCAGCACATAATACTTTTGAGAGCCTATTACTCTTGTAAAATCATAATTTTTGAAACAAGGCAAATTGATTAGTCTAAGTCATGTTTCTACTACATCATTATTAGAACTATACGCTTCATTATAATCTATTTGTGTACCCAGGGCAATCCAATTTGTGGGATCCTTGCCTTGTGATCTTAGTACATTCTATTTACATAGACCACAAACACAGTTACTATATAGGTGTTATTTTAGACATGGTGACAGAATTAGGTAGCAGTAGTGTAATGGCTTCAGCAATTCTGGTAAGACAGAGCAGGCCTACTCCCACTGAAAGCAATCCAAGGTACTTCAGCCATTTTTTACTGCCTTAAAGAAGGGACACTGTGAACCTCAATAGCTGAACTTGCACTATCCATAATGCACTGATGCATTTATCTAGAACATACCAAGTTTCTTTCATTTATTTCCAAATTCCACTTAAAATCCTGAAAAAAATTAGCATTTACTACTATGTTCAATTTACTTAAATATTCCTAAAAGAACAAGCTATTTGTCACCAAAGGTACCTTATTAATGGCACATGCAGTCTTCTCTCGGATGGACCCGCTGCTTGTTCTCATAATCTTTGACAGATCTTGCCGAGCTGCCAAGAGATTTGCAATTGATATAGTGCACTTAGCAGATAAGAGGGCACGTTTTGGCTGGTAGACTTTAGCCAGTTTTTCTGTTTGACTCTGTTGGAGCAAAGAAAAATAAAACGCAGTCAGTTAAAGCAATGGGACATATCATCAAAAAATCAAATCAGCACTGAATAACAAGCTCCTACTGCAAACAGTACAAAAAGTTAATATAAAATCAGTGAGAACCACTTTATAACTAAGGATTACTTCAACAAAATTAGCATTTCTCACATTAACTTCTTAAGTAAATAGGAAACGCAATTCTGACTGAACTGCCACGACACCAATGAGCTGACAATTTTAACAATATATACATGCAGACTGTATTATTTCCAAGCAGTGAAACACAGAAGTGTGTCATACAGTTACATGAATTACTGCTAGTGTCCAGAAGATAACTGAAAGCGAAACACATCTGTGTTTAGCCTCCAGACCTCCTTCTACGCCTTCACCCTGACCCACACCCATTCCAGTCAGGTCAGTGTCGCTCCCTCTCCAACACTTATCAGCAGAAAAATGTGCTGTTAAATAACTCTTTCAACTCTTCATTGCAGTCAGCTTCTCCACAAAGACAAGGCACCAAGAAGGACTGGCAGAACTAGAAATGAAATCCTACACTCAACTTTGCCTTGTATGCAATGTCTCTTCCTCTACTGCCTTTCAGCATTTACCATTCTGACTTTTTTGAACACCTCAAAAGTTTTCCAACTGAGACACAGGAGAAATCTGTGCTGCCAGACATGAGTTACTACACAATTTATATCTCTCTTCAGTTATCAACAGAGCATAGTGTGTGATGCAGTTGGGATAAACCAGATTGCCATCTGAATGCAGATGACAGCAGTGGGGATGGGCAAACCAGGTCTTCCAGCACACTTTTAACAGCACAGAAACTTAGGAGCACATTTGAAAATCCTAACATCTTATTTTCCATCTAAAGGCAGAAAATTGGAATATGACGCTGGCTAAAGGTAGAAGCAAATGTATTCACCAGAGTACTAATGTGTTTTTCCCTGCTAAGTTTGACCAAGCTCTGAGCACAGTATTTGGGTGCTACGATATTGTTTTATGTGAAACTTGAAATTTTAACTTAAAAAGCCCCTAATAACAGACCGCAAGGCGTTTTTTTTTCCTGGTGTTTCCACTATCTGGAGAAGTGGCTATTTAGTCATATTATTGTATTCTGACACTTTTCAAATAAAAAAGAAAATTACCATCTTGCTAAAAGTTCCTGTTAAAACAAACTGTACTGTATGTCTGGAATACTACAGCAATGTTCTCCAATTTTGTATTCTTGTGTTTCTAAAAAGAAATTTGCATTTTAATAGATATAAATGCATATACACAGTTGGTGGGTTTTGTGAAAATATTTTGTGTAGCTAGTTGAGTTCAAAAACATCTGAGAAATCCTAAGAAAAAACACAAGAACACATAAAGATGTCAAAGATGTAACACAACTAGAAATCCCTGGTTTTTAAACATAATTCACACTTTTGCTCACTTCTATTCACTATTAAAATATTTAAACAGTCAGCTAGCTCTTCCATCATCTACTAAAAAGAATACAAGGTTTAACAGAGAGTACACCAGTAGAAGTCCTACTCAGATGATGAAACAGAAAATGGGACAAGTCAGTTTATTATTAAAATATTTGCTTTTTCAAAAAACATTTATCAAAAAAAACCACTTGATGATTCTATGTGTCATGGTTTAGCACTAGTAACTGAGTCTCAAACAGTGTCAGCAGCATACTTAGCACCATGTTAGCAGATCTGGTTTAATCCTAGAAACTAAATTACATGTACTATTTTTTTAAATCCTCTAATTTCTTTCTGAGACACAGGAAATAGGGAAACCATGTAATTATTTCTAAAAGCAGAATACGTATCTCATACTCCAGATCTCATGTCACAGCCACTTGCATGGTTCAAAGACAAAAGAAGCACATAAAGTATTACCCTGTCTATGAGGTAAGAACAAGTAGTGCCTTAGCAGCTTTTCTCATGTGCATCTGTGGAGTTGTGCTTGCAGACACACTTTGAGTTATGGAAATCTGATCACTGTGGACAGCACAAAGTAAGATAAAGGATGGTCAACAGGCAGATGCTTTTCTACCACCACACAAGACACAGCACTTAATGGTTAACATTATGGTACTCTGAACATGGTTGGATCAGTAATCTCTATTTTTTTCAGTGGCTTTGGTGTGTAGTTACACACAGTGTGTCTTCTCATTTTACAAACTGATTTAAAATCCAACCAATCAGTTTTAAGTAAAATATTTGTAATCATCATTGTCACTGACAGTTTATGACAATTGTCATAAACTTCTTTAGGAACTCAAAACAAAACCACACAACTCTTGTGATTATTTTTGACTCAGACAAGACGATGTAGTTTTCCACAGACACTTATTATAAAGGGTTACCATCAACCAGGATTGCACAGCAAGTTGTTTGTACCTTAGCTCTGTCTGACCAGCCGAAGGATTGCACAGTAACATCCAAACGTTTGACTAACAGTTTTCTTCGGACTTCATATTCATTGGCTATGGCTTGATTAATTGCTTCGATTTTTTCCTGAAATAAAAATTTGTAAACATAATCTATAGATTATAGATAAAATGTTTCCACTTAATCAACTATGTGGATGGAAGAGAGTATGATACACAGAGATACCATGCAGGGCTTAAGATTGCAATTCTCTACCTTCTCAAATGGACTCACAGCCAAGCTACACCTGCTGATACTATTTTCCTGAAGCTTCTAAGGCTCATGTTCAGCCTTCTACCATTTCTAACAGCACAAAAACTGCACACACGGCTGAGGCATTTCTCAATATCCACCAGGCCAGAGAAGCAAAGGTGAGAACATCCTACATGCAACAAGCAAGGGCATACGTAAATCCTAGGAAACAGGACATCCGTGCTGTCTTAAAAAGTAGTAAGCTTAAGGACAAAGATAGAGCAAAGATAAAGGACTAAAAGTAAGTACAGTACTGTAAGAGGATCTTGATTAAAGCACAGTTGCATACAGGCAAAACAACAAAGTGCCCTATGGGAAAAAGTCATCCTGAGAAACATCTGGTAGCAGACAGCGGTTTAGTTAGAGCAGTAGGTGAGACATGCACCATTAGGGAAATAATTTATGTATTGACAGAGGCCTGGCTGGAGAGGGGGCAGAGGGGCCCACTTTCAGTCTCAACAATACAACCAGTGAAAGAAGCAGACTGTTGGGAGCAGATGTGCTTCAGCCTTAAGCAAGAGAGACAAGAAAGACCTGAAGTCTTGCAGCAGCAGCCACAGCGTTGTGCTTGGTGCAGCTGCAGTGATTAATCCAGGCATCACCCTCCTAGAACAACAGGTGACAAATCCCAGCTGGAGAAGATCATGGCTCTGTAGCCTAGAAGTATATCTCTCCCACCTCCTACCTGCATACTTGCTGCCTCTTGGAGAGGCTACAAAAGAAGACTACTCCAAATGAGAGAAAGAGGAGGACATTATGAAAAGACCCATAGTTCAGCTAAAAAGAAGCCCCAGGAGCAGACATGACACCATCTCAGCAGGGCTAGGTCACATAGACAGGGCTGGCAAAGGGCAGGAGAGAAAGGTTCAAGGTACTGCACCAGCATGCTGGTCAGCACCACTACTGTAGATCTCTTTTATTTTGGAAATGTTTAGCCTGCATCTGGACATATACATTTGTGAGTCTAAGAACTTACCAGCTGCTGCGCATTTATTGCACCAACATATACATTATACTGCAAGAAATTACCTTTTGTCTTCAGAAAGAGAAAAATCATTTTGCAACACAGAATCAAGACCAATACTTTGTACACATGAAAAAGGAAAATGGGCTCCAATACCTGCAACTACTCACCCAGTGAGCTGGTCCCAGTTGTTTGTTCAATAAAGGTTTTCCAACGTGATTAGGTGGAACCTTTGCTAGAGTTTCTTTCAGCTGTTATGAGACATATAAAAATATAAGTTTTGGCTAAAAAAAGTAGCTTTCAAGATTCAAATTAAAGGAGAGGACTGTTGGGCAGTCAAAGGCATGACAGAGCAACCTCCAATATTAAATTGTTTTCTCTGGAACAGAGAACCAAGCACACTTCTTTTGGAAAGCAACTGTTTTTAGATTTCTGGTAGTCTCAGCTATAATAATTTAAAAATTAAGAGAAGGGACTACAGATTAGATCTATAGTTAAAACAAAGATACCATGAGGTACAGCTCCTCTTGAAGCCAGAGGGATTACTCTACACATCATCTCTGTAATTCAGAAAAAACCTCACATTTGTATCAACAAGCTTATATTAAGACTATGTGAAATATAACATGATCCAAAGAAGAACCCCTCTTTACAATCAAAAGGAGAAAACTATTTAATATGACATTTTAAATTTAACTTGCATTTTAGGAGGTCGGGCACAACTTAAATTATCTATCCCATATCAAAATTTCTGAAGACTTCAAGGGGGAAGAAATGGAGTAGCAGTGACAAAAATGTAGACCAAAGTAGTTTGGGAAAAAACTCCAACCTGTTCATTCCAGCACGTGTTCTAACACATTCAGTCATCTGGTTTTCCAATGGTGCTGAGCCAAATTTATTTAAGATTTTAAACCTAAGTGCTTTCAAATAGCAGAGGTAGTTCATTCAAGTATCAGCAGTTCCTTTTTTTAATGTAGTGGATCATTAACAAAGAGTCAACTACACAAAGATCCTACTCCAAGCTACACATACTCCACTACATATGTGTGAAAAAAAGGTTAGCTTGATTTTCATGCATTAAATCAGAATATTGCCATTCTAAGACTCACTTTTTAAAAACAAGAACACTTAAGGGGGTTCTTTTACTATAACCACCATTTTACAGTCAAGATGTAAATTTTTACTCTATGACATTTAAGTTTTCACATTTTGCTTGACTTAGTAATGTATTTTCATTTACGAAGTGAAATAAGTTTTACAGTTATTAGTCAGCTTTATTTTCTCATTCTCAAATATTGGCAACATCTGAAGTGTTCAGACTGTAAACACTAGTTTTGTACAGTTTCTGCAAAAACTGTAAGTTAGAAATTCCTGATTGTATTTTATTATGCTGTAAGGACGGTTAAGGGAGGGGAAGGTTTATATAAGCCATTGAGAGAATATTCATTTAACCTTATTAGACAATGTAAAAGAAAAGCATATTAGTAAAACATAATACTTTTAATCTGGAAATTCTGTTTTGATCTACTTTATATTCTGTATATTTAGAGAATCTCTCTCAATAGCAAAGTCTCCTAGCACTGTCCATTATTATGAATATTTTCTACCTTTTATATAAAACAGAAGCACAGCATTTCTTATGTGTCTATGTAGTATCAACAGAAATTCCAAAACCAGAAAACGAACTGCTTCCACTCTACACCTTGGACTTCCAATGGAAAACCATCCTCCTCCTCTTCTTAACCAGGTCAAACCAATCTTGCATAGAAACAAAACACTATTTTCAGTTTCTTGGTTTTGTTCAACTAAAATGAAACTAAAATGTCAGTCCAACTCTGAAGGTGTTTTGGGAAGCTTTGTAATCACAGAATAGTCTGCATTGGAAGGGACCCACATCCGTTCTTTAAAGTTAACAAGGGTTGCCGTATGCTATTCTGCTCTCCCCTATCCTGGAAATTAAGTCACTAAATGTGACTTAAAAGCTTTCTGTTCCTGACCCCTGGTCTGTGCACTGGACAGTCCGTTCCATTTAATTTCTCTGATTTATAAAAGTTAATCAAACAAAAGCAAATTTATTAAAAAAAAAAAAAAAATCACAACAGCCTGGAGAACACACACATGTGAGGAATAAAAAATAAATGGCATCACAGGAATTGATGAAGTCTTAGGGAAAAGGTGTTAAGCTTTACTTTAGTTACACCACCTTTTAAACAAAACATTTGTAAAACATTAGGTTCCCATACAAATTTGTTTAGGTGTATTTCTTGAAAAACATTTCTCTTCAACATTCTTCTTGAGGCCTAAGCTCAGCATTTTCTAGGTCTTCTGCAACAAGTGATGGCATTAAAAGCTAGAGCAGTCAGCCTGGAAGGTCATGATAGCATTAGTCCCTGACCTCAGGCCTTGGCACAGAAAAAGCCTTTAAAATAATTTTCAAAATTATGACTCTGTGCACATGCAGTAAAACACATTAACTCTCCTTCACAACTCAAACACTGGAGTTTCACAAGAGGCAAATCTCACCCAGGTAGCAGAACTATTTTCCATCAAAACAATAACATCATAAATATTCCCATTTTTCTTCCTTTGGATCTTACTTTTTTTTCAATTCCGCTGAAGAACTGGAACATGGTTATGTTGGCAGGAGGCTTGGACATGCCTAAAGCAATACAAATGCCTTTCAGCTCCTGAAAGACTTCACTGCCACCTCCTTCCTGGGCTTTTTTGGGAGGGGCATTCACACACAGCATTCTGGCAGCTTCCAGTTCTGAGATGAGGTATGCTGGGGTAAGAAAAATTAGATTTGACCATCAGATATAGCAGAGTTATTTTAGAGCCAGTGAAAACTCAAGTGCTTACAACCAACAAATGTGCAAAAGTACTGTTTTAGATATCGTGACGGATAGAAACTTTGTATCCACAGAACACTCGTATTTATAATAATTACTGAGTTCACTGCTAGAAACACAACAAACAGAGGACAGGTTTAGTATAACCAATTAAAGGCTGGAAAAAAAATCCCTATGATTCCAGCAGGTATTAATTCCAGAGTTCAACAGAGCACAGCTCTTTTCCTTCAGGCTTTGCCCAGCAAAGACAGGAAGCTAGGAACATGGAAACAAGTAGGATGAGGGACTGGCATTTTAGGGTAGAAAAGCAAGCACTTCTTGAGGCTGTAGGAAACAAGCAAGGAAACAAGTCGAGAGAAGTGAAATGTTGGATGAATCTCCTCTACTTCCCCACACAAAATGCAGAGCGGAAAAATAATCCCACTTAGAAATACTACTGAGAATTCATGTTTACAGTAACTTCTGAAAGGAAGGCTGTAACTGATGAAATAGAAACTAGAATGGCTGAAGTTCTCTTCAATATCAAAATTGTAAGAGCCTATCATTACACTGTAACTCCTTTAGCGAACAAAATGAGAAAAAGTAAAATCACAATTTCTGAACACAGTATATGCCCAGAATTTCAGCATCAGGTATCATTTACAGTGATATAAATATACAATGATATAAACAGCCTTTGTTTGCAGGTGTCAGAACTTTAAAGTCTGAATTTTAAAAAATGAATAGGTTTAACAATACCTTTCTCATTAATCATACTGAGTGACCACCATAGCAATAACGTACATAAACATTTCTAAAAATAAGAAACACTGATACTGCAGACACACTTGTGAGCAGAGAAGCAAACTCACAGCTATACAAAAGAAGCTTGTTATTTATAAAATTGGGACAGATAAAAAGATTAAGAAAAGAACACAGCATTTTAATGATCTCTAGAATTTCTGCTACATCTCTACAATGTCTTCTGCTAAAGATACAGAACACCGTATAAATAAAAAAATCCTTAGAATGTGTAAAGCAGTGAAGCATCCTTTGTAAGTTCTTTCAGCAATACTTTACAGAAGTTTTTCTTACATTGAACTTTCAATTATTTACACTCTTTTCAGGCCTACTGAAAAAAAAAAAAAAACTACCAGGAGAATTTTGTTTCAAAAATTTAGACATCCCATTTAAGCTACCTTCAATCTCTTCTGACAATGACAGAAATTTTTAAGTCTATCACTAAGACAAATGTTCCTCAGACAGTGATTCTTTTTTGCAGACCTCTTCTGAGCCAGCCTGAAACTCTTGTACTTTTTGTTTTTGCAGATTCCAGCACCTAACTGTATTCTAGTGATGCTGCACACTGAGACCATCAATCCTAACTACTTAGGTTTATTTGGTGCTTTCCTCTCCCAGCAATACTGCTGCATCTTCCAAGTGATATAAACTGTGTTGCATTTCACTAAAATGTAAAAAACCCTGGCATTTCATTACAGAGGGTTATCCTGTTTCTCCTGAAAAAAAAACTAGTTTTATGGCTCACATACAACAAGATACCTAATAAGTTCACTTAAAGAAAGCTATGCAACTGTCGTGGTACACAAAAAAGGAGTTTGGCACTACTGCAGTCTCACATTTGACAGTAAACACAGTATTCCTGCCAGATAGGATACCAGAGTTCAGCTCCTGAACACAGCCTTATATTACCAAAATGAACATCCCAAAGGACCTCTGGGATCAACTGCGTGTCACAGACAAGCCAAATTTATTGAATGGCTTGGCTTACAGAAAATAAGCTGAAGGGGAGACTGTTTGAGCTACAAACTATTTTAAACGCAACAACTACCTCACTTCATCTGACATTTTTGAACATACTACAAAAAAATATTCAGATTAAGTCTCCTCACCTTTCTCCTAATGTGGAAATACAGGAACCTACTCTGTAATTAATTACTTATAGCTCAGATGAAGGCAGAACTAAATTTCTGTTTTGAAAAGTTAAAGAATCAGCAGCAACTGAGGAAGCAAATAAAACATTAACTCATGTTGAATTTAAGATATAAATTTAGTACTAATTTTAATCTAACTCTGAGACTTGCACTTTTTTTGTACTTTAATGTGAATCAATATCATACACCTTTTACAAATTCAAGTACTATTTCTTCTCCTCTAACATTTCACAAGCAAAAATAAAACCAATTTAACTACTGAGATCTGATGGGTGGAAAAGGGAAGACATCACCATTACTAATGTTAATTTCCTTTCAATCAGCAGAAAGTAACAGTGAAGCTATTTACTAAGGATGATTATAAAAAGAACTGGGAGTTGGCATAAAACATTTTTTATTTCATAATAATTCCAACTGTTGTCAGTGTAGGAAGATGCAAGTTTGGTTGCACCTTGCAACACGCTGGTGCTCCAAAATTATGATGCATCTGATGTTAGTGGTCATTTTTACAACTACGCTAAATAAAGTTCAGTGGCTAAATTCTGGCAGAAGTCTTCAAATAATTCCCTCTTTGTTGTGCTTTTTGAGAAGTAATAAGACAAGGCTTTTGCTCATGAAAAAGGTTAATACTCAGAATATTTTCCATCATATACTGGCTACATATTGACTGGTAAACACAGAAGTATAACACTCTGACGCTGTAAATTACAGGAAAAAAAATAACTCGTATTTTTAGGTAATCACATTGTGGTAAACAAACCAGTATCTCATTAGGTGTAAGAAACAATACTATACATCTTGCAGAAAACCAGATTTGTTTGCAAGCACCCTTTCAACTTACTAAGCAGCAAGAGACAGTTCTTTTGATTAAGAAGGCGTTTTGTCACATCTCCTGATGTTAGTGATGCATATGGACAGTTCATTTCAGACAGCAGCCCACTCATTTCAAGCTGAAATTCTTCTGCTTCATTTGGACCTTAGAAAGAAAATAATAATATTTCATTCTTTGCTAATATATATGGGGCTATTTAAAAAAATATCTTTTGCTCGAGTTGCTATTTTATATTAAGACCTGTTTTTAATGGAGGCCAAGTGCATTTCTTGAGTTCCTCCAAGACAGAGCACAACCTATTTGTAACTCTGATAAGTTTCACTAATATAAAATTATGTTTCACTGACAGCTTTTCTAAGCTACAGCAGACAGGCACTGGCAACTTCTACAATGAAAAGGGACATTAAAAACATCAGATTTTACAAGAGTATTTTAAATATCAATTATCTCTTCCCATTACAAATGTTATGGGAAGAGATAGTTATGACTAAGTCATGAATAATAAACATGGCTTATGAATTGTCATTTCTTTTCTATTTCTTCTCCCTGTAAGCTCACATTTGTCAACTGATTTTATTTCATATCAATATCTTTTAAAAATAATTAAGTCATGTAAACCAAACCTTTGACTGATATTTCTGTCAAAAATTACTGAAACTAATAAGAATTCGTTAGGTAAAACAAACAGTGATGAGAAGTAGTATTTTTTTATCTTTTGGAAAGAGACTTCAACCTCAAATGTCTGTTATTCCCAAACTCAAAACATACAAAATGAAGGTAGGACTTGATGGCACTCCAGCTAATATATTTCTATCATTGTGTTTAAAGAATTTGAAACAGGGGTTGGAAGACTTCTGGATTGTACTTTTACACGAAACATAGACTAGGAAATTTGTACTACTAGGGGGGTGAGATACTGTATTGTTACAGAGAAAGAATGTGAAATACACTCAAAGAAGAAAGAATGAACATGGTCAAAAACAGAGAGAAAGGAAAGTAACAGATGCTGAGGTAAAAGGCAGCAACCTTTGGCCACTGAGTAAATACAAAGCTAAGCTCATAAAGGTATTATGAGTTAATATATTAGATATTCAGGAATATGGGTTATCATACCAATTTAACAATGTAATCTGTAGAATGTCATGACTAGCTGACCAAAATTAACTTTTGTTTTTTGAAAGCTAAGGTTTGCTTCCTACACCAAAATAAAAAACAATCATTTTCAGGCTCCTTCTCAACGCATTTCATGAAGAGGGGAAAAAATCATAGCAAACACAGAGTTAAGGTAACCAAGAAAATATGAAAAAAAGAAAATATGGTTACTGTAGTCATGAGAATGTTACCTTGAACAGTTGCACTATTGACATCAAAATTACAACCAGAAGCATTGAAATAAAAGTATTCTCATGATACAATAAAACTCCGACTAGCATTAATGCTTCCCTGAATTCATCTAATAACTTTAAAAAACAATATAGTTGAAAAATTAAAAGAAAATCTAATTTCAGAAGACTATTTGATTGCCACTATTATTTCAATCTCTACTGGCTGTTCATTAGGCAAGTCTGAGGTGGAAAATATCCAAAATCTGGCAGTGTGTGGACAACACTCCCTGGTACAACAGATATCGTCAGCCCTAATCTCTATGGCATGCAAGAACACACATTAAGTGCATATTTGTGCTGGAGTTATGACTACTTACTGTTGGTTGCCTGCACATTTTCCTCTAGTTTACAGAACAGCCGTAGCTCAGACACCAACCAAGCACAGAGTTTGGTGAATTCAGGGGAACTGGCTCCATGAGACACTGCCTGAGCCAGAGCTCCTTCGTCTAACAATGGACCTTTGTAACTGAGAAGTAAAACAAAAGCACAGTTTATTAATGTTTGCTGTGACCAATGTCCTTTGATAGATTTATTTCATGCTGTGTACATATTGAGAGCTACAACCACAACACATCTGCAGTGCTGATCTCCTGGAGCGGTGACTCCCGGACTAACTTACCAAAGAGACTGTATCACAAAATATCATCATCAAAGATTTCCTTCTCAAGAATGCTACCATGTACAGTGGCAACTTCTCTGCCTCCATCTCTTGAAGATGTTACTGACAATAGACCTATCCAGGGCAACTGCAGTTTCAAAGAATTCTTCCTGAGCTCTACATACTGCTTTACAGGATGTTGAATAATTACTACTGAACAAGTGCATCTTTTCTGTCATTTCCTATCACATATGAAAGGGTTGCCATACAAAACAAAGCCTTTGATAGAAATATTACAAAAGTGAACTGCATAACAACATCCTCTCTTGAAAAACCAACCTCCCTAAATGGGCACAAGAAAAATTAATTGGATTAGTTCTTTGCATAAGCAAAATAAGCCAAAAATCAGATCTAATGTAAGAAAGCATGAGTTTATAGATCAGATCTTAGAAAGCATAGCTTTCAGGATATCTGTGTACTGATGATCTCTTAGGGGGAGAATGAAAAGTAGGGAGAACACTGCCTTAGTAACCAGGTAGAAGCACAAGAGTTTACCTGAGTATTTTAGAAAAAAAATGTACAGTATTATTTTGATATACTGCCCCCAAGAGAGAAAGACATCCAAGAGTGCACGTAACCAACTGAAAACTCTCTTGGAAACTTCAGGGTAAAGTCATGCACTATGTCACAAAAATCCAGTGAGTCCAGGCAACTCTTGGCAAACCTCAGGAACAAAAAAAGCATCTCAAATTGAAATGTAATTCTCCTCACTCTGCTCCTGTGCTTAATATCACATACAAAGGATTTGGCCTTCACTGTAGTGGCCTGTTGCTTCAGCCAAGTAAAATGAAGAAGCCACACTCAAAAATAACTTTTACCTCACAGAGCAGCTTGATTTGTGACAGAGTTAATCTACTGGCAGCTAGTGGGAAGCTGTAATCTCATGTATTACAACCCCACTCCATGACCACAGGAGGCTGAACACTTTAAGAGGCTAATTAAAGTAAGTTTAAGTCCCATCCCACAGACGTTTCAGACCTACATGTGTAGGAATGGGAGCATCTGGGACTCAGAATAGAAGCATCCAGTTATAGCTCAAAGTAGAAAGGAAACAATGGCAAGCCTTTTGCTTGGGCAGGATCAGGATTTAAGTCACTGGTCACATTTTTTAGAGCCACCTTTTCCAGAATTTTTCTTTAACAGAGGCAACATCTGGAGTGTGTTATTTCTGATAATTACGATTTCAGCTACACATCAATCTGGCCAATAATCCAAGTTGCAGATTCATAACTGCAAGCAGCTTTTTCCTTCCTTTTCTGCCAATGTTCTAGAGCTACACTCTCTTTTGGTAACATTGTGCTATCCCATCTGTTTGCTTTTTTAACAGTTCAATAAACTGACTTACAAGACAAGAAGCCACTCTCTGAACACCTTGAGCACAACTACAAACACAAACAGCTCTTTAACTTGCAATGCTATAAAAAAAATCAAGCAATGTATTAAAAATGTCTTCAGTATCTGATGAGAAAAGTTGAACCATGAAGACCATGAAGCTACTGCCAAAGCACAAAACCTCAAACACCCCAGTCTTTCCAGACACCAAGAAACAGAAGTACTTTAAACACACACAGTAGTTTTTCCAGTTGTTACCAATACTGCTGAGGTCTCATGTCTTTCATCCTCCAAATATTCTTTTCAATCACTGTTGTCAATTTTGCTTCATATGACTTATTTGTTCATCTACTTTCACTGTTTCCTTCATTTATTTATGTCAGAAATCAACAACACTTTCTGTTTACAGCGGCACAAATCAGGACCACAAATCACAACTCCCTCAAGCCACCTTTTAAACATATGACAAAAAAAAGAACTCAATCACAGGATTTCACTGTGGCAGAGCGGCCCTTTCACATTTCAGTCGGAGAAACACCTGCCAAAACAGAAGCCTATTTGTCAAGCTTTGCAACTATCATCACTAACTTAGCCTGGAAATACAATCTTTATTGGAGCCCAATGACTCTAGCCACGAAGTGATTTATGGGAGTGGGGCCAATGTGAGTAAATACAGCTGTTTGCATAGAACCAGCAGAAGTGAAATTGTAGCTGCCTGTCCTCTGAGCTCTCAACAGCTCACAGACATGGGAGCAGGATGTGTTCCTGTGCTCTTCCTTTCATATTTATGCAATCTTTACTGACTCTGACAAAGTATCAGGTTTAAACAGCAAAAGTTTCCTGTACTATATTAGACTTTAAAAATGTAAAGAGGAAAAACACTCACTCATTTGCGATTCTTTTTACTCCCTCCCCCTCCCCCACCCCACTAAATATGAAGCCTGAAAGTCTTCTTGTTGTCTGACATATCTTAAAAGGTCTCTTTATCCCTTCCCACCCTCAGCTAGGACCGCTGTGCAGAACAGAGGAGCAACCGACCAGACGGCATCCAGGAACCAAAGAGATAAACTCGCAGGGAGAAGTGACACGTTCGCCAAGGCCGTGCGGCTAAAAACCTGCCCGTTTGGCTTGGGGCATCATCACCAGCCCCGCTCTGGGGGCGGCTGCGACGAAAAGGGACCATTCCAGGCGCTGCCCTGCGCCGCGGCCCTCCAGAGCAGCAGCGGCCCCGCCTGTGCGTGGCGGACAGCCGCGCTGTGTCCCATGCCGGAGCCGCCCTCTGCTCCCGGCCCACACTCCCAACCCCCGGACACCTACCCCAGGTCCTCCAGCGACTCCAGCACGTCGTTCTCCAGGAGCTCGAACTCCATCCTGCGGCGGGGCACGAGGGGCGGACCTGCGCGACAGCGGGACTCAGCGCCACTAGCACGCGCACCCCCACCGCCCGCCATTCCGCCCCTTCTCCAGCCCACCTCGGCCCCGTGGGGGAGGCTCAGCTCTCACCCTCCGCCCCGGGGTGAGGGAGAGCCCCCGGCGCCGCAGCCCCGCTCCCCGCGCTCCCCATGCCCGCCCTCCTGCCCAGCACCGCGCCCCACGCACAGCGCTCGCAGCTGCGCCGCCGACTGCCGGGTTGGCATCTCAGGGCGGGGAGCGCGGCGCCGCAGGCCCCCGGACTCCCTTTTCACCCGGCTTCCATAGGGCCGCCCGCCCCCGTGCCTGACCGGCGCCGCCTCCGTCCACGGCGGTCTCCGCCTATCCGCCGAGCGAAGCGGCGTTGCTAAACCGGGACGCGGGTGCGAGGCCGGACAACGGGTCGCTTTTGTGGGACAGGAGCCCGCGACGAGCCAAGGATCTCACTTTTCTGTTCAGGCGCCGGCTCGGGCAGACCCGGAAGAAGAACGCCCCCCTCCCCACCGCGGAGCCCGCGCAGGAATGTGCTGCGGCCAGCGGCGTCGCGGCAACGGGCGGGGGCTGGCGGCGAGAACGGGGTGGCGGAAGGGTCAAACCGCGCCAGGAAGCGGAGAGCGCGTCCCCACCCAACGGGAACCCGCTGCATGGCTGGGACCACAAATCCCGGCATGCCTTGCGAACGGCAGGGCCGGTCGCCGCGGGTGCCCGGCAGCGAATAAAATTAATAAAATTAATAAATCGAAATCATTTCAGCTCAATTACTAAATGGTATCCGCAGATCTGGTTTCTTCCTGTACTCCGTGCCCCAGCGGCGCGGGCTGCAGCGGTGTCGCTGTCGGGACGTGGCGTTTGGGGATGCTGAAGGCACCAGAGCCGGCCCGACTCTGTGCTGGCCGTGAAACTCCTCGAGGCGACGCTCTGGCAGCTTTTTAAAGAACTATTTTAATTTCGGGGGGTGGGCAGGGGAGGGGTGAAGCAGCGTTCACTTTGTCCCGTTGCTCTGTTGCCAGGACCTTCAGAGGGAAAGCCGTGCACGTGGGCACAGATCCATCGTTAGTAACAGAAAGCTCCGTTATGGGGCTAAAGGGATAATTCTGCTCTCTGCAGCTCTGTTAGGCAGCACTGCCCGCCTGCTTGGGACGCAGAAGTCTCACAGAAAGCACGTCAGGCACGGAGGCATGAATAAGAGGATATGTTGGGATGGCCACGCCATGCTAGGGAAAGCCAAAGCCACTCGTGCCAAAAATAATCCCAGTCTGTCACCAGCAGCGAGCTGATGCTGCAGGAGGGGAGTCCCGCACTTAACGAAACTGCCCTTGACAGGAGCAAAGAAGAAAAGCTGCAGTCAAAATATAAAGGATCTTGTAGCCTCAAGATAGGTAGGAGGATAAAGAAACAGTACCTTGAAGGGCTAAAAAGAAGAAATAACTTCACTAGCAGACAGCTCTGCTACTAAAGACATGTCAATCTACACATTTAGGGGGAAATGACCTCCTAAAGACTAAAATCTCAGTGTCAAAGGAATAATACAGGCATTGTGCTTTGTGTATTTGCTTCTAGTTGTATAGTGGTTAGTACAGTGTAGCCACAGGCCGCTTCAATTTTTTTTAAAAAAAGGATAAGGGATAAAAGCTTCTGGCAAGCTGCCTTATCACTGCTGGGCTGTGCGAATTACCTGATTGTCCTTTAGTCCATACATTTTTGATTCACAGCATCTCAGGTTTTCTGCTTGTGAGCCTTGCCCAGGTGGATAGTCTAAACTGGAGATCTGGGGGATTAGACTTTTCCTCACAGATTCAACACTGCTGCTGAAAGTGACCTTTTGCTTGTTTGTGTGACTTGGCAGGTTCTGTTTGGTTTCTGTTTGGTTGGTTTTGGGTTTTTTTAATGTAATGATTGGGTTCATCTTGCTTGCACAGGTGAAGTGTACAAAGCTGGGCAGTATGTCCGCAGTCTGACCTTGCTCCGTTGCTGCTGCTCATGGTCATGATAGTGTTTAGCCCTTATTTTGGAACCTTCTTTTTTCTTGCCCTAAATATAGGGTTTAAAACCATTCATACGAGCAAGCAGTACATGAAACAATTCATTTTTTTACATGGACACTGTTCCTGTGTCCACTCCTGAATTTGCACATGTTGAAAAGTGAGGATTTTGTGCTAATTTCATGGGGACATTTGCTGTCATCTACATTTACTGTTCAGATAAGCATCAGCACAGAAGGGTTGTGTTCATCTTGGCACTCAGCTGATGACATCTCCCTTGTGAAACAAATACATGTATTTCTCTCTTTGGTTCAGTTATGCCCATACAACAGGGTAAGGACAATTTGGAAGGCATCTTCTCCAGTCTGTATCACTCAGTTCCATAATTGCTTTAATGTCCCTTCTGTGCTGTGGGAACCAGCAGTTTCTTGGAAAACATATGGATCATGTGACTGGGGAGAAGAACATTTGGAGGTGTGATGCTAACCAGGAGCAGGCAGCTACCATTTTCTCCTGGGGACAGGGATGAGAGCTTTGCTTTGTCATTGTGTCTTATCAGTTGTGATTTTTTCTTTTCCTACCAACTAGGGTTTTTCACCACACAAATTTTGGAGGCAGGGGAGGTGTGAATGGCCACTGCACAGCATCCTGGCCCCTCTAGAAAAAATTAGTTTTGACACTGAACAGTTTTTGTTTTGCATATAAGTGCTTCTTGAACAAAATAATATTGTTCTGAGCAGTTTGCTGTTGTAGAATGAGATTCAGAGCTCTGCAGATGGGTTACTTCTGGGAACAGCAGCCACTTGGGCTTTTGGCTCAGAGAAGGGCTGTAACTGGGGTAGATTTCCCTGGGCTACACAAGGCTCTGCAGACTTGTCAGCCTGCAGAACTGAGCTCAACTCTCCTCGTGTTTGTTCTCTCCCTGGGGCAGGTTTGTTACAGCTGCTTCCCTCCCCATGCTCACTCACTGAGAGCTGTAGGGCTGGGAGTCCAATGTGTCGCTCAGGCAGCTTGACTGCAATGTCCTGGCTGGAGCCGTACATGACTCCCTACACTGTGCCACTGCTGGAAAAGCCATGTAATACTCCTTTCTCCTATGGCAAGAAGCAAACCAGCCCAGGCTGCTGCTGTCCTCTTCATGGGTCTCCTGTAAACCCCTCCTGGCCCCCCTAGCCCTGGAGGGATGGGGATGTGTGTGGTGAATATTGGTCAGGTGCTCCCAGGCTGTTACATACAGGTTAAGGAAGTTGGCAGCCCATGCACAGCCTGAGGCTCTGCAGCCCAGAAATCTTTATTCTGAGAGGTGTGAGGTGCTCCACTGCTTGGATGCCAGTTGTCATTAAACAAAGACAATTGGTTTCCTGTGTACTTGCCTCTTGTGATTGATTGGTTTTAGTGTCTGGGATGCTGTCAGCTCTAACTGAAGATAAACTACTTCCTCCTGAGCATATTCTCTCACAGCTAATAAACTAAGGCTGTAGCCCCTCCTTCAGCTTTACACCAAAAGAACCTGTCACCAGTGTGGAGGAGGTATGTTGAACTTGCTCAGGTCACTGAAGACACACCCTGGTGGTTTAAACCTCACTTCTGTAGGAAAGCTAGCCACAGACAACCACCTTAAGGCAGGCTTTATTTCATTACAGAAAAATTACTTTCACTGTGTTTACACCACCTCACCTCTGGTCTTGCATGTTGGCTCTCTGGTTGTCAAAAATCCCCATGACAGCGGCATGAAATGTGAAATTTGCACTTGCAGAACAGCATGAAACACACTTGAGTGTTAGCAGGTGTAGAGCGGCAAAGTGCTGCTAAGCACTTTTCTATCAATTTTCTTACCGATTTCTCTGGATACAACAGAATCCAGCCATGGTACTGCAGCTAAAAGCCTGCTCTCTGCCAGACATACACCTGGATTTGCCAGGTATCCAGGAATGTCAGTTCTGGCTCACAGCATGCTCTGGTTAGCCAAATGGCTTGTAGGTAGTACTAAATGAAACCAGATACCATGAAATATCAAGAGCAGGACAATGACATATGACACTTCCCCTAATATTCACCCAGCTTCTGACTACTTTCAGCTCTCCGGACTTTCTTCAGTCCTTACTGCTGTGCCATCATATTCTGCCTGAGGATGAGAGATGAGAGGGTACCAGGGCCAGCTGACAGGAGGACTGCCCAAGGCTAGTTATTGAGGGGATCTGCAGTCTGTGGGTGCGTGTTTGTGAGTGCCAGCAAACTGAGAGGGGCAGTGACCCTTGAGGTCTTGCCATCATCAGGTATCTGCACCTGGAGGGAACAAGGATCCAGGGCTGGCGACTGGATAAATGAGCATCTGTCCTGTTACTGAGGAGGCCCATGCTGTATGTCTCTCTGTATGTTCCACTACAGACCTTCATTCCAGAGAGGGGAAAAGGATTATGGCGTTGGTCTTGTTTCCATTTGCAGAAGCACTGTTTTCTGGTTTTATATGTGTTTATTTATGTGGCTGGCCATGTGCACAGACACAGATGTGTTTGTGTGCTTACTGGGTGTTCACACTCAGTCTTGATGCAGCCTGGACCTGGCCAGACAAAGATGCAGACAGCTTCACTTCTGTTGGGCTACCAGGTTTATCAACTCCAACCAACACTTCTACTGCAGGCAGGAGGTAATTTCTGCTAAAGAACACAGTTAAAATGCAGCCTTTGTGTAGCAGGGAATTTTTTCACTAGCTGTACAGACCATGTTCCTGAATATTTTCTGGAGTAGCTGGATTTCTGCTGCTGTGATGCTTGGATTACGATTAAAGTATAGGCCATCCCTTCTAGGCAGGCTGCTTGAATCCATCCCTGGATTACACCTCCATTAACCAAAGGATGTCAGTGCCATGGTAATTACCTTACCAGCCTCTGCAGTAGTAATTAAGGAAGGAGAAGGGGAAAGTGGATCTGTAACACAACAAGATGCCAACAACTGACAATTCAATACTTGAGATTATACTGATGGGTATGACTTACTGTGTGAAGTTTTTGTGGGGAAAATAAGAATTTCTAAAACGTTCTTCCCTGAACAGCAGCAACAAACTAGTTTGTGGGTTTTTATCATCTATGAAGCAGGATGAGCCTATCTACACACTGTAAAGCAATCTCCCACACATTATTTTCAAGAATAATCAACAGCTATGATAAATCTTTGAAAAACAAAAAATGCAGGCTGTCTTTATTCTTTTACATGCTTGGCATCTGCTGTCAGGACATTTTTGTTGCTGAAACACAGCACCACTTCCCTTGAGATGAAATATTTGTGAAAAGAGTTAACAAGACACTTCTGTGAACACATGACGAAGTTTGCATGAATAATTTAACAGGGTAGCTGAGTTTAAAAATAGCTGCAAGATTCCAAATTAAGTATAGAGACAAGAGCTTTAAAAAAGCTTTTTTCTCTACTTTAAGCAGATCTTCCAAGGGATACAGAAAGGCCTGTAAAGCCCTATGAAACAAGAAGCTTCAGAATCCAGCACCCTCTCTTGCCACTATTAATATCTTGTCGTAGCCTTCACTTTTTAAATCCTCTTTAGAGAATAATTTTTAAACAAACAGCACTCAGGAATCAGTATAATTTCATAAAAGTTTAATGTTTGTTTTTAAAATAACTCTTATTTAATCGAGAGAAAGGAGTCCACACATACAGTCTTCTTGGATGCTGGCAAAAGAGCTTAAATTAGAGACAAACCCACGACCAGCAGGTTTAACCAGTAAGAATACAGAGAGAGCCTCACTGAATAATCACATTCATAATAACAAAAACAATGTGCCCTCGTACCAAAGAGAGGAGCAAAAGATACCATTTCAGTCATGCAAATCTGCACTCACCTTCTCAGAACAGGTTTCCAGAACTCTGGCAATTCCAGATAGTATTTTCATAGCTCATGTGGAAAGTAATCAAGAGCCAGCAAAGACAAAGACTTATTACAGCAAATTATGTTCATCCTAAAATCCCACTTGCTGGAGCATCTGGTGCGTTTGACTGTTACAATCCCAAATCTTAGGTCCTTTTAATTGTTGCCCTCCTCTCTGCATCAAAACCTTTCAATAGCTAAACCCTTTGGAAGTGGGATAGGAGGCATTAGCGCATTCACATGTAGGCCTGAAGCTGTTCATCCCTTCCCATGGGGCATAACTGTCTAAACTATGCTGTCATGAGAGACAGCTGTCATGTCTTAGAAGGTGTCATAAACCATAAAGACCCCCGAAGTGCCCTCAAACTAATTCCTGAGGCCTTCCACCTATCCTTTCTCTTTCTTTTCCTTACACATTTTCTTAAGTGTTATTTTCATGCTTCTGTATTGTTGTATTTCTACAGATAATAACCAAACTGGCAACATACCTCCTTTCCTTTGCAACCAAATTATTCTGAAAAAGCCTGCCACATATATATATATATATACTTACATTTATAAACACTGGTCATTTCGTGTTGTTTCACTCTAATCCACTCCAAGGGATATATTATTAACAAGAACCTCAGTTACCCCAGCTTCAGGGGTGAGTCGTAACACAAGTGTAATACAAAATTAAAACAGCTGTCAATGAACACACTGTGAATGTAGACAGTTCACTACGAGAAGGGATCTGTAGGGAGGATCACTAAAAGCCATGTATTTGATGCTTTGGTCTACGATGCTAACCATATAAAGCATAAGGTTTCCATCTTACAAACCTGAAGGTTTCCATCGTACAAACGTGTCTTCAACCTGTAAGCCCTTCTTGCATTCTGAAGCACAAATTCAACTCTTGGAGAAATAATTACATGTCATTTACTATCTTGGATGATCTCTCTTCTGTAGACACTGTAGGCAGCTTGAGGCAGGTTGTCCACGCCTGTATCTTGTATCAAATGTCAGACAGATCAAACGTGAATGATGAAGGACTATAGCAAATGCAAATGTGGGATGCTTTTTTCACCCAGCCAAACTGAATCCATTGCACAACTTCACGGCACTGAATACATAAAATACAAGTGTGCATTACTTTTGTAACCCTAGCTTGGACACAAACAGAGGTACACTGATTTTGAACCATTCTCTTGTCTTGGTAAAGCAATATAATATGTGAACTAACTGGCAGAGGACATGAAATTTAAAGAGTACCTGGAAAGCATAATATTAAATGGGTTTAATTGCATTAAGCCATCAGTTCTTAAGAGAAAATGCAGTGACTGACATTCCTTTGCTAATGGACTTTTTATTTTTTTCCCACTAATCAAGCATGTCTAAATATCCATCTTGCAGGTGCCTAGCTACAAGACTCCTCTCATCTAATTATTGGCATTTACATTTTAATTCTTGTTTTTTTCATCTCTGACAGGATATGAATACAGCCTAATGTGAGATCTGATATGAAGACCATCCTTATAATTTTTTTACCAGCTAGCTGTTACAGGGATTTTCATCCATCACAGCTATCATGGCTCCTGAAGTGTTATTTTGTTTCTACATTCATCTAAAGTTTGTACGCAAATTAAACAGGGTGCTAACACAGATGGCTTGTAGTATTTCAATGTTGCTTAGATTCTGGCTGAAACTCCCCCACAAAAGCAGCTTCTTTAAGAAAAAATGTATTTGATTAAGAATTGAAAACATTACCTTGTGTGAGTGTTCCACTGTCTGCAAAATGAAGATTCTTCAGCCAGGCTGCTTGAAAAGGGAATGCTGTTTGCCTTGAAGCAGCTCTGACGCAGGTTTTATTTCCTGCAGGAGTTCAACTGTTCTCCACCACCTGCCCGAACAATTCTAATGGTTCAGGTCTCTGCATACCCAGTTGATGGAGAGCTTCATGGGAATTGTAACAGCAGCTTGACTCATTTTACCAGAGCCTGGAACTGCTAACATATGGTAACCAGCCTTCTTATCACAGGAAGACAGCTGAAGAAGAGGTGGAGGTGGGATCAGAAAACAAAACCCAGAAACTAATTCTAACCATGGAGCCTTGGACTTCTGCTCTAAAGCAGAATATAACAGTCTGCAGCTGCGTTATTCTGCTCAAATTGGTAACAAAAATGAATACATCCATATTGTCTGAAAACAGCTGACAGAAAGGATAGTCTAGCAACTATTACGTGCATCTCTCTCTTCTTCATGCCAGACAGAAGCAGAGGAGTCAAGTAAAATAAATTTTATGGCTGCTTTATACTCCCACACTTTTGGCATGTAGGCTGTTTGCACAAAACCGTGCAGCAGGCAGAAAAGGACTGAGTTCTGTCTCAGATAATGATTTTGCTCCCTTTAACCTTTAGCAATGTTCTGAGAGAATAATAAACCAACGCAGTATTACAACAGGTGCCACACGAATACCTGTCTCAGGTGATTTCGATGCCCTCTGCACTAAAGAAATAGTTTTGTCGTGCTTTGGGATGCACTGGTTTGGTAGATGGTTGTGGGTTGTTTTTTTTTAAAAAAAAGTTCTGCTATCATCACTTACTTTCAGTAGGTATTTCTGAAAATTGTTTGAGGTCTACCAGGATAAAAAAATAATTGACCTTTGCCCACTTTTCCTGTTTCTGTGAGAAAATTTAAGTTCTTTGTGAAGCTTCTCTTAGATAAGAATTAGGCATTTATTCCCACCCATGACAGAAATTAAGGAATCATAAAATCACTAAGATTGGAAAGGACCTCTAAGATCATTGAGTCCAACTGTTAACTCAGCACCACTGTGTTCACTACTAACCCATGTCCTCAAGTGCCATATCCACATGTCTTTTGAACACTTCCAGGGATGATGATTCTGGAAAATCTCTGCCAAATGACAGAGACTTTGTATCTTAGTCTACTACTTGTACTTTTTACCACTAGGGCATAAACGCATTTGGAAAAAATTTATTAACTGAGTGACGGTTCCTACATTTCTTCCCTGATCACATGCCATTTAAAATTCTAAAACAAACAATCCCCCCCAAAGCCTATCTATCTGCTGCTTAGTTAAAACTTAGACAGAGACAAGATTCCAGCATGCTAGAAGCAAGATTTACCTACCCAGCAGACTACCCCAGGAAAAATTACTGCATTTTGCCTAGAACATTTGAAGGTTTCTTCTTCTTTCCAAATGTACATTCAAAGAGACTGGAAGAAGTATTAAAAACCCACCTGGCCTTAAAACAGATTGACAGGATGGCCGCAGCTTTTCTATGTCTCTTCTCCCACTGCTTCTTAATCAAGCTTGGCTTTGCAACAAACTTCGTCCAGCAGAAAGGATGTGCCAGCCTTCCTCATGACAAACTAAAGGTTACAGCATCAAATGAAGACTTAAGAGTTAATCCATTCTTCTTTTAATTTACTAGGTATTTGTGCCTGGTTTGAAGTAGTGTAAAGACAGAAAAATTCAAACTATGTTTGTTTCCTTCCTATCAGAAGCTTTATAAAAATCAGGAAAAAGGTAACGTCTTTGCTTTGTGCAGTTTTTAGAGAACTATGTCAGGAAGGAGAGGTAATGTTGTATTGCACCCTTCAAACAGACAAGTAAATCTCCATTAACTCACCCCTCCTCCTGAGGATCTGGAAGAGTCCAAGGCCAGCCTAGAAATTAGGCTTCCCAGTCAGTGCACTATGCTACAGCTCTGCCAGCACAGGGAACGAATACAGTGGATAAATCATTTACTGCAAGCCTCTGGAAACCACAGGAAAAACAAAAGAAAAAAAAAGAAAAAAGAAAGAAAAAATACATAAATAAAAATACATGCCTTTTCATGAAATTACAGTGTTAATGCCTCTTGTCTGCCAAGCTGCCTAGATGTCATCAGCTACACCACCCATTATGTTCTTGTCCATTACAGAGGTTCAAGGAGTACCTTTTACTCATTCCCCAAAAGAGACCAAGCTAATCTTCCTTCCAGGAGTAAAGAGCCCTACCTCCTCTCAGGGATAGAAAAAAGGGCATGAAAATAAGTAGTATTTAATTTATACCACTGGACAGTTCAGATTCTGGGTAGCTTTAGACAAATGTGGGGTAACAACTGCCAGTTTCTCCTTTACAAAGTTCTTGCTTGCTCTTGGTGCTAGCTCCTCTCCATTCGTGGCCAGCCAGGTTCACCACTGACCACGACCACTACTTGTAGAAGCAACTGTAGAGCACAGAACAAGGATAATGGAATTATATTGTCCTTTCCCCAAAAATAAAGGTGATTTTTTAAATTAAGTTCCACACAGATAACACAGCATTGAATAAAGCTATCTGAAGAAGACTGTCCAAGTTATTCCATTTGCCACTGCATGCACTGACACCTTCATGAAAACCAACCTGCAAAAGGAAACTAACCAGAAAGCATGTGTGTATCCCAAAACAGCACCATCTAAAATGCAGAACTAGAAAAATTCAACCTTCCCTTTAATATTTCCCTTCCCTGCACTTACATCTCTCAATACAAGGCAGGTAAGAAAATCAATTCCCCTCTTCCTCTGTGGATTTACAAGAGACAAGGCACTTCACTGAAAAAATTAGAAAGAAAATGGGGGAAAAAAATTATCTGTCAAATGTAAACAAAGAAACTCAGGTATATAATAAAAAATACAGGAAAACCAAGAAGCAACTACAAAGGACTTTTTCTATAAACCAGGATTTAAACAATCTCTACTCATTGCCCAACTCCATTTTAAAACTATCAAAGCATGTCAAACCTTGCTTTCTTTGGTTTTGACAGCAAATCAGCTATTTGATGAAAGTAGGGCAATGCTACTAACAAAGATTTCCTATATTCAATGCAGTAACTGCTTAACATCATAAAACCAACTCAAAGAGCCTTTCTCAAAACTCTCTTCCCTTCTTAATTACCTGTTTACTGTTGACTTGACCATTTATACTAGATTTCCAAAATTCAGCTTAGACAGTTCTTACATTTCTTGTATGAAAACCACTGTAAGACTCTGAGAAACATTTCATACCTTCTTCACACACAGTCATGGAAAATGAAGACAAATGGTGATTTTGCCCTCTCCAGAGGTCCATGTGAAGGTAGTGATTACAGAAATTCAAGCTCTGCTGGGGTCCCTCCCTGACGCTCCACCTCTGGTTTTACACAGGGTTCAAGACTTCAAACAAACTTTCACTGATGATGTTGACAGTAGTTCTTCCATTGACTTCAGCTGGGAATAAACTGTTTTTTACTGAGCAGGCTAACTGTTGAGTATCTTCATCCTCCACAGTTTCTCAATTTTATCAACTTCTACAGGAGTCAGAAACTAATTGAAATAAAACACTTTCACTGAGTTAAGGAAAAAAGAAAACCAAGAAGAAAGCCTTGTTGACCTCCATATGTTTATTTTTTAAAACAATTTACAAATAGAAACGTTATATTTATCCAAGCAAACACATTTAATACTTTAGTCTTTAACAAGCTATACAAATGAGAACCATCACAGTAGAGCTTTTGATAGCTCAAGGACCGTTCAGGGTAGGCATGCATGTGTCTGTATCACATGAAGCGAGTCCAATTCCTGACACCAGGGTTCTGATCTTCTACTTCTTCAGAGCTGGTCAGCTGCTAAATGATTTAACACAAATAGTTACTGGATCACAGTAAAATGAAAGAAAGCCCATTTCAAATCACCTAAGTGACCTCAATATGTCTGGTCCAGGTGTCAGGCCACAGAGCCTTACCGATTAGTTTTCTTCTCCAAAAGCCAGTCGGACAGATTTTCTCCCCTTGCTTAGTGCTGTGGCATCCATACATGTGCTTATACAATACAATGAAACACCTTAAGTACAGATGTAACACAACAGTAATTACAAATCACAGAGACAGATAAACAAAATCAACTCTAAACACATTCTTGCATTTCAAACAACAAAAGTAAACCAACTCATGCATTACAGTTCAAAGAAATTTTCAGTTTTAGTTCTTCTGCAAGTCTCCATTTCCTCAAGTTCTAAATTGCTGTTCTTGAGCTTGTCTCAGCATGGTGCTACTGACACAAACTGGGTGAGCTGGAAATCACCCAGGAATGGTCAAAGAATAAAAGCCCCCAAAATAAAGAAGACGCACGCATTATAAACGAGATTCCATTTTAATAGCAGAGTGTAGAAAAGAAATTGGCAAAAAAATTCACATGAAAAAACATTTTACACAATTAATTATGTACAGAATAAAGTATGTGACTGCCTTCTGATGATTTACGTTTCACTTTAGTCAAGTCCTACCACAGAACGCAAAATACACCCAAAACTCTCAGCTGGAACAAAAAGAAAAACAAACAAAAAACATATACATAATCCCAGCTCCGGCTCCTCAAATATTGGGACTGGCTGGGTTTACTTCAACCCACTGGGCTTTCTGCTATGCTTTCAGCAATTCCTGAATTTGCTGTAGCTTCCAAGCTACTGTCAGCAGCTTCTGTTTGCTCAGTCTTCTTGCTCTGGATGGTGCATACTCCCTTGCCTCCTGAGCCACCCACCTTCCCATGTGTTCCTTTGAGCCCAGGCAGTGAAGTTTCCACGCACCTAGAAGCCTGACTTTCTGTGCTGCCTCTGTCACAACTCAGTGATGGCGTTTCAACAGTGCCACCTTTGCTCTCCTCTGCTTGTCGAAGTACCTCAGACGTGGGAGAAATGCCCTGCATTTCTAGAACTGGCATGACCACTTCTGTAGTGTCACTATTTGAGGTCTGTGATCCAGGTTGCAGCATAGGTTTTTGAGAAATCCGTGTGCAAATTTTATCTTCACAACTACCAGAAGTCAATGTAGCAAAATCAGTAATCTCTGTTTCATTCACTGTTCTTTCAATGCCCAGTTTCTTAAGTTTATTGGACTCCAGCCTAATGGATGCAATAGTTTCTAGTTTTGTGACTTCTTCTGTATTTTCATTTAAAAGTCCTGCTGAAAGGATGCTGAAACATTCATGTTTTATCTTACTGTCTTCCAAATTGAAATCGGTGCTTTTCAACTCAAGGTCTGCTTTGTGGGAGGGAGTCTTCATGTGTTTCACATCTTCTGATGGTCTCTTGTAAAGAAAATTATCTAATTTTGCATCAGATACAGCATGTCCTAATGATTTTTTTTCATTTTCACCTACTAATTCTAGACTGGATCTGAGTTCAGCAATGTTCGAGCAGGCATTGACTAACTGTTCAACCCCCTGCCTCTGGGTTTGGTTATCAAATATTGTATGGCCTGAAGGTTTAGGTTGAACTTTTCCTTGAGCTTCTAATAGGGTACTTTTAGTTTCTGTCTGTCCCTCTGTCAATTCTGAAGCATCAACCTCATTAGAATCAGATTTTATTTCTGCATTTGGAGTATTTGATAGATCCCAGCCACTTTCAGAACAAGTTGTGACTATCTGTTCTTCTCCATTACTAGTTCTGGAAGTGCCCCAGAGCAAATCTGGACTCTTAGTTTCTGTGTGAGTTCTACAGTTATCATTTAACTTTTCCTCTACCAAATGGGAACTACCCAAACTTTGAATTTCATTCTGCGTTTCAGGTAACAAAATCTTTGGGTGTAGGCTGTGCTTAGGCTTTACTTTTATTTCCCAGTCTTTTGTCTTTGTGTCTTTCTCCAAGGTACCAGGAACATTTGTGTTTGTAACTGGAGTTTTATTTCCATCTTCCTGTCCAACCTTCTTTTGGACCTCAGTTTTCTGCAGATCACAGAATTCCAGACTGCCTGTCTGCTCTCTACCTCCTGTATCAACAAATCCGATTTCTGCAGACATCTGGATATCAGAAACAGGTTTTTTTTCTGGTAATTCTGTGACTGACATTTCTGATAGGTGAGGCTGAAGTGATTTCTTGTTCATTTCAGCCTGATTTTCACTAGGAATCAAACTCCCCGTTACTTGATTATTACACTGTGAGGAATCCACATTCTGATAATCCTCTTTCAACGAGGAGCTACTATTTGTTCTGTGGTTTGCAGATAAGTCTGCAGGCTTTGTGAGGTTAGAGTTTTCTCCATTTGGCAGCGCAGAACTTGCAAGCTTGCTGTCAGCTGAACCCTTTCCACCACTACTGTAGAAAATATCATAGAGATCTTTAGCATTGGCTGTGGCCAAGCAAGAATTTCGCTTCTCTATCTTTTTTGCTTGTTCACTGAAAGCAGTTGAAGGTGGTGGTGGTCTCACAGGCGTTGCCAACATTGTCTGGTCACTTTCAGACACACCTGGAGCTACTTCATCTGCAGGGATGGGAGGTGCTGGCTGGACTGCTGGTGGAGGGCGGGGTGGAGGTAGTCTATCTGAAGTTTGAGAAGGCTCATTTTTCTCTGCTGCTTTAAAATCCTCCTCTGCTCCTTTTAAAATTACTTCTTCTCCTCCAAAAGCTTTTGATATGATATCTGGAGGCAGTAGGAGATCTGTATTTGTTTCTTTTACCACTGGCAGTGGTTTGGTGGTAGCTCCAGAGGATTTTATGGATAAAAAGGTGTTCAAAGGTGGTGGTTTACTAACTGTTGCAGTATTAGACTTCCTGAAAATCATAGTGGGGACTGGTAGACTGGGGAGAATTTTTGCTGGTGTCCGTGTGGAAACAACTGGTGTCCATGGGCTAGTGTGTGGAATAACAGTTTTCCCAGACAGCTTGATTTCAATGGGCTTGATATGGGATTTCACAGACTGACACTTGTTCTCCTCTTTGCTTCCTTCTGTATTCTCTTCCTTTGGAACAGGTCCTGGGGTTTTATCCTCCCTCTCAGTCTTTTTCCAGCTGAATTTCCCAAAGGAGGTCTGGCTTGGTGGTTCCTTTTTGGATTCCTCTTTCTTTTCTTCCTTCTTCTCCTCTGTCTTCTCTTCCTTCTTCAGCTTCACCGTGATACCCATTTTTCTCCCAGAAGACTCTATTTTGCCTTGAGTTTCATTACTCCCTTCTCCAGACTCTGGGATGCTCTTTACTTCCTCCTTCTTTATTATTTTAGGGGTTTTCTCATCCTTCTCTTCTTTCTGTTTCTCAACCAGTTTCCGTTTCAGCTCATTTTGCCGCCTGCGCTCTGTTTCCAGAACTACAGCCAATCCAGCTTGACGATCTAGATTTCTCCTCTCTTCATAGAGTGGGTTTTCATCTATGTATTTCTGTGAAAATAAACAGCAACATTTTAGTCACTGTTTCCATGAAAAATAAATAACTAAATGAATGCAGCTCTCTGACAATTTGGACTTGTTCAGTAAGTGCCATCTCAACATTAAGAGAACAGAGAACTTTTTCCTTCCAAGAAACTGAGGTACTACAAACTGCTTGCAGCAGTGCTGTCACTTTACAGTAGACACCGTTTCAGCCTCATGCAGACAAAATATCTCTATGTACTGATGTAGTGGGAAGTTCTGCTTATTTAGTTCAGTAGAATGTAGTGAAGATAACCAAATACATATACTCCAAGGAGTTAAATGTCATTCTTCAGGAAAGGAAGACAGAACAAGTGGGAGCTAACACATGGAATAGTCTATGTCTCTTTCCTAGGACACCAGTTACCAACCTTATATTTCTCATTGTGGGGATGACTTTTCACATGCTGCTCTGCTGAGATTTGATCTCCAAAAAATTCATGACAGAGCTGGCAATAATATCCAGTGATGGGAATCAGAAACTCAGAGCCTGAAAGGCCAAAGAACATTATCAGAGAAACAAAATTTAATAAATGCCAAGCTCTTAACAAAGTTGGTCAAAGAACAACAGCAAAACCTCCAGTGATGTTCTTTTTACAACAGTTAATGCTGCTCTCCTTACGGTTACTGTAAAGGAACCACCACTACCAGGAACAAACATGTAAAGTGAAGAAGTTTTATGACTATGGTTCAAGAAATTGTGTAAGTGCACTCCATTGTATTAAAGTAATCCAGTACTCAAGTAGGTTAACATTTCCTACAGTCTTGATCTATTTTCCATCTTTCTGGTATAGTCTGCTCAAACACTAACCACCTGGTTTATAAACAGAACCCAAATATTTTCTTTGAAGTTCAACAAGGCTGCATCCTTGTGCCTACAGAAAAAGCTACAGTTATGTAAGACACTGCAGATTCTTCTTTGGTGGGCACTACTAGAAATATGTAACAGATTAATAAAATGAGTTGATCATTGGCAGGCCTTTTAGACATTCAGATTTCAAATCCTATATTAATTTTCAAATCAGTTAGAACTCCTTCCATATGTCTGTCTCAGATTCTCTGTATCTGCACTACAACAAGTACTCATCGGTCAATTTTCACGGAGACCTCTGCTAAAAATGTACTGAATGCAAAAGTCTACGATAAGACTATGTGGAATACTGTGCAAGATCTTTCCAAATACTGCCAACTCTTGTGGTCGTTCTCTGAATTCTAATATGTTGGCAAAAATGACTTTAGAACTACACTGGAGAAAGAAAAAGTCACCTGGTACTCAAAGTAAAAAACTAATCTCTAAGAAGAAGAGAAGAAACCACACCCTTTTCTTACACTCCTGCTTCATGACCTTTTCCATAAGAACCACCAAGAAACTAAATAATTTGCCTTTTACCTAATAATACAGTATCTATCTGTGCTCCTATACCAAGGTAAAGTTTTGAAAATTCCTATCTCTGAGCAAATGGAACCTCCTGGAGGACAAAGAGGGATGATAGCCAAGTTAATAAAAATTAACATACCTTTGGCAGGAACCGTTATCTTATCAATGCGTTTTATGGAGTCTTGTTTGGTCTCATTCTGGGTCTTCGAAGCCCAAGGTCTGTTGTAAGGATCCAGGGTCTATTTGCACAGTGACAGAGGTATATAGGCTCATATATTACACTAGCAAGGCAAGTACACTTGTCTTTTTCCTTTTTAACATCCTTTTAGAACACTGAACATTAAAATCAACGTGCAAATATTTACAAGAACTAATTTTCCTCTCTTTTCCCTCCCATTTTGCAATTTACAACGACAAAATAACCTGTGAAAAGCATAAAATGTAAATGATCGCAAAGAACGGGTAAACATATGAAACACAAGTGGCAAACCCGAGCAAACTGAACACAGGCCCCATTTACACTATTTGGAATACACCAGTAGCTGTACAACTGCTCAAGTCCAATATTAGGGGAAAAGAATTTGAAAAGCTACTTCTTGGGTTCATTATTACTTCAGGTTCTCTTGTAAAATGTAGTTCTGTGATGTATGTTTTAGTGTTAATATTCATAGCAATATGAAATGCACTTAGTGAAGGAAGCCTGCAACATACCTGTCTGTGTTTCTTATTATGCATGTGTGTGAAAAAGTCAAACATGGTCCCGCAGATGGTATTGCAGTCTTTGCACCAATGGTTCCCTGCATCATAATATTCATAAATATTGGCCAACTGGAAAGGATGTTTGGAGGACTGTGAAGAGGATTCTGCTGGCTTCGGGCTTCTACCTCGCGATTTTTCATTAGTAGTTTTTGATTCCTAAATTGAACAAAAGGAAACACTTCTCTAAGACAAGGCAGGACAGACATAACGCTCTAGAACTCAGAACCTGCCTCCAGCAGAAGCCATACACGCAAAAAAAAAAAAAAATGTATCACCTGCTTTTCAGCGCCCTTTTTCAGCGCCCTTTTTCAGCGCCAGGTTAATTCCACTGTTTCAGAGAGCTGGTATTGCCGACTAAGATGCTGCGTGGCTGCAGTGAAGAGTTTCCAATAAGGCTCCCAGATGTAATGGCTGGATGGTTGTAGGTAATCAAGGAACCAAATGAACAAATTCCCTGTGGCATGCACCCTTCCCACTTTATTTGTTTCACATAACAGTTCCAATTTACCATACTAGCCAAACAGTGCCCAGAAGATCTAAAATGGTTCCCCTAGAGGTATTCAGAAGTTACTGAAGTTACAAGAAGTTACAAGTAAAAGTAGCTTGGATGAAAGCAGAATGGAAAAGGAAGTAAAAATCAGTTGACAAAAAGTATTTAACTCAATCAATTTTATCACATTACTTGAGTGTTCCTGAATTCTCCAGAAAACGTGTTGCTTAATACTAAAAGAAAGATGGTGTTTTGTTAATTACCTAAGCATATAAGGTGAAGGATCTTGTGATTTAAACATGTCATGTTTGCACTTACATTGATCTGTATAGAAAGACGCCATATAGTGATATATAGACATTTCAGGACTCTATCCAAAATTAATACTAAACTAACACTTGTAGCCAAACAAATATTATCTGAAATATATCACAAACGAGCCCTGGCAATTTAGATTACGATAGTACTAAATGTATTTTGAGTTTTGAGTTACATTTTCAGTGGCTTAAAGTCCATCATGTTATCATTTTGCAAGGCAGTCTGGAAAGAACAACATGTTAACTTAGCAGACTCGAGTTGGTTGCATGATTTCCAAGTTATTCGGTACCAGTGCTGAACAAATTTATTTATGCAGATTCAAAATTGTTAAGTAACATCTGCCTTACTCTAAATTCCTTAACACCACCCCACACAACATGCATTATAAATCAAAGCATGAAGAGACAGCCAGGCCACTATGCACCCCACAGATATCCATATCCCAATACAATCTAGTTCTTGGTAGCAGAATAAGAAGAGACCCAAAGAATATTTGCATGTATTCTGTCTGCAAGAACATAGCAGACATTCTCTTAAACAATGAGATCAACTTATCGTCTGCAGGGGGGGCATGGAATGATGTTCACAATGTCACATAAGCATCAATGTTTATGTTATTTATAGACATACACCTACAAAAATACTACCTCAATCAGAACTTTAAAAACACAATGCTTCTCAGATAGACAGGTGACAGTCCACTTAACTCCAGTTTGTGCATTACCCCAGCTCAAAGACGCCTTTGTAACTTGCTACTATTTAGAGCCCACACAGGTGATCTGTCTGTTTAGCACAGTAACACTGGCTTCACCTCTGCACTGACTGTGTAACTACAACACACAGACACATGTTCAGCAGCAAGGGACAACCTTATTTCTTGCAAATAACCAGAAAGGCAAAGGTTTTTGCCCTCAGGTTGGCAGAGTCAACCAATCTCAGTGTTGAAAGGCCTGCACCATCTTTCTTTCCATGAAAAAAACAGTTAACAATCAGAATTATAAGGTGAATTTTAGAGACTGAAGGCCATGTCCTACGTGCCTACATATATATGAAAATATTAAATATTCCTGTCCAGAACTCATAATTTTCCATATTAAAATAAGAAACTGAAAAGGAGATCAAGTCATTATGGGTTTGGACGATACAGACAATGCAAATTAAAATAATGAAAAGTATATTCACACATGCCGTATCTCAAGAAAAGAAAGCAATATAACTTAATGCAATGTAGGACTTAACAAACATTTTTGCCTACTTTCATTTTATGAAGTGGTGACTGAAGCAAATGATTTGTTAAAGTAAGTGGACAGTAAATTTCAGAGATGTTTCAAGAAACAACAAAAACAAAAGCAAAGCAAACCTGATGAGTTCTCAGACCACGATAAAGGATAAGGAAAATTTTACAGGATAAACAGATTTGAGTGACCTTGTAGGAAATACAGAATCAAAAAATGGGTAAGGTTGGAAGGGACCACAGTGGGTCATCTGGTCCAACCTCCCTGCTCAAGCAGGGTCATCCCAGAGCACTTGGCACAGGATTGTGTCCAGATGGTACCAGAATATCTCCAGTCAGGGAGAGTCCACAACCTCTCTGGGCAATCTGTTCCCGTGCTCAGTCACCCACACAGTAAAGTTCTTCCTCATGTTCAGGTGGAACTTTCTGTGCATCCGTTTCTGCCCATTTGCCTCTTTTCCACCGAACACCACTGAGAAAAACCTAGCTCTGTCCTCTTCACACCGTCCCTCTTCAGATACACTGATGAGGTCCCCTCTCAATTGTCCTTATATCTCTTACCCTACTGACATTTTCCTCTCTGCAAATAATATACAGGCTAAGATCTACACAAATTCATCTACAATTTCCCATTACCTATTTCTGTTACATATTTGAATAAACATCTGAAAAGCAGGATAATTAATTTCCTGAATACATGCATAACCTTTCAGATGGTAGCATCCATACTACTTTCAAAGTAAAAACTATCTTCTGCAATGCAGTAAACCTGTTTCGGTACATCCAGCACAGAGTAGTACAGACCATGTCATAGAGACCATACTGATGCATACTGACATTTCTTAAGAGAGAACACACGTACATAAAAATCATGTTAAGCTGACAATCATAAGTAAGTCTTGTGATTTGTTACTATCATTGCCCAGTGAGAAGACCAGCATGCTCCTAAGATGCAGAGAGCTTTGCTGCTACAAACACTCCTCCCTGAAAGGCCATGTCAGAAATTTTGTAGAGAAAAAAAAAGTCTGTCCTCCTGGTATGCTATAGAGACCAAATAGCTATAAACACTCGTGATACCGTTCAATCAAACCAACATCTCGGCAAAATCAAGATAAAAAACAGTAAGTGGTGCTGAAATGCACAAAACCTGAGGGACATTATATACACTGATACATTGACTCTCACCTGCATGCACCATCAAAGCCAGTGTATGAGATGTGGTAACAAATGACATCAAATGATCCTTTAGTAAATATTTGGGACCAGCTGTGTCCCCAGTGCCCGTTCTCTTAGTGGGAAAATCATTAGCACACAAACTATAAGACTTTACCTTGTTGGAGGAAGATGTTTTCTCTACACCTTTTGCATTTTCTGACTTGCTGTTCTTTTCCGAGGAATCTTTAGTTTCCACAGATGGTTTCCGGGATTTTTCAAATATGTTAATCCCCAGGATTTGTGCTACTTTGTCAAGCTCAGACTGCTTCTTGTCAGCCGCATCAGATTCTTTATGCAGCTCTGCAATCTCCTTCATAATATTCTCTTGGAGTCTGTTCACCTCAACCAACAAGGGGTCTTTGTGTCCATCCTTCTCACGACGTTTTTTCCTCAACATCTCTCCTGAGCCAAGCAAGGAAGCAGAAGAGTCAGAAATGCGACAGGAAAATTGACTTTACATCTGTACAATAATTCCAGCAACAAGTAAAATACTAATATAAAATATTACAGCTAAATCTTGACTATAAAGTTGTAAAGATGGAACTGACTCTCAGGTACAGCACCACTAAATCTGAATGATCTGCCTCTATAAGGACTGCCGTAATACACATCCTAAGAGAGGCACCACAGTCCTCCAGAGCATGAATTTAATAATCACTATTTCCCTGTGTGACCAAATGAGCAAAAGTTAAATCGCCTATTCTAGCCTGAAAGTGTCATTTTCCAAAGGTGAGGGAAATAAGTATTTACTTGAACCAAACAAGTTTTAAAGACACAAAAATCAGCTCTTTGAGAGAGGACTTTTCCATCTCCAGACGAGATTCATGAACAATTGAAAGCCACAATAACATCTTCAGTTATTATTTCTCACTTCTTCTAAAGAAGCACTAAAATGCATAAAGTACAATTCCTTTAACTTATCAAGCTGCCAAAGAAGATGCAAGAGCAACTGTTTGCTTCAGTGTAACAGACACATTTTGATGTAATTGATTTTAATATAGTAACTAGGTCACTGTTTTCCCAAGAGTTTTGCATTGCCAGGAGTATGAAAATACTGCTATGGACTATTATTATTTCGGTCTCCCTTCTCCTATTAGGTACCAAGACTTGTGACACATCCCAATGGGGAAAAAAAGAAGCAGGGGCAGGAGGGGAATAACTACCTTGCTGTTTACGAAGCCTGTCCAATTCAGTCTTGAGATAGTAAAGCTTCTTCTGCCGTGCTTCTCGATCATTCTTCAGTTTTTCTCTCTCTTCTATCACCTAAACAAATTGGAAGGTGTCTGGATTTTCTCCTCTTCCCAACACAAGCTAAACAGTCTTGCAAGAATGACAGGAAGACCTCAGCTTTCCAGACACAGAATATCACTCGTTATTCCCAAAACGTTGTTGAGTACTTTAAAACAGTAAATACATCTCTCCCTCTGTATCTGAAGGCAACCATATTGTGTAGTCATGCTTCAACCCTGTTTGTAAGCAATTTTTTTCCTTTTGGGCAGTGTATTCCTCTACACTGCTCTGTTTGTTGCATCACATCCCAAGGCCCTGAAGTCTCAGCTGACTACATTCTACAAGGCTAATCCAGATCAATGTCAAACGGCTGCTCAAAACTCATGCAGTATCTCTACAGCTAGCATGTTCCAACACAGCCCTTCACCTTGCCTTCTGCTTTGACTCTGGCCCATTTTAGCTATTAGTTAGGTTTCTGCTTCAATCTGAAATGAAACATCAGGATGAAATTTGTTTCTTGTTCAATAAGGTAAACTGTGGCATGAGGAGCTCACAAATTCTTTTTTCACAGATTTTCATTGATTCTCATAGAAGGAAACAAAGCAATATGCTAAAATTAAACCTGAAAAGTTCTTTCTTTTCCAGCTTCATTTTTCAAGAGACAAATCCCAATTTTTTTATCTTCACAAGGCTCTTAAAACTTACTACAGACTCCTCCCTTAACAAACAAGTGATCTTGACTTCTCTAGACTATCACTTCTACTATGGCAATGTAAATGCCAGGATCACTGAATCCTTCCTGATGTAGTTCTACCAACACAGTTAAGCCGCATCTTAAACACCGTAAAGGGTTTTTTTATTATTATTTTGGTTTTGTGTGCTTTTTTTTTATCACCAAAGCACCATTCTCTCCTTCTGAGTTTTCTGCAGCATGGGGGCACCAACTGAAGCATGTAAATTTTTATACTCCAAGCCATCCCAGCAAAAAAACTCAGTGGACTAAGACCAAGTCAAAGATATCTGTAGTGCAGACAAAGCCTCAGAAAGTGTACTAAGATGCACATATGAGCTACCTGGGTATGTCAGGGCAGGAGAAAACCACACACCTTCAGCCAAGAGAGCTCTTCCAAAAGTACTAAATTTCATTAAGAAGAAAATTTTAGGTGTGTCAGCTGAAGAAATTATTATTCCTGCAAGCAGTGGAAGCTCACTTACTTGCTGACATAGCACTTCAGGCAACTGAAGAAAAGCCTCTTATAATAAAAGATCTTATTGCAGCCTCAATACTTAAAAGGGGTTTGGAAGAAAAATGGATATTTTACCAAGGTCTGTAGTCACAGGAAAAGTGGCAACAGTTTCAAAGTAAAAGAGATTTAAACTAGATAAAGGAAGAATTTTTTTACAATGAGCATGGTGAGGCACAGGAACAGGTTGCCCATAGAGACTGTGGACTCTCCAACCCTGGAAGCATTCAAGGCCAGGTTGGATGGGGCTCTGAACAACCTGGTCTAGTGGAAGGTGTCCCTGTCCATGGCAGCTGGGTTGGAACTGGATGATCTTTAATTGTCCCCTCATACCCAAATACGTCTATGCCCTTATTTTAACAACAAACACCAAGTGTACACCAGTCTGAAAACTCAAACAACTTTTGGGCATCTTCCAGTTCTTTGACAGTTGTGTAACTACAGTTTCCTATTTTAAAATATATTTTTCCCCACTACTCTCTAATTATTGTACAAACCAAGGTAATTAGAAGAGGAAAACATTAGCACTCATAACCTGAACTGGTGTCAGAGTCTCCAAGTAGAGTTTCCTTTAAATTCTCATTTTGCGATTTTTGTAAGAGAATTAATATAGATGTAGTGGTAAGATTGTATGCGATGGTGACTGATTATATCCTTTAGTATGTATTTAAGAATGTCTAATATAGCTATAACCAGGGTATTATTGTACAGGGTAGCATGTTCAGATGGAGCCTCCTGTGTTTCAGTTTGTTCCTATTGCCTCTTGTTCTGCCACTGGACATCAGTGAAAAAAGCCATTTTATTTTCTTTACACTGCCCTTCCAGATATTTACATATCTCCAGATATCTTCAGGTATTTCAATAACTAAAGCTCAGCAAAATTAAGCCAAGCTGCAGGAACCATGTGTTTTCTCTGTAAGATTTTGGCTGGTCCAAAGAACTTTGTTTTTGATTTCATCTGTTCTGCCATAGCTGATGGCATACAACTTTGATGGATTTAAAATGCATTTTTTAGAAGTGTCACAGATTAATACAGACAAATGTTTAGAAATATTTAATGAGAGTAAACTAGGTCAAACTATTTTTAAACTGGAGGAACTCAGAAAAAAAAGGTGCACCTGAAGAGAAAAAGCTTCTGCCCCACCAGTCATGCAATTCAACATGTTTTCAAGTATCAGAATACCTAACATACCTTCTGCTTTTGAGCTGCCCGATTTTTTTCATCCGACATCCTTTCTGTGGTATTTTTAAGAGGGTGTGAAGACAGACGAAGGGGTGCTTTGGAATGAGAAGGAGTGGTAGGGACTTGAACGAGCACAGAACCATCTCTCTTTACATCAGAGGCATCCTTTCCCAGAGAGACTGTCTCAATCACCCGGAGATTGGGACGTGTGGGGTTCACTGACATGGCCATAGTAAGAAGACCATGAGCTTCTGGTAGCGTAGGATTAGGCTGCTGGGCAGGGGGGTACATGGGCCAGCCAGGGGCTGCATATGCCATATAGTGCCCATATGCATCGTATCCTGGAGGAGCCATTGTGGGAGGTGCATAGTTTTGGGGCATTTGAGTGGCAGTGTAGTGGGAATAGTTGGGAATGTGGTACTGGGAAACAGAAGTAGGTGTAGGTGGCAAACTAGGAGGAGTTGGTGGAATTGAAGGAATGAGAGAGACAGAAGGAAGAGGCTGTTCTGGTATGTGTGGAGGTATCTCCTGTCCCACTGGCTTGTTCTTAGTATATTCTGATTTCTGAAGAGAGGATGCATCTTTAGACTGCTGGAAAGAGGCCGGAGGTGACGCTGAGCGCTGCTGGCCTGACTCGGGAGAGCGGGTGTCGCTCCGGCTGCGGCGCAGGTCCCAAGCGTCCACTCTGCGAGTGTCTGATGAGCGACGATCTGGAGAACGGGACGCCAGCTTTTTGCCATGAAGGCGTTCCTGGGTACGAACAGCCAGTTTTCCAATTTCAGCAACACCAATGTCAAGTCCAATGGTTTTGAGTAAGTCATGGATCTTTGCATACTCTGCATTTGGCTCTTCTACAGGATCCGTCTTGACAGCCGGAGCAGGAGAAGGAGGTGGGCTCATTTTTTGGATTATTATCTCATTGCTACAACTCACTGGGGGTTTCTCTATGGGGACAGATTCAATTTTGGTCTCTTCATCCTCATCACCATAAAGAAATTTCTCTTCATCCTCAATGTCAGGAAAGCTACGCCTCCTCTTCTCCTGAGCACTGACAGAATCAGCCATCATGCCCAGAATTCGGGAGAAACCACTGCCATCCTGACTGGCCCTCTCATGAGGCAGCAGGAAGTCAGTATGGCGATCGGTGGGCTCTGACTTGGCTTCTACCTTTTCTTTCTGACTTAGGAAGCTTCCAAACTTCTCTTCAAACGTCAAAGTTTCTTTGGGAGGCCCAGAGAGTGGGTTCCACTCATACAAACCTTCATGCAACTCCTTGTTTGCAGACTCCACAAGAGAGTCTTTGTTAAAGCGTTTGAGAAAGTTTTCCACTTCAGAGGCAAAAGGAGCCAAGTTGTTGCTCTGGGGCAAAGACGACTCACTAGAAAGAAGAGGAAGATCCTTGTTGGGGGCTGGACTGCTTGAAAAGCCCTCAGGCTGAAAGAGAGGAGATACCGTTTACTACAAGGCCTTCTAAGGCTCTATGCACCTCACAGAACAAACAAAGGAACATGCTTATTTCTCCTTGAATTCACAGATGAATAAAAGTATTAGAAGAGACAACACACAGTTGAAAGAGAACGCAGAAGATTACAGACCAAGGTGCCTGATGATTCTGGAATGCCATGTCCAGCAAGGAATGCTTATCTCAGAGAATTCACAAAATCACAGTTATATCTCACAAAATTTTTGCAAGCATAAGAACTGAAATTTTTAAATTGAAACAGTGTTACATAATTTTGGATATGCTTTGAGTTTAGTCATAGTCAAATAGGATTTCAATACCTTAATTCAGGTAAAAACTACTGCATTGGGGTTATTCCCAGGCACTTCTTCAGATATTCATAATTAATGCCGTATTAAATAACATTTCCAATAACAGATATGGAATGAGAGCCTCAGTATTGGAATACTCCTGAGATAAACATGTCACTGTCAAACCAACACTGCTCAGTACAGCAGGCAAATCAAAGTGATGTGTTAAAACACAAAAAGTCAATTTATCACAGCGATCACAGCCACTTATCTGTCCATTGCTCTAATTTTGAGACTAATTTATATAGGTTTGGTACAAATTAAGTACAGCTGATCACAGCCTACAGTCCAAAGAGAAGAAAGTAAGGAAATTTTAAAGATGTTTTCACACAGAGGTACTGGGGATGCACTGGGCAGTTCTCTAAGTCTATAAAGAAACAAGGAAGAGACACTGCGACAGGGGAAGAACTTCAATCAATATCCTGACTGCCTGTGGTACTATGAGAGTCAGCTTTTCTATAAAAGCTGGTCCAGATCCCTGCATCCCAGGTTGAATTTCCACAAAGACATTTTATTCTGTCTCAGATTATGTATATATATGTATATATGTGATTCCTGATTAAATGCCATAATCATTTAAAGTTTCTAATGCAATTCTAACTTATATAGGCCTGCAGAAAGACAACTGTCCTCTTAAAGACAGGGAAACAAAGATTTGGCTTTTCTAGTTTGGAAATCAAACTACCATTCTGTATCATGAAGTAACTGTTTTGTAAAGTAGAAGCAGACGGACAGACACACAGAGACCAAACCTGAACAGCAGACTCTACTTCCATCTCTACTCTTTTCTTCAAAATAGATTTTTTGGGCATGGGTGGGATTTCTTCAGGCCTATATGTACACCGAGGCTCAGAAGTCTGTAGTGTGTTAGTCAAGCCAGGGATCACGTAGTCACTGCCTGAAACATCATGATTCAAGTTTCTGCTGCGCTCTTCTTCTTCTCTTTTCCTCCTTGCACGGTCAAGCTCTCGGAATTCTTCACTCAGGTATGACGGGCTCAGGCTTCTACTACGGCTGCGGCTTCGTCTGCGATAGTTGCGTGCTCCTGATGAGAAACCCTGGTGCTCTGCACTCACACCATGCACCTTCTCATCCTTTTCATACCGTGCACACTTTATTTCTCGTCCCCTCTCCTCTGCCCTCAGTGGGTAGGGGGATCTCCTCAGTTTGTCACCATCTCTGTCAGACCCACGAGACAGCTCCTCCCGACGGCCGTAGTGGGGGCTGTAATCTGAACGGTGCAGGAAAACATCTCGGTTGCGGTAGTCTTCATCATGCCTCGGAATGAAGGGACTCGAAGGCTGGTCTTCATGCGCTGGGTATCTCTCAAGACCTCGAGGACATGTGAGGCCTCTAGTGAATATTGGACCATCAGCCATATCATCCCTGTGTAAGAGAAACACAGAATGAATGTAAGTACTTGAATCAGAGTAAATAAAGTCTTACTCCTACTCAAGGGCAAGAAATTTCCAAATCAGTTTCAAAATAAAATCTCCCTCACTAAACAGAACCAACATTTTATGTACTTAAAAGGCACGGTAGAGAGGGGGACTTATTTTTAATGGTACTGTACATCCCTCCTAGGAAGTTGCCTGCAAACAGAGTGACATGAACAATTCAACTCACATTGAAGAGTAAGAGCCTTAAAAAATTGATAAGATGGATTCATTTCTGTCAATGTGAGAGACTACACATTTAAAAAAAACCCTTACTATCATATTTCAGACCACAATCCCTTTCCTCGCATCTCCCAGCAAGATGCCAAGGTCAGATTTCGTATGAATTATTCACAGTATAATTCAGTTTCACACTGGCAAATGCAACCAGATCCTCTTTTTATCTTCATCTGTGGACAAGGATCACAAATTCTAACATTTCCTTTTGCAACAGGTATGTAGACAACACTGTCACTAATCACATTAACCCTATACCCAAAAAGAAGCACAGTTTCTGGTATCTATAAAGCACGGAGATTAAGTGTAATGGTATCGTTCTTCTGTGCCAGCTCCTCCATTGTAACACACAGCGGATGTGCAATTGTCACAACATCAGAATAACCAGCTGCTTCTCTTGGAGTATCTTCTTTTGGACCAATTCCTACACACACCTCCAATTAGCAGTAGTGTTTTAACTAAGGCCTTTTTCTCTATGCCTAAAACCTTTACTGGGACTTTTCTTTAGACAAAGCAGAAACAGACCAAACCACTTCAAAAGTTACTTGCTGCTGGGTTTACTCATTGATACTTCAAAATCTAGCAAGATCGTCCAAGAGAGAAAATGTGCTCCTTAAGGGACAGCAATGAGACAGGAAACTCTTTCCTGAGTGAATCAATTTGAGATAAACTATGTATAATGGCCTGAATCCTCAAAAATCTCCTCCTCCTACTCAAAAAGGTCTCTCCATAGATTTGAGAAGAGACAAATCAAGTCATGCCAGAAGACATCTTCAAAAAAATCTGCAAATAAATTACAACCCCAGCTTTTCACATCAGACTGAAGAATAACAGAGATGGACAGACAAGGTCTTTTTCTTGAGTATTTTCATAGTTTACACATGCATATTGAAGAACAAAACCAACACAAAACTTAGTTTAACCTTGCATCATTGCAAAGCATTTATTAGATACTTTATCAGTCCAACACATCTTATAAAGCAAATCTGGCATGCACGTGTACCCATTGTATTACACAGTATCTTTCCAGTTTTCAGCAAATTACACTTATCCACCTCCTTCAAAAGCACAAAAATATCTAAAAATAGCTAAACTAAATTTCATAAATAAATGTTGTTGCTGCAACCTACATAAAGGTATGTCTATTCCCAGTGTCACGTTTTCTGAGAGCCTGCTAAACCGATACAAGCTGCATGAACACACCTGGTGGAGTAACAGATGTGTTTCACCATATACCTTCAGCTGATTTTTGTGCAAATAGAATTATTTAGATGCATGTCTGGCAGCTGTCACCTACCATTCAAACACTCTGACTGCAGTGACAAAGCAGAGGAATTTTTAATCATACTTTGGAAAGAAAGGAACAACAAACCTACTATATTTACAATTAGCAAGACATTCCAAATACACTCTGAACAGCTAAGATGCAAATTTAAAATCTGAAAATTAAACACAGGTGTGAGAAAAATGATTACTTGTCTTACCGTATTCTTTGAAACATGTTTTCTGTGCATACACTCCCACAGAGTTACATCCCTTTTAATTAGTTTGGATGCTTTCAGCCAGTGATGTTCACTACTGGCTACTGCATCCCTGAGAGAGGATACAAGGTAGTACCACTGTGACCATCCCAATTCTTTCACCAACAGAGAATCCATGAATTACTGGAATTTGCAGTTTCAGAGATGGAAAAGAGACCACAGGCTACACACACGATGCCTCAGAGACCTACAACTAGTGTAAGGTAATTTACTTTTTGGCATATTTATTCACATACATAGAAACAAAAATAAATTTTGGTATTCTGCTGTCAGCAACCAACAGGACTCCACTTTAATACATGGTCTTTGAATAGGGAGTCAGATGAGCTGTTCATATTCAAGCCAACTGTTACTTTTGATATTATGCCAAAAACGCTATTTCAGAACACAGCTTAATGCAGACCAAGTCTCTGCAGTGATATGGTCTATCTTTTGTATTAATCTCAGATGAAAGAATTGGTGGGATGCTCTCTATAGCTTATGCCAGCTCAGATAGTAGTAGAGTATCTTAAAAATACTGAGAGCAGGAGAGATGGAAGACAGGAAGAGGGAAAAGATTTATTTTTCATTTTGACCGACTGAGATTCTGGAAGACAAAATAATATTTATTGGTGAAAATAGACGACTGAAGCTGCTTAGGTGACCTTGAAGACACAGTCCAGCAGCATTCAGTATGCCTACTTAGGCATGTGCAGGAGACCGGCTGCCCTAGAAACCTGGGGCAAGTTCTTACAGATGTTTTAGGATGGACCTGCATGTGAACACGCACCCTGAGAAAGTCTCCTCAGGCATCCCAAAAATCCACTGCTGCAGGAGACTCTAAAAGCCTCCCTGATTTCCATCCTTTGTTATTTTATTTCTTTTACAGGCTAATGAACCTCTCTACCATCCCAAGGTCCTACAAACTACAGAGAATAATGTGTCAAAGTGATTGCCTGAAATATCAAAGTAGTTAGCAAAAATAGCTGAGAATAACTAAATTCAGAATTATTTGCTCCAATTACTTCAAAATTTGAAGAGACATCTTCAGGAAACACTTTTTCCTTTTGTCTTTTTTTTTTTTTTTTTTTTTTTTTTTTAATTAGAATGAGAATGTACCACATGCCAAATAAAAATGTGATATGACCAGTAACAATAAAGGACCATTGCACAGCCCAGTGATAGATAGAAAGTCAGTGTCCCAGTACCAGAGCAACCTCTCAGAGAGGGGAAAAAATACATGACGAAAAATACTTGATAAACAATGTCCTTAACCAAATACCAAGTGTCTTTTGAAAACAACCAAAATGGCTAGCAGTGAAGAAATTTAGAATTCAGAAGCAGTAACTAGATAATTTAGGAAAAGCTAATGGGTGACTTGGTTGTCACATACTTTAAGCTTCTAGACAATAGGCATCACTCAGAAAAGTGCATCCAGCATAGATTAGACCAAAAAAAAAAAAAAAAAAAGTAACAAGATTAAGTGCTTGCATACTTACACTACAAATACATAGGAAGTCACTTAAAAATTAAAGTCTACATGGTCTCACTTTATCTTCTTCTCATTCTACCTCATCTGTCACTTTTAAACATTCTCTGGAGTCTATTCTTACCATTCTTTTTCGCATCTATGGGTTCTGTAACAGAGAAGTCAATTCTTGTGATTTTTCACTCTTACATTAAATAAACTCCACTATCGCTGATGTTACTTCTAACCGTGCATCAGCACCACAGAACAGGTTAAATCTAAAATCTCACCTGAGAAAATGAAGCAATGGGACAGACACCACCACCCCTTGCCCCCAAGAGTTCTTAATTTGCCAGAGAAGTGCCAGCTCTCCTACATACCACCTCCTTCTCCTTCCAACCACTGTACTCTCCCTGAGCATACATACTCATTCCATTCAGAAGATTGCAGACTGCACAGGGGGATTTACAAAACAAACACTAATGCCAGGAGAACTGAGGCAAAGATATAAAAGTGACAGTACTGAAAACCAAACTCTCATTTGGTTTTGTACACCTGCTGAAACTTAACTTTACACCTGAGAAAGACAGGAAATTCATTTATTCTGCTCACTTCCCTTTCTCTCTTTTTTTTTTTTTTTTAACAGTTGATGATATTTGCATCAAAAATGGAAGTGGTAGTGCTTTTTTTTTTTGTGCTAGATGCTTATCCCTGACCTGAAAGTGCAATTGTATATTCTGAGGCACAAGCTATGCCATCTTTAACTTTGCAATTCAAGACAAAGAGAATTATTTGCACAGTTTTCTGATGTTCTTTCTTTTGCCAGATTATACCAGTTATCCTACTGAAGGCAAAGATTTCCAAATTGTATCTACTAATATTTATACTTCACTGTTCACAGCAGTATTTTTAACACAAAAGACTTCTCTCCATTAACTGTTTCTCTCCAATTTCAATCAAGGGATACTAAAACTTCTTTTACAATGTATGAGACTGTCTGACTATGTTGTCTTCTGCAAGATTTTTAAAGTCAAAATAATAATCTTCTTCAAGCTGTTTTAGAGTTTTCTTCTAGACTAGTCTCAAAAGTCAGGAAAGTAGACGATTCCTCGCAATAAATGAGAAATCTGAAGCTTTACACTATGCTTGTACTGAACAACCTTCTTTTCAGTAAGGACTAGATAGGTTCACAAGAAACAGAAGGTGGCTGAAATAGTGACAGGTCAAATGAAGTGTCTCCATGTGACATCCCCACCCTTAAGCGGATGGAAGCACTGGAGGCTTTGACATTGCACTCCCTCCTGCAATATATGCTGTGAATGCTTAGTTTATAAGGGGTTTAGAAGCAGCTGACAAAGATTAGAGAAGAAATATCTGTTTAGAATTACACAGGCAGAGACTTTTGTTCAGGAATTCCCTGCACCAAAACTTGTGAGAGGCTGGGATAATATTCCCAGGAAGCATCCCTACATGCTTACCCCCTCATTCCCTAGGCATTCAGTGGGCTAATGAGATGTTTGGTCTCATCCAGCAGAGCCATTCCCACACTGTTTCACCCACGGGAATCCCCCGTGTGGAGGAGCATACCTGTCACTCAGGTTATCAATTGGTGAGCCCAGTCTATCAGGCAGCCTCCTTCGCTCCGGCGTGCCAATGCAATACCGGTCATTACCAACAGTAATCCGCAAACTGTGCTCCAGGGAAGACTCAGAGCGGAGACTCGGCGAACGCCTCTGTGAATTGAAGAAAGAGTGCAAGCCCATCAATCAGGGGATTTTCATCTCAGCTACCAAAAGGAAAGTGATTCTGCTCTGCTTAATAAATGCAACTTGGGGTGAATGGATCAATTATAAAGTCAAACCAGAAGAGCAATTGTTCCAAATACTTCAATTCTATTTAGTTACTAAAGAAAGGGGAGGGTATTGACTGCATGTAACTTCTCATCCCAGGTCCTAATAACAGGCTCAATATTTGAATTATCTAGAAGAGAAATTTTCAATTCAAAAATACATTTCATAAAGCACCATTTTGGAAGATGTAAAAGAAAAGAGAAGAGAAAGTCACAAAGTCCCAAATTTGCTGCTGTCCTCCTTTCTCTGTAGAGAAGAAGCAGCTAAATAAACATTGCATAAAAAACAGTGTCAGAAATTTCTTAATAAAGTGTCTGGATTTCTGGCCCTTTACAACTTCAGTAACAACATGAACCAAAGTATAAACCAGTGTAAACAAAGATTTCCCTAGCAGTGATGTTTTTAACAGTTTTCCTCACCTCATGCTGCTTTCAGCAGATAAGCACAACATAATACTAAAAACAGCAATGACACTAGAAACACCTTCTATAGTAGAATTCCCATTACCACTATTTATTACTGGTAGAGATAAACCAGAGTAAACTAAATAAAGTTGCCTCTGAAAAATCTACGGCAGAGAAGACTTCATTGCTTCTGCACAGATCTTCCTTTGTACACATACACAGTACACAAAACATCATTACTAATAAGTTATGCCTAACTATTTACACCTCACATTATTCTAAAATATAGCACTAGAATACAGGAGTGATCAGAGTAAAGGGAGTTCCATAAAAACCAGATGAGACTGCCTGAAGACAGAGATACTTGATTTGCTTTTTTAAACCAACACAATTTAGATTCTGCTTAACAGGAAGCAGTGAACCAGCTTCAGTTCTGCCAAACCAGTCATGCACTGCACACCGCTTTTACTGCTGAAAACTGCGGCACCAAGCAGCAGGTGCACTGAATTGTCTGCATCCACCCTGGGATCATGCAGCAGATTCAGCTCAATCGTCTGGGACCCAAAGAACAGTACATAATCTCCAACAAAAAGAAAAAGAATTCCCTCACAAGTTTACCTAGCAAAATTGACTTGTAGTACAAATCTGTACTAGAATCCACTATGCATATAGCTTCATTATAGGGTAACATATTAGTGACTTCTGTTTCACTCCGTTAAGCTGAATCCCAGCATTTACCAGAACACACTTTAATTACTGTTTAAGACCATCTGTCTTGTCCAGCACAATATGATCCTGCAACAGCCTGGCTGAGATACAACATATTCAAGGTGTACGTGTCTCATACAAACACATTCCGAAGGCTCACTTGTGTCCAGTGTAACTGAATTGTGAGGGCTGTCTCAAGAAATTACCATCTTCCTGTCATCAAGACTGTGGGCATACAGATGACAACCACCTCCACTGAAGACAGAGAAGTGATGATTACATCTCAGAATAAACTCTGGGCAAAGGAAAGAAATAGTTTACATTAAGAATGTTTGGGATGTTTGGATTGCCCATGACCGACCTATAGAGATTGCCCAGAGACAGCAGTTAGAGCAGAAAGTATTTGAACTTCATAATTTTTTAATTTTTTTTTTTTTTTTTAGTTGCAGAAATTCCAGTTTTAAAAGGTTTTTGTATTTGGAACACTGAACACCACCACTAGTCATTCCTACGTGTGCACTGCACTGCATTTTTCTCCCTTCCTGTTCTGTCACCTAAACCACAGTTACCACTGCCGTATTACTGAACAGGTTGCATACCTGCTTGTCATTTTTCCATTCTCTGTTGACCCCACATGCTCCAGTCCTCTAATCTCAGCCCATTTTCTTACATGAAAGCAAAGAAGCTACAACAAAACCTTTAAAAAGAACAACACACAGGTCAGCAGGGATAAATAAAAGCACCATGTGTCAGCCTTGCAAGAACAAATAAAAGTCTGCCAAAATCTCTCACTGTAAAACCCTGACCTTCCTCTCCTCCATTATATTTCTCAGTACTTGCCCCAAACCTTTGCTGTCACTCCACGTTCTTCCAATCACCACAAAGTTTTCCTCAGCTATTAAGAAACTAACACCATCCCTACTTACAACATCCAATTACACGGTTCCACTGTCAGCATCCCAGTTATGCATAACAAAATGTGCAACAACAATGCTGAAACCTGGAAATGCGTATACTCCATGTCACTAATAATAATAATAATAATAATAATAATAATAATAATAATAATAATAATAATAATAATAATAATAATAATAATAATAATAATAATCACAACAACAAAACCCAGACCAAAACAACTCCCAGAATAGAGAAAATGTAGTAAGAAATCTCTAAGGCTGCTCCTTTCATACTTTAATTCATACGAAGGATAAGGACAATAACCCAGAGCTTGTACTCAAATATTTTCTCCATTTCAACCCCATGCCCTTATCCCATCAGCATCTTCATTCTACATACTACATCCCCCACCCTTATGCATATATGCCCCTCTTTCAAGTCCTCTTTCCTTGTTGCTACTTAAATTCCTCTTCCCCAGTCTTGTGTCTGAATTCATGTCCTCTCAGTGACAGCTCCAAAATCCCACTAACATGTTTGTGAAACTCTCCACATCTGCACAGTTTTTATTCTCAAACCTCTGAAGAGAGAGGGTCTTAAGTCATAAAACCCTAAAAATTTTATTAAAACTTTACCCTAAACAGTCATGATAACCCAATATATCTGCTGTCTGCTTTGCTTCCGTCACATTTAGTTCCACTCTTTGGAAAACACCAGCATAATCCCAGCTTTTATCTTTTTATAATTAATGCTACTTTTGTAAACAGTACTTTTAAAAAGTAAAATAAACCTATATATGTCTTTTATGCTTTGTAACATCACTTTTGAAGAAGAAGTAGTGTCAATTGTCAGTCAAACACCTGTTGGGGGACAAAAGCTTCCATAGAAAAAATGTGGATGTTATACTCTGAGCATTACTTACGCTGGGCTTTAGCAAATGCAAGAATCAGCACAATATAGGTGGGAGAGCTCTATTTAACTGTCTCAAGATCTCTCTTATTGTGACAGTTGTTTCCTACAGAAGGGCTTTCCTTAAATGCAGTAATTCTGTAAAGAAACAAAAAAATCCATTTGGCTCATCAGTTCAGCATTAGCTAACCTCCTAATGCCTAATTTCTAGGATTAATAGTTTTTCAATCCTTCTCTGAAGTTAGAATAGGCAAGAAAAACATTAATCTGTAACAATTTGCTGAGATGACTGATTTAACTTGAGCCAGGAGAGTGCAAAATAACACTAGAAAAACAGTGTCAAAAATAATGTTTATGTAAAGTGGACACTTTTGGTGGCCTTCCCCCCCCCCCCCTTCAAAGGTGGAGTGGGAGGCTTCTAGTCAAAATTCCTAGGTTCAATTTCTCCATGTCTGAACCACCAACACAGTCAGCATTGAAAGTTTTGTTACAGTCAGCACAGGTTCACAGCCTATCATGGATACAGTGAAATGGGAGACTGAGTGATAGTAAAGTCAGTTTAAGAAGGTTCTGTCCTGGATCCCAGGTTGCCACCCATCAGCTGTGAACATGCAGCTCCCCATTAAGCCACAACACAAACTGACATGAATCAGATAGAAGAACATTCCCTTTTAAAAAACTATTTATTTTCAACATGGATGTTACTAGTAATGCAATTTGCAAGGGCACCATACAGGAAACTTAAGAGGATGGAGATAAGGGTGAAATACCATAAAAAACAAATGGCCAGAGGCAAGTTTCTTAGCCTGGCTTGGCTTAATTGTCAAAGAAAACATTATCTTCCTGCATCTCCAGGACAGCTCACCTTTCAATAAGAAATGACACCAATACCTGAATTTTAATGCCACTACAATCACCTGTGACCTCTTCTATGGCTGCAGGTCCAAAGAAATCCGGTAAGAACCTGTATCATGAGAAAGAGCAATCCCCACTCTCTCTTGGGGGTCCCATCAGGCAATTAATCAGCAGAGAAAATACTTTTGTTGGACTGACTTCCAGCTACACTCTTTCCTCACAACAGCCCACCCTGCAACTCACAAATCCAAGCCTGAGCACACGGGAGAGGGCAGAATATACTGCAAAGCAAGAGGAAAAGACGAGTATACTGTTCTTTCCAGCTGTATATGTGCTGGATTGACTGACCATGTAACCACTGTCTAGAACACCCCAGTATGAAAATCTCTTCTTTCACAGTAATACAAACGCACAACAAACTTATTACACACCATAGCTCAGAGTCACCAGACAAAACGATCACTGCACCAAGGAGGAACAAGAGAAAACCGAAGTGAGCGAACGCCACTCACGGAAAAAAAAAAAAAAGTCTTCACACTTTGATTTAGTACGAAGGTGTCTGCATCCAAGATGCCATCCACTTCAGACGCCAAAACAGAGCTTCACATGCCCAAACCTGACTTTGCCAAAACTGAGTGAGAAGACTAGAACACCCCGTGCACAGACCCAACTACAAAGCGGTGCCTATCGAAGAACACCACTCAAACATATAAATCAGTAACACTCCTCTTTGTACGCCCGCCGTGACAGCAGGAAGAATTCAAAGTACTCATTCGCCATCCTATCTAAAAACTTATATTCCCATAAGTTAAACGATATTTATGCACTAACACAAACCAATGTGTTAAACGGAGCAAAATGCCTAGTTACATCCTCTGCCTTAGCAAAAGACAGCATCATCTTTCAACCTTCTCTAAAATGGCTCTAGCCAGTAAGACAGAAATAAAAATGCAATGGAAACTAGTGGGGAAACATGACTTAAAATGGAAATCAATTATTTCTTTTTTCCCCACTTGGCTCTCTAAGGAATAGGGAGGAAATCGCTGCTCTCCCTCGGCAGGGGGAGAGCCCGGGCCGGTGTAATTTCGCAAGGACCTCGCCGTGCCCAGTCTGGGGCTCTGACAGCCCCCCGGGAGAGACCCCTCGGCGCACGGCAGTATTTACCCGGCTGCTGCCGCCGTCTCCATGCTCGCTGCCCCGGCGGCCCCGGGGCCCGCCGAGCCCCGCTCCTCCCGGCGGCGATGGCAA
>VZTJ01005117.1:130335-156994 GCA_013397795.1 Orthonyx spaldingii | reverse complement strand
CAGGCCTGTGCCAGGGGCCGCGGTGACAGGCTGCCAGCCGCGGGGCTGCCGTGCCCCCGCTCGCGTGTCGCTCTCGGTGCGGCACCCGGCCCGTCGCGCTCAGCTGGCCCCGGGCTGGTGCGAGCAGAAATCACTGTAAAGCCGAGCCCTCCCCGGGTGTGCTTCAGTCCGCGGGGCGGCACACAGAGGGGGCTGGCTCGCCAGTCGTGTATAGCTTAGATGTACCGCTTGCTTTTCAGGATGGGCAGCAGCATGCTCCCCTGCCGTCTGGGGGATGTTTCATGTTACACGCTGCCTTAAGAAGTGCCGTGGTGGGAAGTGTTGTGAACATGCGATACAATGAATAGGTTATTGTTTAAGCAGCTCAAAATATTTTTCATACCGATCTGTAGAAAGGAAAATACTTCCTTATACTCCTTACAGAGGATAAACTCGTCATGGGAAAAAAAGTCAGCCTGGAAATAAGAAAGCTTCAAATTTACGTGGCATTGCAGTCTGGGGTGACTTAAGGAATAAACAACATAATTTATTTTAAACTAGAGCCTGATCATTTTATGAAGTAGATTATACCATAGCGAGTGAACAATAGCCGGCCTTGGACTCTGACCCAGGAAGTTGCTTCTAGCTCTGTGTTAATTTCTTATCACACTCCATCTTGGACTGAGGGTGTAGTTCTTATGTTTTTACCTCATGCTGCTTTTTCTTTGCCCTAGGACATCCCGTCTCTCACACTGAATTGCCAGCAGAGGATGGAGAACATCCTGGCTGGTTTGTGTGGGACCAGCCCGGAAGATCCACTCCCTGTGTGGGTTCATGGCAGTGTTGGCCATTGCTTTAACCAGCTGACATTAAATGCGATTCCTCATGTGATCCTTGCAGTGGTCAGCGCCTGCTTCCTTGGCACTCCGAGGTATGACAACCGACTTGTCTGGCTCTTGATTATTATGCAGGACTGGAGGTGGAGTGGAAAGGCTGGCAATTATATCTCCCTATAATGTGCTGAATATGTGATTAGGGAAGGACAAATATTATAATGCTATTATATTTGTCAGCATCCATCTTAATTCAGAGTACAGTGTACAGAAAGGAATCCAGAAAGAGTAGAGGAGATTGTGGGCATAAAATCACAGAAAGTAATTTAAAACTATTTCAGTGAATGGGGATTGGGGAAACTGGGATTATTCTGGGAGACAATACAAATCCAAGGTGGCATAGAAGATGTATATAAGGCAATAAGGAGCTCAGAGAAATCCAAAATTGTTTTTGTTTACCCTCTTCTGAAATTCGTAACCATGACAACATTCACTGATACTGAAAGGCCACAAAGAATCAAGTGATCATGAAGTATTTTGATGGGCAATGGATTACAGACTTTACAAGCACATGCCCACACAGCATCACTGAAACTAAGTGATAAAAATAATGTTTCTAGAAAACATATCCCACAGACAAGGAAATCAAGGAGATGTGACACAGAGAATTTAATCATCCAAAATTTGTGTTTAAGAGGTTAAATATACTTTTTTTTTGCTGTTAATCCTCAAGGATTGGAGTCTAATTTGACCACAAAATATCATAGTTTGCAAGCAAATTTCTGTAAAGAAATGCTATTCTTTGGTAGCACCTGAATCTCTGGTATTGACCAAAGAGTGGGCTATATTTACCTGATGTGGTTTAGCAATGCCTACAGTCAGAAAAAGTTACAGATGTAGGGAGGTGTATCCAGAAGGTTAAGTAAGAGTGGATGTATAAACAGGGAGAAGAGGAGAGGAAGAAAGGACAGTACTGACTGAGAGATAGTGGCATTTCAACTGTAATTTACTTCACTGCTCTTTCCTCTTCAAGGTCTGGCTCTGGTGTGCCTTGCAGGCCAAGCTGGGGATGGAGAATTGCTACCTCCTTCGTACTTGCTGGCCTGTTCTTTGCTGATACCATCCCAGCCACCATTTCCCAGCAGGAGCTGGGCCCTGTGTATCTGGAAGTGCTGGCCAATGGCACAGCTGCCCTGACATGGCTGGTGCACGGCTTCGCTCTTCTCATGCTGTGCAGGTCCAATCATGGCTTTACCAGGGGCCCTGCAGCGCTGGCTCTCCTCACTCTCTTACCCCTACCTTCCTTCATCATCACACTGGTGTGGTACTGCCAGACTGGGACAGCCTGGTCCCCTGCCCACCCTGGTGTCTCCTCCAGGTTTGCCATTCTCTGTGTGCAGCTGGCCTCTCTGCTTGCCTATGTGGTCAGCTACCTCTTCCCCACTGCTGACAGGCAAGATTTCCTCTCCATCAATCACGCCTGGCAACAAGACCAGCCCATCTCAGAGCCAGGGATCCCAGTGCCTGACCAGCAGAGAGTGGCAGAAGATGGTGAGAGCTGGCTCTCGCGCTTCTTTTACACCTGGATGAACCCCCTCATGAAGCGTGGCTACCAGCAGAAGCTGAACCAGCCACAAGATGTCTATTTGCTTCCTCGCCAGCTCCAGGCTGCCAGGGTCTGTGACCGGTTCTACTCCTGCTGGCAGAAGAAGGCAGCTCTTCACCAAGCAGAGGAGACAGTGTCTCTTACCAGCCCAATCATTGCCGGAGGTGATGGGAGTAGTGATGCTCCACAAAGCCCACACCATGCCCGGGAAGCCGTGCGCCTCTTGTCAGTCCTTCATGCAGCCTTTGGGCTTCGTTTCTACACCCTTGGACTTCTCAAGCTGAGTGGCAGTCTGCTGGATTTTTCAGGTCCGCTGCTTCTGAACTTGCTGGTGAATTTCATGGAGTCACGGCAGGAGCCCCTGAGCCATGGGGTTCTGTATGCCCTTGGGCTCTTTGCTGGCTCCTTCCTGGCTGCTCTCTTGCGGAACCAGTTCAGCTACGAGATGAACAAGATGACGCTGATGGTGCGGGCCGCCGTCATCTCCGCCATCTACCGCAAGGCTCTGCGCGTCAGCAGCGCCAGCCTTGCCCGCTTCACTGTGGGGGAAATTGTCAACTTCATGAGCACGGACACTGGTAGGTTGGTCAACTTCTGCCTCAGCTTCCATGAGTTGTGGAGCCTGCCTGTCCAGCTTGCCATTACCCTCTACCTCCTCTACCAGCAAGTGGGGATAGCCTTTCTGGGAGGCGTGGCCCTGGCACTGCTGCTTGTGCCAATCAACAAGATCATAGCTAACCACATCATGATGAACAGCGAGGAGATGCTGAAACACAAGGACACACGAGTCAAGGTGAGGGGCAGTGGTATCTCTCTAAGTTTGTATTTTTCCCCTGTTTGCCCCAGAACGTTGGCTTCTTGGCCACTTGTCATGGTCCAAGGCAGATTAATTGAACCACAGCTGTTGAGAAGAATGCCAGAAGGGTCACACACACACACAGAGACACACACACACACTTTGGTCAAAAGTGTTTCAGGGTGATGTAGTTACACCACCCATAAGATCGTGAACTTTTAATGCTTGTCTTGTCCCCTGGGCTAATTTAGGTTGCCTTGCAAGTTTCTTTTCTGTGTGTAGTAGTTAAGACTCCTAATGGCTTCCTCTAGGTATGCATCCATCCTATTGCTCCAGGATGCGATCAATGGTAAAGCGGCTTGCAGTCTGGACAAAGGCAATGATCATGGATGCAATTTTATATGGCTCCAGGTTTGGCCCTCTCAGTCATCTTTTCCACTGCTTTTCACATATTTGCAGTGCCATCTCTCTCCTTGCCACATGTCAGGCATTTGATTCCTGCCTTTTAGCATTGTATCTCTAATTTGAGGGGAAAGCAGTTTCACGCATGCTTTGGAAGCATGAAACATAGGTCAACTCCCTGTCAGAACTGCTTGCAGCTTTAATAATACTTACCTTCCCAACAGAAGGTGCATCTACCACCTGATACTACAATCAGAGTTGTATCTGATTATGCTGAACTTTCTCCAACTGTTGTAAGCCTGGTTTGCTAATTGAAGTCTCTCTTGTTAGTTTTCTCTAATGTTGGGGAGACACAGTCAACTTACTCTGCATATGCTAGCCTGAGAGCAGAAATGAGAGGACTGCATCTTGCATGGACACCAGAGTTCTGGAAATGAGCCAGCCAGGCTCTGGATACAGACTAGTTGTGTCAAGGCAGGAACAGGCCGGAGAGTCAGGTGTTATCTCAAGGCACTGTCAGGTCAACACAAGTAAATGGTATCCAAGCTGGAGCTAGCAATTCCACACATCCTTTCACCTGTGTTGCTCATCTTTCACGTGGGAAGAAGTGTAATATTTTGCCCTTTCCTGAGCTGTACACAGCAGGGGTGGCTGAAGAAGCTGGTGGGATGGATAAGCACAAAGTTCCCAGTAGTTGTCAATTAAGTTTGTTAGCAATAAATGGTTCCTGGCATCTCTAGCCTGACCCTTAGCAGGAGATAACTGCACACCCAGGCACAGCTCGGGCTGCCTGGGCACTCACTTGATGGTCTTTTCCTCATTGCCTGCAGCTAATGACAGAGTTCCTATGTGGCATTCGTGTGATCAAGTTTTACGCCTGGGAGAAGCACTTCAGCACCAGGATAAATGCCTGCCGGGCCAAAGAGCTGCAGAAGTCACGAGCTGTCAGTTACCTGGACGCTGTGTGTGTGTACATGTGGGCAGCACTGCCTGTTGTTGTCTCCATTGCCATCTTTGTCACCTATGTTCTGTTGGGTCACCAGCTCACTGCCACAAAGGTGAGTAGGGAGAGCTCCAAACTTGTCTTGTGCAGAACACAGTCTAGTGGGGGACTGCCGTCCTGAGGCATCTTCTCTGAGAAATAAACCCAGCCCATGTCTCTCCACAGCTCTTCAGGCTCTCCCTGGTGAAGCTGTTTGGAGGATACAAGGGAGTACTGGCTCCAACTCATGACTGTTTGCTTACCCATGCAGGTGTTCACAGCACTGGCCCTTGTTGGGATGCTAATTCTACCCCTCAATGGTTTCCCATGGGTGCTGAATGCGATCTTGGAGGCCAAAGTTTCCCTGGATCGGATCCAGCAATTCCTTGAACTCATGGACCAGGATCTGGAAGCTTATTATGCCCTAGGTAATGGTTAAGGGAGCTGCCAGGCTTGAGACTCTGGTCAGCAGACATTCAGAGCAGAGAGCTGAGGTGCAAGGCCCAGGGGCAGTACTGGAGGGCAGCTGGCTGTCATCCTGGGACTCAAGATATTCAGTTGGGTAGAGGCACAGTGGATACACTTAATTTCTCTTAATTTCTGTGGAAAGCAGGAGACAAGGCTATAACATTCCACTTTACCAACCATAAGCCACAGCTTTTCCCCACAGAGCCATTAGTGTCCCCGTAGAACAAGCAGCTCTGTCCTCTGACCAAAGCTCGTCTGACACTGAAGCCATCAACAAACTTGGCTGTGCCTGGCAGCAAAGCTTGAGTGGCTGCCCTCTCCTGAGCCATATTAGCTCCCTTTCCTTCTTTCATTGCCTTTTGCCAGCTTCCTGCCATTATTTTACCTTCATCAATAATAAAACCAGGTTATATCCTTACAGTATCTCCCTGACAGCCATGTGTGTCTGGTGTGAGCTGAAGACAGGAGGGTTGGAAGAAGGGATGTACAAGTTTAAGGGCAAGTCAGTAGGCAAGCATCTCATTATGTAGTTGGGTCAGGGGCATCATGCAGTGCCTCATCCATTGTCTCATGCATTTGGGAACAAAGGTGATGGTATTTGTGATGCCAGGTGCCTTTAATGTTCTGGTCTTCTCATAGCAGTGCTTTGCTGTTCTGCTTTTCATTTATAGATAGCCCTTCAGATGCTGCTACTGCCATGGAGATGCGATGTGCAGCCTTCTCGTGGGTGCCAGCTGGGGAGGAAAGCACCAGGCAGCCCTCATCCACAGGCACTCTGCAACTGCACATCGAGAACCTGTCAGTGAGAAAGGTGAGCAAGGACATGGGAAGTAACACAGAAAAACGGCACTAGAGAAAAAATACTGGAAACTAAAAATAAGGGAGCAGAGGTGGCATGTTTTCCTCAGTTTAGGAGCTGTGCATCAAAATCTTCTATTGGTCAGGAGGCACAGGACACATATCTCAGAGATGAAAGGTGCTAGAGAACATCCATGGCTTACAGACAGGACATGAACTAGCTCCCTCTGCTTTCTGCTATTGCTGCAGGAGAAAACTGGACAGGGAACAGAGCGGGACTCTAGAGTTAACACTCCTTGCAGATCTGTGTCCTGTCATATCAGGAGTCTAGTTTACCTGACAACTGTCCCCAGCTGTGCTGCTGAATGTGTGAGATGGTCCTAGCACTTAGCTTCCTTACAGGCTATGTGTGGCTCAAGAAATCTGGACAAGCTACCCAGTATTAGCACATCAGGTTGCTTCTCTTCATTTCCCTTTGCAGGGAATGCTCCTTGGGGTTGTTGGGAAGGTCGGCTCTGGCAAAAGCTCTCTGCTTGCAGCCATCACTGGAGAGCTCATTAAGTAAGTAGCCTAAAGACTTTTCCCTGCCTGGTTCCTTCATGCCACGGCAGGTGGGGACTGTCCAGTACCATCCCAGATTGTAGGCCATTTTGATCTGCCAACGGTTGTCTTTTGTTGCCCTTTACACCCACTTCTGGTGTGCTTGCAGACAAGGTGGACGAGTGTATGTTTGTGACCTGGAGCAAGGATTTGGTCTGGCCACGCAGGAGCCGTGGATACAGTTTACCACTGTCCGTGACAACATCCTTTTTGGGCAGGAATATGATGCCAGGCTGTACAAGGAGGTGCTGGAGGCCTGTGCCCTCTCAGAGGACCTAAATGTGAGTGCCTAGACTGTAAACCTGCCTGGGCCTTCCTGGTGGGCTTTTGCATCTGACCTGAGCCTCACTGGGACCAGAAGTTGCTCTCAGATGTGACTACCCTATTCTGGAGTGTAAGAGATTTTTGTTGCATAAATGCTAAGCTTGCCAGTTGTCTATAGAACCAATGTATAGATTGTTGCATTGTTTAATTGTTGGTAAGGTGTCAGCCTTAGAAATTACTCCCAGAGACTGGAGAGGGACCTTTGTGTCCTGGTTTTGGGTTCCCAGCAGTTTCCTGTCCCTTCTATGTGATTTTCTTGAATATTTCAGATTTTACCAGCAGGTGACCAGACAGAGGTGGGTGAAAATGGTGTGACACTCAGTGGAGGACAGAAGGCTCGAATAGCCCTTGCCAGAGCTATTTACCAGGTAAATAAAAAAGGAGTTACTGTGTGGCAGATCATGCCCAGTGCCAAGTCAAATATAAAGAGGCTGGAAGCACTCAGCTGTACAGTGAGCTCTGGCAGCGTGTCTTTAAAGCACATCGTGCTAGCCTAAAGGTGCTGCCACACAGAGACACTTGGACTTTTCTCTACAGCACTGCCTGCTCCAGCAGGGCCAGCAGCTGTATCCTTTTTTTTTTTGTCCCCCTCCCAGGAGAAAGAACTTTACCTCCTTGATGATCCCCTGGCTGCTGTTGATGCAGATGTAGCCAACCATATTATGTGGAAATGCATTCTCGGAATTCTCAAACATAAGACCAGGGTCCTTTGCACCCACAGGACAGAGCTTTTGGAGAAGGCCGATGCCTTGTTGTTGATGGACAATGGCAGGATAGTTAAGACAGGTACACTGTCTGTCTTCTCAGGCATTCACTTGTGCCTGTGTCTTGGAATGGCTTGAGGAGATTAGGATTAACTAGTGGGGAACCCAGTGATAAAAGAGGACACTGAAGACACTGCATGTGGGCAAAGATGGGGTGGAAGAGAATGTGCAGATGTACAGATAAAACAGGACAGCCCTAGATGTGGGGAGCTGATGAGGCAGAAGGATGTAACAGGTTGAATAGAGTGGAGCCTTCAAGGGTGAAGTTGCTGCATAATGTAGGCAATGTTATGAGAGAGCAAAACTGGGTCATTTCAGAGCAAGAGGCAGTGGGAATTTGTCCGCTGTTCCTCACAGATGCTGAAGTATTTGCACGTCTCTCTTTGCAGGCACACCAGCTGATATCCTGCCACTTGTTGAAGCCTTTCCCAAGTTCAAGAATACAGATAAGAGCCATAAGGATAAAGGTCTGTTCCTGACAAGCTTGAGGGTGGCTGGGGCAGCACAGCTCAGCTGACCATCCAGACAGAACCTGTACCTGATGGTTTCTGGCCTTAGAGCAGAACTCCCACCATCTTGTTCTGCTGTGGCAGTGCTGATATGTGGGTGGTGTATACATAGAGGGACAGGAGGCCCACGTATCATTGGGTATTGGTCTGGAACAGTATTTGAACCTGTTATTCCACTTGTAGTCCAGTTTTGGATGAAAAACTGCCAGGGTTGATGCACCTGTCTTGAGAGAGGAGGGGAAAAAAGTCTCCATCATAGTTTAGATTTGCTCTGTTCACAGTAAGGAGCAGCTGCGGGAAGAATGTAACACTGCACTGACCTTTGCTTTTGCATCCATTCCCACAGCCCCTAACGAACAGGGACAGGAAGAGGCTATAGAGACAAAGGCAGAAGAATCAACCCAAAACAATAATCTCATCCACATGGAGGAAGAGAAGAAAGAAGGTGCAGTGTCTTTTCAGGTGTACAAGGCCTATTGGCTGGCAATGGGCAGCTGCTTGGCAATATCAATCCTCTTCTCACTGTTCCTGATGCAAGGTGAGGCAGTGACCCATCAGCGCATCTCTCTTTAGACATTCCTCTCCTCTTGTCTCATTCCCTGGTTGCATGGAGTCCAGAAGGAAAGATGCCAGGGGTTTAAGCACTCTCCCTGTAGCAGGAAAATCACTTTTGTCTTCCCCAAATCAAAGTAGCTCAAGAAGCTAATCGTAGGAAGGAGACATATGTGGGACCTGTACCTGGCGTCTCACTGCCGCAGTTGCATTACTGTACCTCTGTAGCAGTGCTGTTTTGGTGCTGCAGCTCAAGGCTGTTCACTTGCTCCTGCTCTACTACTAACAGGGGGAAGACTGGACTGGACAGCAAGACTATGCAAAAGTTGTCCAGCAGCTTCCCATTCAGCTTGTCTGCTTCATGTTTGCTGATTCAAATGTTGAATTTCTCTTTACATAGTCTGTCTTTCTCTGTAGCATCCAGAAATATCTCAGATTGGTGGCTGTCATACTGGATCTCCAGCATATCCCAGACAGCAAACATCTCTGTAATGGCCTGCTCAGCTTCCCTGCCTTCCCCAGAGCTGCTTCTCTTCTCCACTGCTGGGCTTGTGTAAGTGAATCTGGTCCAGAGGTGCCAAAGGAACCTGGAAATGCCCTTAAGTGCATTTCCTGAAAAGATCCTGGAGAGCAGGGATAGATAGATCACCTCACTTCAGGGGATGTGTGTGGCTGCTTTGACAAAGAGAATCAAAATCTCTGACCTGATGACATGCCCAAAAGGCTTCTCCCTGGAGCTGATGGAAGACCCCTAGCTGCATAGTAATCAGAGTATTTGTCCCAGCATGCCAAATGGGTGTAACTGGAGTATCAGCCTAAAGTACCCTGATTTTCCCTTGAGTATGCTCTTGGTGTCATGCCCTGTCTGTGAATTTACTGTCAGGAGGACATTGGCAGATTCATAATCTTCTTCCTCCTTTTTTCCAGTTCCCCCATTCAAGATCTGGACAACACCCCAGCCCCTTCCAATGGCTCAGTGGATGTGAATTTCTACCTGATAGTTTATGGGAGCATTGCAGGGGCCAACTCCCTCTTCACCATTATTCGGGCATTCCTATTTGCTTATGGCGCTCTCCGTGCTGCTGCTGTCATTCACAACCGACTGCTCCAAAGGGTTCTAAAGGTAATGGGCACAAAGTCCGGAGCAGGCTGAGGCTCCTGCAAGCTGACATTCTTCTCATAGCTGGGAGTAAAGGTGTGGGAGATAGATTAAGGCCTCTGTTGGTATTGGCTGGTAGGAATGTATTCAAAAAGGGCTGCACCACAGCCAGCACAAGGGGCCAATGAGCTGGGATTCAAAATATGTCCTGTTCATTCCATAGAAGGATTTTTTTATAGCTCCCACCTGCATCTGTTTACTCATTAGGCTTAGATGGATAGCCAAGATGAGGGCCAGTCAAGTCAAAGTAGCTTTTGCAGGATCATGAGTTCAGGTTCAGATGAGAGTGGAAGGAGTCATTAAGCAAGATCTAGAGCTGGTGCTGGCATGTACCAGTTACCTTTCTTTATGTTTTCGGCTTCCTTGGGTCTTCAGGCTAGAGTTAGGATTAGGGAATTGGAAGTTTGGATTAGAGGCTAGATTTGCCTCACTGCTATTGGGCCAGTATGGTGTCTGAGTGTCTGCTGTCTCAGTAGCTGTCTGCCATTCACTACAGAAGGAATGCTTCCTTTTGCCATGCAAACAACGTGAGTTGTTTGGCTGCTAGTGGATGCTGGTTTTGGAGGCTGAGGTAAGGAAGTGGGTTGTGGTGGCCACTGCGTTGTGGCCTTATCTGCCCCCCTTGGTGCTGCTCTCCTGCTCACTGTTCTGTGGTTGGATCTCACTGCAGCTGACTGGCTCTTACTTTCTGGTTTCCTTATTGCCAGGCCACAGTCACCTTCTTTGACACCACACCCACAGGCCGGATCCTGAACCGCTTCTCCTCAGACATATACTGCGTGGATGACAGCCTGCCATTTATCCTCAACATCTTCCTGGCCGACATCTACGGGCTCTTGGGCATGCTGGTGATAATGACCTATGGCCTCCCTTGGATTGGTCTGGTCTTACTCCCTCTGACTGTCGTCTACTTCTTCATTCAGCGCTATTACCGATTCACCTCTCGGGAGCTCAAGCGCCTTTACAGTGTCACCCTGTCTCCCATTTACACCCACTTCTCAGAGACCCTCTCGGGGCTGAGCAGTATCAGAGCCATGCGGGCAACAAAGAGGTGAGCAGAAAGCATGAGAGCACCCAGAGAGAGAGCTTTGGCTTTATAGGCCAAGGCCTTCCTGATGTGGGGCCAGTTGTAGGGTGGCTGGAATGCCCTTGGTCTGGGGCAGCAGGAGTGGAATTTGAGTGGTGCGAACCTCTGCTGTGTGCCTGACAGGTTTGAGTTGGAGAATCAGCGGCGTCTGGAGCAGAACCAGCGCTGCCTCTTTGCCAGCAACACAGTGATGGAGTGGCTGGACATCCGCTTGCAGATGATTGGGGTTGCCGTGGTTACTGCTATTGCCGGAATTGCCATCATCCAGCACCAGAAGCAGCTGGCAAATCCAGGTAGACTGCCAGGGATTGATCTATGTGCACTCGTAGGCTGTGGCCAAGGGGTTCCTCCTCTCCCAGCCCAGAGCTACACTGGGGTAAGATCTAGGGCTCCTGCTCCCTGTCCCTATGCAAGTCACTCACAGTGTAGTGCTTCAGCTCCTGTCCCTGCTCCTGTGTGTCCCCAACCTCAAGTGTGAACCCAGACTCCAGAGTCCTGACTTTTCCTTTGGTTTTTTTTTCTGCCCACCAAGATGCCAGCTCCTTCCCTGCCAGTGACATTCTTGCTTATGCTTTTGTCCTCACAGGACTTGTGGGCCTGGCACTCTCATACGCCCTGTCTGTCACAAACCTGCTTTCAGGCCTCATTGCCAGTTTCACTCACACAGAGATCATGATGGTGAGTGTGGAGCGAACAGAGGAATATACCACAGACATCCCCATGGAGCCCCAGGATAGACTGGTCCAGGTAAAAGCTCAAATATGTTCTCAGGTACTGGCCCATATTCTGGCTCTGTGCCCTGCACTTGCCCCCTGGGGAGATCATAGGGTTCCAGTGAATGGGTGGAAAGCCCTCACTACAGAAACTACCTTGATCACTCATCTTTTACCAGTATGTCTCCTGGGGAGGATGAATCTCTGGCAGGAACTGGTGAAGGCTGGAGTGATGGGAAGGAGCAGGGAAGCAAAGGGGTGCTAGATACAAGCTGTGACAGAAAAACAACCCTAGGAGTGGGCTGGAGGATAGGACTGGGCTGTGTCCTGTGTTGGTTCTCCTCAGAAGCCAAGCAACCATCTAAAGGGAGGGATGGGGCTTGCACTGTAGGGAGCTGATGCTGAAGATGACAATCAATCATTATCATACCCTTTGTCACCTGGGTATCTCTCTTAGGTGTCTGCTGACTGGCCAAGCCAGGGGCTTGTGGAGTTCCAGCAAGTGGTCCTGGCATATAGGGCAGGCTTGCCTAATGCACTTGATGGCGTGAGCTTCACTGTTTACCCTGGAGAGAAGCTGGGGATTGTGGGTCGCACAGGATCTGGGAAATCCACCCTTTTCTTGGCCCTTTTCCGTATGATGGAGCTGAAATCAGGCCAGATTCTCCTGGATGGTGTTGACAGCCAGCTGGTGGGCTTGGAGGAGCTGAGGTACGGCTGAGCAGAGTGAAGGGTAGCTGATGGTGCCTGAGAGCTGTCAAGGGCTGGATGCCGAAGAGTGAGAAGCAAAGGACTCACTGTTGTGGCACCCTCTTTTCTGATTGTGGCACCTTTTATGAGTTCCTCTGTTACTTCTCGACAATAGTGCTAAGGAAACCAGGCTGAATATGTGACCCATGTCTTTGTGCCTCTAAGATTTGTAGCAAGCTAAGCCACCCCATGAAAAAAGAAATAGCAGAGCTTTGCTTTTCTGCAGAACCCATCCCATGAGCCCTTAGCTCTTGTTTGCTTGCAGATCTAGGCTGGCCATCATTCCCCAGGATCCATTTTTGTTCAGTGGCTCAATCAGAGAAAACCTGGACCCCCAGGGAAAACAGACAGATGCTGAGCTCCACGAGGTGCTAGAGCAGTGCCACCTGTGGGATGCTGTTACTCAGATGGGTGAGTTGGAAACCAGTGAAAAGCAACTGATGAGTGCTGGTTCTGGGAGAGAAGGCCTTAGCTCAGGCAGGGAGCTGAGGAAAAGTGGCGAGGTAGATGCAGTAGGGAATGGGTTAGGCAAGGTTACGCTAGGACCAATGTGGGAACAGCTGAGTGGGACCCCTGACATTTAGAGGCAAATGGACTGGCAGGTGATGGTTTGGGTGGCAGACTCTTGGTGGTGAGACCAGGCCTCAGTGGGTGTTAGAGGAGCACCTGAGAGATAAGTCAGGCCTTAGTTCCAAGAGAACTGTTCCAGATGTTGCTTGTGTCTACGTATAAAGGCTCCAGTTCCTAAGGGCTTGAGCAGAATTGAGATTTTGTATGCTACTGGGAAAACCTTGGACTGGTGGAGCTGTCTGGGGCCCTGTGCAGATGATGCAGGTGACTGCTAATCTTGATCCCTGCAGGTGGACTGGACAGCGAGCTGGGAGAGAGGGGAAAGAGTCTGTCTGTGGGACAGAGGCAGCTGATGTGTCTGGCCAGAGCCCTCCTGACACAGGCCAAGGTGAGTGCACTGCCTCCATCGGAGCAAGGGGGAGGGTGAGCTGCAGCTGGCTGTCTGGGGATGGCAGACGAGAGCACTGCAGAACTGGAGGTGTAATGGGAACAGACGTCCTGTGCCATCTTCTCAGGCTGTCTCTAGGCAGGGATTGGTGTCTCTGCTGTGGTGCTTGGGAGCTCCCTTCACTCTCTGTCCCTGGCAGGTGCTGTGCATTGATGAGGCCACAGCCAGTGTGGATCAGAAGACAGACCAGCTGCTGCAGCAGACCATCCGCCAGCGCTTCGCTGACAAAACTGTTCTGACGATTGCTCACAGGTATAGAGGAAGCAGCACTCTGTGGCTAAAGTCATCCTACCACTCAGGGAAAGGTGGCTGAATATGCCGTGCCTGGGCCTCAAGCTGAGCAGGGAGGTCACTGTGATAAGGTTTTTCAAGTGCCAAAGCTGGACCTAGCCTTTTGCCTTTTCTGCTAGGTGCTGGGAACAACTGGATGCAAAAAGGGGAAAATGTTGTACCCAGAAGTTGGTGTCAGCAAAGGGCAAAATGCTGCATCATATCACAGATTTCTCTTCCTGGGCACTGCCTGCTGGGATCAGTAGGGCAGGTGAATCACACCTTGTGGTTCTGCCAAATTAGGGTGAGGAGTGATGGAGAACTGTGCTGTGGAAAGGGGCAATGTGGAGACCGGGTAGGAGCAGGTGTCCCTGGCTCAGTAGAGGGCAGTGCAGGACAGCTGGCAGTGAAGGGCTGCAGCCAGCTCCTGGATAGTTCTGTTTTCCAAAACCCTGAGTTTTAATCCCAGCTGACAACTGATGCCAGCAAGATAGACACTGCCCAGGCAGGACAGGACAACAGTGATTGCCCCACATCTGAGAGATTAAGAGTAGAATCAGTGGATGTTTGCAGCCAGAGGGAGGAGGGCAAAACATGAATACCGCAGAGAAGAGATGGATCAGCATTAGCTGGTGTTCTCTGCTCTTACTCTTGCCAAGTGGAGGAGAATTTGGAGGAGGGTTATGCAATTGTATGGAGGGTGTTTTCAAAGCACAGGGGTTACCACAAAAATAAAAATCAAATGAGCAGGTGGCAGGGGCTGGTGTCCTGCTGCACAGAAGTGGGAGTGATGGATGACAGGAAGGGTGGGCTGGGCCTGGCAAGTGAATCAAGTGGGTCTTGTTAAATACACCATGTAGGAGGGAGGCAGGAGGGGTGTGAAGGGAATGTGGTTCCTACACTAGGGATGTTAGGCATAAATACAGTAGAAGTGCAAGGGCACTGTGGGCTGAGGTGCGTGTTTGGGTTGGGTGTGGGGAGGCCACCTTTGATGGGGGAGTAATTAAAGAGGAGAAACAGCAGAGAAAGGAGTGGCAGAAGGCAAAGCAGCAAGACTGAGTTGAAGATGGCCCCAGCCCCTCTTCCACTGGGATGAAGAGCAATGGAGGAGAGTAGTAAGGAGAGAGAGGTGATGATGCGGTTGTTTTGTATGCGTGGTTCTTCCATGCCATTCAGCTTAGTGTGAAATCCAGGATGGGAACTGACTCCGTACTTGTCTCTTGCCCCTCCAAGTCATTTCCAGTGCTGCAGTGCTGCACACTCTTGGAGATGAATGGGTAACCAGAGTCCTGAACTCCATAATGCCTTCTACCTGCTCAAATCCTGTGCAGTGTCTTCCTTGTGACTTGCAGCTTTGTAGGGCTGTAGTTTCACACTGAACAGTGCATGACTGTGCAGAGACATTCCTGCTGTCCTGTCTTCCCCACCCAGGGCCGGAGGTTGCTGCTCTGCTAGCAGTCTGGGCAGAGCTGGGCACATACATGTGCAGTGGGTACTGTGGTTGGCTGTCTGGCAACTACAAATTCAGTGGTGGTGGTATCATAGACAAAGATGCCAGACTGCAGGGAAATAACAGCTGATGCACAAGTCCATTTCTGCTGCCCTCAGGGGGTGGCAGGTGACGAAATGCTGGGGCAAATGGAAGCAACTCACTAACCCCTGCGGGAATGGAGGCATTTTGTGCAATCCCAGAATCAGGCATGCCCTGAGCTTCCCCCTACAGAACTTCCCTCTGCGTTCCTGGTGCCCTGCCGTGCCCAGCAACTGGAAGGCATCACAATGCTCTCCTAAGAGGTGGTGCATTTCAGCAGTGAGCAGAGCCTCTCTGGGGAGCTGCACTGCACCGTGACCTTGAGTGCAGAGGAAGATCCTCCACAGCTCCTAATGCCGGGCATGTCTTGGGCCACCCTTAACAGCAGGGGAAGCTGTATGTAGATCGTCTCCTCAGATCCACCAATGTGTGTCCTGGCACTTGTTGTCCACAGGCTGAACACCATCCTGGACTCGGACCGCGTGCTGGTGATGCAAGCTGGGAGAGTGGCAGAGCTGGATTCACCCGCCCGCCTCAGCCAGAAAGATGGCTCCTTGTTCCAACGCCTCCTGCACAGCAGGCAGCAATGACCTCCCTCCTGCGCTGAGCCCCGGCAGCCCTTCCAGCTTGGTGCCTGGCTTTCCTCTCACCTCAGACACCAGCCCTGTCCCTGCAGGGCTGCTGAGGTGAGGGAGGGGCTTATTCCTGCCTGCAGGCAGCAATTGTGTGTCCTCAGGGACGGGAGCATGGCACTGTGGCCTTTCCTTTAATGGGGAAGATGCGACCTGCTGTTTACAGTCATGTAAGCCTGGTTGGTGGGATCCTGCTCCCCTCCAGGGCTTCCCTTTGAGATTAGAGGGATTTTCTACTCACTGAAGAATCAGTAACTCCTAGTTTGAGACTTAGTCTCACATATGCACTGTAAAATAAAGTGGAAATATCCTTGTGAAGCTGTTAATTCAGATCATTGGCCATTTGCCTCACCAGACACGTATCTCCTTATGAGATACAAGAGTGGTGTCCTCTCTGCACAAAGACAACCTACCTCCTCTCTACTATTCCCAGAAGGTCTTTCCCAGCCCAGAAGGTTGCACCGAGGGACCTTGCTGCTTTTCCTCTGGTTTTCAGTGGAGAAGGCCGTCCCTTGAAGGGGCCAGAATGCAACTGCATAAAAGGCCTCTAAGGCTAGTTTATTTCAAGACTACACCTTCAAGGAAAATTCTCTATCCCTCCTGCCCTGCACGCAGCTGCACAAACCCACAGCTGCTTTCAGTTTTAGAACCTTGCTCTTGCCATAGGCATCTTGGACTCAGTCTTGGGTTTTTCCCCTTCTTCCCAACACTCTTAAGGTAATGCCTAGCCCATATCTTTGCTATGCTGTCCTGAAGTACATGCCAATCCTTTCCCAGAGGCTGTAGGAGCCATCCCCATCCCTGCAGATGGAGAATAAGGCAGGTCAACTCCTGTGGCACAGTCTGGGTTTGCATTCTTAAGGGAAGTGATGGAGATACTTGTCAAGAACAAGTTGCTGAGCAACCTCATCTGCTTGGATCTGCTGAGAGCAGGAGGTTGGTGTTCAGAGGTCCCTTGCAACCTAAATTGTTTTATGATTTTCTGATACACTGTTTCTGGGCTTGTACTTGTTTTATTTGATAAAGGTACATCATCCATCCATGTATTAAAAAAATAATCTTTCTGATGAAGCTCCAGTCATCTTTCCCAGGTCTCCCTCCTGCCTGAGCAGTCACTTCTTGGCTCTCTTCACACCACCTTGAACCCAGCTCTGCAATCCTACAAGCCAGTAGTAGGGTTTGGGTTGTGGGGGGTTTTGCCCCACATTTCTATGCCCATAAGAAGGCACAGAAATCCCTGGTCGTGGAAGAGAGACACTGATGGCTGCACACCAGACCAGGACAGGCAGGAAAAGGCCGAGTACAAAGGCTAATTGACCTGACCATCTACTGCCTCTTAGCTGTGCTTTAGCAATGGTGAAGGCAGTTTTGTGTCTGCTTCCTGTGTTCATCCCAGGCTCAGTAGCCTGTCCTCACATCCCCTATGGGGAGTTTAGCCTTTGTTGTATCAAGAAACGCTACGTCTGATTTAAGGTTAGAGCCAGCTGCCTGCCTCAGAGTGAATGGGAGAGGAAAGGAGGACCTGGATCCTGTATTGCTCCTGAACCAGCCACAGCACAACCTTGTCCATCTCCAGCTTCACCTATGAGGACATATGAGAAGGACCAGCTCAGGCCCAGAGGACCCCAGAGGAGAGCAAATAGTGAAGCAGAAGTGCACACTGCAGAGGCAAAGGAGCTTGGTCATTTATGGCCAGACCAGAAAGGACGGCTTGGTAAGTGGGTCAAAAACACCCCTGGATCGTCAGGAGAAAAGTATGGAACATGTTTGTAACCCCAGGTCTGATAGCAAGAGGAGGGTGCATCAGCCAGGGCAGGAGAAGGGCATGAGGAGACCTCCAATGATTTTCAAAGTCTCTGAACTGGCTCACAGAACCACAAGGCCAGGGAGCAAGGGTTTTTGCTCACTCCCTAGGGACATGGCATCTGAAATGACAGCCTCCAGAAACAGCCAGGAACCACCCCATACAGTACTGCAGCAGGGAGACCCATGCAGCCACAACTGTCCCAAAGGCCCCAGAAGAAGCATCCCAACACCAGCAGAAATGAGGATAAAGCCCCTTCCTGTAGTCACAGAGAGGAGTTACAAAGGGCCTGGCAGTATTTGGGCTTGCAGGAGGGCTGTGCCCTCCTCAGCACTACCTGTCCTGTTTCTGAGCGCTCGTGTCAGATGGTACCGGCGCTTGCATGGCACAGGCTGCTGCAAGCAGCACACCATCATCGCTCCCCTGCGGGGCTGGCCCAACACAGCCCTGCTTTCAGATGCCCATCGGTGCCAGCTGAGCCAGCCAGACAGGAGACAGCTCAGACCCAGGCAGGGCCATCACACCAATGCTCAACACCCAGGGTTTTGTTGATGGATTTGCTGCCCTGGGAGCCCTTCCCTGCTGCCCAGTCGGTGCCGGTGTTGCTCCACAGGGTGCAGTTCGAGGGTTTGGCAGCATGATGACCTGCCAGGGCCTGGTTCAGAGTCCTCGCAGCTCACAGCTCTGTGGTCTTTCTTGGCTCAATCAAGATGGTGTTGAGCATGCCCACCTGACACTCCTGGTCTTGGAGCTTTCTTGCAGCCTGAGAAGGGCTTTGGCACCAGTTCGACCTTTGACGGCCTCTCTGCCAGTTCCTCAGCATTAGCAGGACAGTGATGAGGACCAGCACTGCTGTCAGCACCCCGAACACCAGCACTGTCACCAGCTGGGCGTCGCTCAGCCCTGAGTCCCTTTGGGTCACCACCTCCTTCACAGAGATTTTCAACAACCCTCCCCCCGGCTCCTTCTCGCTGTGGTTGGCCACACGCCGCCCCGTGACCATGGTCCTGACAGGCTCCGGCTGCGTCACCCCTGGCGTCTCACTAGTGGTGCTTTTCACACCCCCGTCATTCTCATGGTTTGCAAGGTTGTAGGGAGGAGACCAGGTGGGCTCAGGGACGGAGATCTCGCAGGTTTTACCAGTGAAACGGTCAGGACACAAGCAGTCATAGTCATTGATGCGGTCATAGCACTTTGCCCCGTTTTTGCATGGCTGGCTGGCGCAGTCATTGATGTTGATGGTGCAGAAACGCCCTTCAAAGCCCACCTGGCACTGGCAGGAGAAGCGGTTGACACCGTCGTGGCAGGTGGCCCCGTTGGCACAGGGGCGCATCAGGCAGTCGTCCACATCGTGTTCACAGAGAGCCCCCACAAAGCCAGCAAGACACCGGCAGGTGAAGTTACTGGCAAAGCCGTTCTCGTCTTGACATTGCCCACCATTCTTGCATGGAGACCTGTGTGAAGAGAGCAGGGATAGGTCATGGCCCTAGAGACCAAGCAGCTTCCCCTGCCCCAGGGAGGTAAATACATATAGCTGCTTGAATGGTCAGTGTGCCCAGCTCTCTCTGTGGGGGTAGCTATCTCAAGAAGAAGACTGGGTGGGAGTTTCTGTCTCCTTGAGTGAGAGGCCGTGAGACCTCCTCAAAGGCTGTGGCTATGCACAGGCCCACCACCCACCAGGGAAGGTGTGCTGGTTTAGAGCAAATTTGTCACTCTAGGACAGAAGGTCTTCAGCCAAATGATTTGAAGAGGAAACATGCCCTCCTGATGCTCCCCAAAGGCATCATGGATGTCAGCTCATCACACCTACAGCAGTTTGGCTGCCTTGGAGATAGGATGTCCCAGGCATGATGAACAGATTCCTGTCCTCCTACATCAGGGACAGGAATCTGTTCAGGTTGCAACAAAGCCCTTGCCCCAGTGGGACCGTGCACTGCACACTGCTGAACCAAAGCCAAAGGTGATTTTGGCTGAACTCCATTACTGTGTGGAAATTCACAGATAACGAGCCAAGCTGGGCCTCCAGTTTGCAGTGTGTGACCCGAAGTTAATGCTGTTTGTAAGCTCACTGCAGTGTCTCACCCTGCCTTCTCACACGGCCCTGTCTTCATCTCACAGTCCTTCCCGTGGAAACCTTCTGGACACAAGCAGGAATACTCCCCATCTCGATCGTAGATGCACTGTGCCCCATTCTGGCATGGGGACTGGTGTTCGCAGATGTGTATGTCTGAGGGGAAAAAAACAGTGCAAATTAGGGACAAAAGTGGGTTCATATGGCCAACTCAGTGCAAACACAACCCACCAAACCTCCTGGAGATGGAGAAATGACAGGAGCTTCTCCCTTCTCCCCTCCAATGGGCACCTGCAGCAACAAAAGTGGAGTGCCTCTGTGGCTGTGAAGATGCTGTGCATCCAACCGTCCAACCAGTGGAGACCCCATGGTACAGACGAGTTTCTGGGACTGGAGAACGGGAGTCCACCAGCCACCTGCTGAAGGCAGGAAGCCTTGGGGAAAGCAGGGGATGCTGCTTGGAGTCCTGATGCAGCATAGGAAATGCAATGAGTTCATCTGCTCCATTTCCTGAGGCTAGTCAGTGTCATGCCCGCTCTTGCCATGCAGCCAGGGAGCAAGTGCCAGCAGTCTGACCTCTTTTGCAGGAAGGGAATGGTCTCAGCTGTGTCAGCCAGGCAACATTCCATCTCCCAGGCAGCCAAAACGGCATCACCCAGGTGGCTTCTGGCTACGTTGGCTACGCTGGCTGACATACCCATGAGGGTGTGTTGGGCTTCTGCCCTCAGCACCAGAAGCTGGGATGTCCAGCCCATGACTCACCTTTGTCACAGAACTTGCCAGCCCAGCCAGTGTGACAGATGCACTGCCAGGGCTGGTGGCACGTCCCATGAAGACAGCCCGGCATACGCACGCACTCCTCGCAGTACTCCCCCTCCCAGCCTGGATCACACCTGCAGGAGGACAGGGCATAGCAGCACAATCAAATCCAAGCAGGGCCTGCAGAAAAGCTGGCTGCGTGCTGTGCAGGGTTCCCACAGATGCAGCAGCGTTTGGAAACCCTCCCAAAGGCCCCATGGACCTCCTGACTCCCTCCTCCAGAGGTAAGTACTGGCATCGCATCTGTCCAAGGAAGCAAGCAGACAGAGCAGGAGCAGACTCACCCTCTGCAGCCAGGGAGGGTGAGTGGCCAGCAACAGAGCTCAGCAACTTCACTTTCACTGTCTGCGTCCCTCTGCTCTCCTCCAGCCAGCTGCTTTGTATACACCACGGCCCTAGCTCAGCAATTCCCGTGCCTCCCGCAGCATGCAACACTCTGACAGGCAGAGAAAAGCCCATCCCTAACCCTGAACTTCCTGAGGCAAAGGGACAAGAGGGACAAGAGGCCGCTGAGGTCTGTGTGTTTCACTGCTTCTCTCTGCATTATGATGTGTGTCCTTTTTGTCTGGAGTGCACTGTAATCCAGCTGTGAAACCTTGCTTGCTGTGGCTGGTGCACAGAATAGACTCAACAGCCAGCTCACAAGGGCAGTACAATGGGAAAACCTGCAGCACACAACAAGCCTTTTGGCCCCAGAAGAGCAGGGCAGCGGCAATGACTAAGTAAAGCCAAGTTGCAATGCTCCAGTGGCAGGCATCCCTCAGACCTGCCAGCTCCAAGGGGGAAAGCAAGTGATAACAATATGAGAGCTGAGAGGAGGTGGCACCAAGCCACAACAAAAGCTATACTCAAACCAGCATGAAATTAAACCTAACAAAAACAACACAGTTTCTAGAGTAAGGAAGGGGGTTCATTTTCATGGCTGGGACTCATTTCAGCACAATGTGTGGTGACTGCAACTTTTTTGGGCTGGCCCAAAAAAAAAGGCTGCACTTTCAAACCTGGGCTGGCTGTTGTCACTGTATGTTGCTCCAAAGAGATGAGGAGTGAGGAAAATGGTTAAATATATGTATATATATATAAAAATTAGAGGCTTTTTGATGGGAAGGGAGGTGATACCATGTGACTGATAATAGTCTGGGGAAATACGTTCATACGTGGACAGCCCTGAGCAGAGGGATGTGGACACCCCTACACCCCAGTGCCTGCAAGGAGCAGGTGCCATCAACTCTTCCACTTCTCCAAAAGGGAGTTGGCCAGCCTGAAAATTGCCAGGTAACCAGCCAAGTCTTCCTGAGTTTGAGGTGATTTTGAGGTACTGCCAAGCTGCACGGTTCAGCAAATGCTCTGAAGGCCTGAAATTGGCAGCAGCAACTCACATGCGGAAAGATCTGCAGCTGGGACACCTGCCACATGGTGACGTGTGGCCTCTCTCACTGGGGCTTTGCAGCACCCTGCTCCCCCAACCAGCCACAGCTGCTGAAAGGGCTCGGGGAGGAGCTCTATGCAGCTGCAAACGGGGGCCCAGCAAAACCAGAGCTGGACACTCCTTGATGTGGCAGTCAGGAAGAACAAGTGGCCCAGGTGTGGGGTGACACTGCGGGCTGTCCTGTAAAAGGGGGCTGACCATGTCCTGGTGAGGAGAACAGAGTGGCAGGTTGGGCAGTCTGGCCCCTTGCAGACACAGGTGTCCCAGCCAGCCCTAAGCAGCCTTTGCCTCCTGGTGCTGCCTTGCAGAATGGGGGCTCCAGATGGTCCTACAGTGGGAGAACAGGCAGTGGGTCTGTGGCAGCCCAGAGCAGTTATATCAGTGCTTCCCAGGCTGAAGTGCAGGGCCAGGCTCTAAGCTTTGACCCTGCGGGATCTGGGCACAGCTGGAGCTGGGATGCCAAGTACCACATATGCACTTCTGCAGCAGTAGCTCACAACTTATTGGTAAGCCCTTATGAAAACATCCAGAGATCCCCACTACTGCTCAGGCTTCTGAGAGGGGCCCCCTGAAGCCCTCAGTTATATGCATGCTGGCAGCTCTTCTTTTCCATGCCCCAAGGGAGAGCACCTCCACCTCAATCAGTGAGGAGCCAGGCAAACTGGCCAACTCTCATGCCTGCCCTGCTGCCTGATGACTTTCCCCGTTATATGAGTCTGAAGGCTGCTTCCCATCACCCAGGCATGGCCAGGCTGTCCTAGGCTCCCCTCTAGACAAAAAGTGCTCAGCAGAGTAACACTGGTCAGTGTGTGAAGGTGGGCACCCTGGAAGCACTGGAGCAAAGGCTACAGGGGACCAGCAAGAGGCTGAGGCATCCAAATCTCTCACTCCAGAGGGCATCAGGTAAGAAGAGAGCAGAGCCATCAATTCCAGATGTGGGTGAGTGGAGGAGGAGGTGTTTCAGATCTGGGCAGGGGTGTAGGCACCAGGGACACAGCATCAAGGGAGGGAGAGCAGTTACAGTCAGGAGCAGCAGAGAGCCAAAGACAAGCCATACCTGCACTTCCCATCCTGGTCACAGCAGCCGTGGGCGAGATTACAGTGCTCACTGCAGTCATCCCCTACAAGACAACAGACATATGGAGTTGGATTAAGCAGAGACTTTAGATGATTCCAGATCTGCCCATGGTCCATGCCCCTGGTTTTTCCTTAAGTGCTCAACCTACCCGTCCCCAGAACTGTAAGATGGGGTACCTTCCTTTCACTGGCTGGATGTCACACAAGAAATGAGGATTTCACAGTAACCTAAGCAGCAATAACACTGTCTTTATTGAGAAATGGGGCTCTGTTTCAAAACTACCTAGTGTCTGGTCATCTTCCCCACCTTCTCTCTGCTGCCTCCCTTAGCTTTTGGGTCCTTCTGGGCTAGAGCTGGGGTTGCCCATGCATTAAGACAACCTGTGTAATAGGGACTGACCCACCTGGGACCTTGGTCCCATAGTCTTGCAGCAAGTATGGTGGGAAAGCTCAGGGCCAGGTACTACAAAGGGCACAATGGGGCCAAGGATGAAAATGCAAAGAATAGTCCTTTATGTCCCAGGGTGTCGCCATCCCCAAGGACAGCTATTGGCACAGAGCGGTCTGACTGGGGCTCCTGCCCTCTTCCGGGACCCAGCTGCCAGCACTCCCAGCACAGGGAAGCAGGACTTGGCATCACATGGGGCCAGGTATCCAGTTCTGTTTATTTATTTAAAGGCCACAGAAGCTGTAACTGAGCCATGGCCCCACCGTGCCACTTCTCATCCTCTCCTTTGTGCCAGGTGTTCCCTTTCATCTCCACCCTCCCCTCTCCCCCATCACTTGCTTGCATCTCAGCTCCACAGGGCAGCTGTTTCACTCTGGCTCCATGAGCAGTAGAACTAGAGCAAACGTCAAGAAGCAGGGGGTTTCTCCAGAAGCCTTGTGCAGTCCCAGGCCAGGCCCACGAGGTGAATGTCCTTACCTGAGCCCCTCCATCCTGGACCAAAACAGTCTAAAGCCCACACGGTGCCCAAGCTTTCCCAAGCAGCATTTTGTGCTGCCTGGGAAAATGAGCAGGGGAAGAAATCCCCTGTGCATGCAATTTTGCTGCAGGTCCCACTGCACAGGGTAAGACTCCTAAAACAAGTCCCTGTGGAGCTGGAGCAGCATCCTAGGACTACTCAGCCCCAAGCCTGAGTATTGTCACCTTTCCTATTTGTAACGATCACGCCTGGCACATTGCTTTGGGAATTCATTGCTTATCCAGAGCAGGGATAGAGGAAACTAATCTTTGGGAAAAGATTTTGTCTCACTGGATCCGGGATCAGCGGTTCACTTTTGTGACCTTCTTCCCCCTGAATAGGCTCATTGGTTTGGGAACCCATTCACCCTAACTGAGAGAGACAGAGAAGCAGGGACGTTTTACTGCCAGTCTGCTCCAGCACTGGCACTCATGTGGGCAAGAGATTCTAGGGTGCCTCCAGTGTCACAACCCAGGTGATTAATGACTGGGCAGCATTTTCTGCTCTTCCAGGTCAGATCATCTCTATTTTGCATGGAAAACTGAGGAGACTTCAGCAATGCCAAGGACAGGTTTGGAAAGATGGATACAAAAGAGAAGGACCCATGTCTACAGAGACTCACCTTGCACAAGCTGGTGATGGGCCAAGAGGATCCAAATCAAGGACATGAGCTGGAGACAGAAGCTCCTGAGCATGGTCAGTGTGGCCCCACCGAGATGAACACCTACAGAGAGAAAAACAGCAAGCTCAGCAAAATCCCTTGGCTGACACTACAGCTTCATTTCACACACCCCTTCCTTTCCACTACCTGGGAGTTTGGAGTTGAAGCGTCCATTGTTATACAGACTTGTCACCACACTCCCCTCTGTCCTTCCAGACTCCTTCCTCTAAGTCAGCACTGGGGCACTAAGAATTAAAAAGCTTTTGAAAATGTGTGTACAGGAGAACCAAGTGTGCACACTCAACCCTGAGTGTGTAATAGCTCAGGCTGTTACACCACATCTTGGAGGACCCGCCCCTCATAGCTGCTGTCAAGAGAGCAGAAATCTCCAGAGATACCAAGCCAGCTGTGGGGACCTTCATCTTCCCTCCCCAGACCTGGGAGGCTTCAGCTTCATGTTAAATAAAATCCTCCTGTGCACATTCGAAGGAATAGATGGGTTGAGTGTTTTTTACAGTGCCCAGGCTGCTTTTCAAACCCTGCAGGAGAGGAGTCCAGTAGATCTAGCAGAGGAGCGGGCAGTAAACAGCAGCCTTCTGTCATTGTCCTAGAAGAGGTTGAAGCAACAGGCACCAGAGCTGGGCTGCAGCCCCGGGCAGGAAAGGCAAACACACACCTCTCACTAGGTGCGGTCCTTTTCCTCAGCTGTCCTGCAGAGAGCCCCGTCAGCCCAAGGTTCCTGCACCCATCTCTTTTCCGACCGCCTCCTGCCCTCTTGAAGTAGCATTAAATACTTTCCAAAAATGCTTCATTCCCTCCCAGCCTCCTGGGGTTGTTAAGGGCAGGAAATTCGAGGGTGATATCATAAATATATTACTGTAATGAGATGGGAGGGGTTAAACAGTTCTGTTAGGAGAATGGTGAAGGTATGGAGCAGATTCTATCCAGCTGCGTGGGTGTGATGAACAGGGGCCATTCCACTTTCAGCTTGACTCTTTAGCTCTGGAAGATTGTGTCTGGTCCATAGCTGTGTGAGAGACTTCTAAGATGGGGACATAAGTTCTCTCACCCACCTACACATCCACATGCATTGCAGGAAGAGGTTTTGGGGTCCCTGCTAAGAGCTTCACCTGCCTAGACCAGACAAAATAGCCCATAAAAGCAATGATGTTGCTTGAAGCATCCCTCCAGCAAACAAACTACCACCAACGAAGGATGTGGTATTTTCAGATGGGCTACAGGATGTTACTGTTACTGCCCCAGCCAAATCCCACCATGGGTTGCTGCATCCTCATCACAGTCCCTTGGACACCATGCTTGCAGGACACTCCTTCGCCTCCTGCTCCTAAACACTGGGCAAACAGCTGCTGCATTTCAGAGGAGGGTGAAGCAATTGCTATGAAACTTATAAAATAATTTAGGGCTGGAGAGTGAGTATCATGTTCCTTCAGGGCTGTGAGAAGCATAAGCTCCAACCACATGTCATTGCAAAGACTGTTTTTCCCCCAGAGCTCCCCACTCGAGTCACAGCCTCCCAGACCTCCTGAGGTAGCCACCCCATGGGTGCTGCTCCCAGTAGAACCCCCGGGGTCGCCCCGGATCCCGGCATCCTGGGCGGCAGCCGGTGCCCGGGAGAGGTGTGAGCAGCTCCCACCTGGGCAGGCCTGGCTTTGGGTCGCAAGGACACGGGCGAGGCAGCTCCCTCTGCCCCGCTCCTCCGCCTCTGCCTGGCCGGGCTGGGGGCTACCAGACCTCCAGGTGTTGCAAGGACGCCTCCGGAGTCTATTAACCTCCCTCTCGAGGGTAATAGGGACCTCTGTGCGCTTGGGGACTGCCAGGGACATCCCCAGGACGTGGGGTATCAGGCACTGCCCCTGATCTGAAGGCTATCGGGACCCCTCCGGACTGGGGTCCGGGTGCAGGGGTGGGAACCCGGGGGATGACGCGCCGCTGCGGCTCGCCGCGCCTGTCCCCCCGCCCCCCTCCCCCCGGGGTCTGGGACCACCGCAAGCCCCAGTGCCCCCCGGAGGGGCACGGCCATATGGGTGCTCGTCTTCCCC
>VZTJ01005117.1:119706-129753 GCA_013397795.1 Orthonyx spaldingii | reverse complement strand
GCAGGGGCGCGGCCTTGCTGGGGGGACCCCCGCCCGGGGCTCGGGAGGTCTGCAGCACTCGCCCCCTCGCTTGGGCAGTGCTCGGTCCCGCGGGGCACTGAGCCTCCCAGGCTGCCGCCCCTCTCAGAAATAGGTGCACGATGATCCGAGCCTTCATTTTTCCCAGATTATCTGAAATAATACTAATAAGTGAAAACGCCTCCTGCAGCCCCTCCCTGATGTCCGCGGGGTCCACTAACACACCTCCACTGGCAAACTGTAGGGTTAAGAAGCCCTGTCCTTAAAGGTTCAGCTTGTAGTGGTTACCCTACAAAAAAGAAGCTGTCCAGAGAAGCTGTGGTCCCCAGCGTTTCTCTCACTGCCAATCACAAGATGTGGACGCCAGCACTACAGTGGACAATAAGGAACAGTAAGACAACTGTGAGAGAGGGTCTGGGCTATCACATCTTTAGAAGGAACAGCTGCCCACTCTCCTCACCTTGCATGGCCTTTCTGCTACTTGACAAGATCGTCAAGCAATTCACCTTCAAATGCCCTAGCAATCCTTAATTAGATTACAACTTCATGTCAGTCAGCTCTTTTCTACCCCTGTATCCCACAAGGTTTGCTGTTTTTCACCAAGAAGGAAGAAAAACCATGCCCTGCAGGCATTTAGTGGATGCTTTCACACTCCATCTCATCTCACTAGACACAGCTCAAGCCATCCCTGCTCTCACCTTCTCCAATCCCCCCGACCCTCTGCAGTTCCTGATAGCCCTGTCAGCACCCTGTGTCAGCCATGGGTGGCTCTGCAGGCCCTAGGACTCTGTGACAGCCCAACAGGCAGCAACCCCATCAACGCCAAGGTCGCTGCCAGCTCTGAGCGTGGATCCCTGCTTGCTCATTGTTGGCATGCCTGGATGACACAACATAACTGAACAATAAAATGGGGGCCTACCACCCTGCCTACCTCTGCAGGAGCTGCCTCCTTCCTGCCTCTTTCCTGCTCTCCTGTCAGCCAGGAGCCCTGTTTCTTTCATTGCCCTCCTCCTTCTGTCTCTATTACCCCATGTAATTATTCCCCTGAGGGACAGAGAAGTCTAAACCTCCTGCTTAGGTTGTTCCATCAGCTCTTCTGGTACTTATGAGACAGGTGTGCACCAGCTCTATCCTGAGATGCTTCCTGTGACTCTACATCCATTCTCAGCCCCCGATACATCACAGCCAGCTCAGCCTGCTTTTGAGCCCTGATTCCTACCATATCTGGAGCTTACAGCAAGAAGGAGAGGGGGAGTCTGAGGGCGAAGCACAGCTTCTGGTACTTGGTTTAAAACCAGACAGCCTCTCCTTCCATCACTGCAGCTCTAGGACCTGGAAAGATTCACCTTTCTGCTGTGACACCCACAATACCCTGTCTTGCACCCTTTGCCAGTCATGGTTGAAGACCAAGGTTTTACTGGTGACACCTCCAACACTGAGTGCAGGCTGCTCAGCCTCACCCTCACTTCCTTGAAATCCTACCACCTTCACTAACTGTGTCAGATAGAACACCACCTCCTGCAACATCCTCACCTGCTCCCGCATTCCTCTGCTGGGATCTGCCCTGGTCCTGACCGCACTGCACTGCAACGTCATTGCACAGCCATGCCTGGGTGCTCTTAAACCTCTCTTGGTTAAATGTGCCTGAGAAAACCCTCTGGATGCTGTGTGTGCATTTGAACGGGCAGAGATGAAGGAGCCTGCAGAGGGACCCTTACATATGCTGATATCCATAAGTATCTGCTGCCAAGTGAGGGTTCTCCAGGCTGAGGAGGTAAAGTTGGTTGCTGAAGGTCTGAGCTCTGAGGAAGGGGAATGAAGAACAAAATCCAGGGTGGGTTTTCAGAAGGTGGGATATCTGAGGACATGTGTTTTGTGGTTTGAGGTTTGGCTTTGCATGGGAGTATCACAGACAGAAGCAGGCAGGGATGGATGGGAGTAAAACAGGAGAACACAGAGGAGGGAGAACGGACCCATGCAATGTGGACCTTGGGTGCACTCCTTCCTCCACACTGAAAGGTTCCTGTTCCATCCCCAGGCACAATCCTGAGTCTCAGGCTTGCTCTGTCAGTCCGTGGACTGCCCAGTACTATTTAATCAGAGCAGCTCTATTTACAGACCCAAGAAATGGGCGTTGAGGGGATTCCTGTGCTTGGCTTAGACCGTACTCTACTAGGCTCTGATCCCTGTGATGCCATCCCTAGAGGCGTCTCAGATGGAACAGCTGCTGGGTCAGAATTAGGAAGGATTTTTTCCTAGCCGTAAGAGTCCGTCCATGGTTTTCCCTCCAGTGAAGGAAATCCCACAACGCAGGGACCTGGAGTGGGAACTGGAGCAACCTCTTGTCATGGTTTCCCCTCCAGTGCATGCCAGATGAAGACTCCCTCCCCTGCCATTGTCCCAACACACCATCACCACTCACAGACAGAGGGAGGAATTACCTGTCAAAACCAGCTGAAGCTGCTTCCCTTTCTTCCGGAGTCTGGAACCTGCACCTTGGAGGCAGCCAGACATCAGGGACAAGAAGCAGATGCTGGGCTGAGAAAATAGGTAATGTTGCCTCTTCTCCTTCACCAAGAAGCCTTCTCCAGAGAAGAAACTCTTCCCTGTGCAGGAGCCTGGAGAAATTCACCCCTTCCTGCTCACTCTAATTCCTCAAGAAAGGCAGAAAAGCAAAAAAACAAGCTGGAGAAAGACTGCAAACACCTCTGAGCTGCCAATTCAAATGATCATCCTCTTCAGCTCTTGCTCCAGGTCACCCTCTCCGCCTTACGCGCAGCACCAGCCCGGGGTCTCTGGGTTGAAACAAATGTTCTCCCCCATCCGACCCCCCTTGCTTTTCCAATTCCACCCCAGCCCACAACAAACAGCAGCTCGCTGGCCCTACAGCCATGTAACCCAACCCCAGCCATTGTTCCCCTTCCACAAGGTCTATATTTGACTTTGCAGCAGCACCGTGGCTCTGTGTGTGTGTGTGTGTGTGTGTGTGTGTGTGTGTGTGTGTGTGTATGTGTGTGCACTCTCTGCACACACACGCCCCGATATTTGTTCAGAGCCTCATTCCCCAGATGCCCGGGATTGCTTAGAAATAGCTTCCATGGGTAGTAGGTGTTTGTGCCTTCAGCGGGGAAATGGAGGGGGCAGGCAAAAGTGAAGCAGGGAGGGGCTGAAAGTTGAAGGTAGAAAACCTTCTGGCTCTTTTCTCTCAATTTGCACCTTGATGCTCTGCCACACTATGGAGCGTGGCCAGGCTGGCAGACAACAGTGCATGCACTCAACATATGATGGCATATCTGGGGAATGATGGAGCAAAGGACTTGGTGAGTCTATCCTGTGTTACCCTGCCCCAAGTTTTGCTCTGTAGTGGCAAAAGTGCAGTTCAGCCTCCAAAAAGTCTTCAAATCATCCTAGAGCTGGTGGCTGAGATCACCAGAAATGCCACTGGGGAGGGAAGTACCCAATTCCCTTAACCTGGTGTCTCTGCAAGGGGTGCCTCATGGAATGGGAGCTGCCCTTGGATTCACCTTCCTCCATTCCAGTACTGTGCTAAGAGTACCCACCCTGGGCTACCCCAAGACGTATGTTGTTATTTTCCCAAAGCCTCCAGGAATGCTGCCCAAGTCCAATGTCACAGTCCCTGTGACCTTGGACTCTCTGGGAACACTGCCTAAGCTTGGCATGAGCTTCTTTTATTTGCTTCTTTTGTGACCTGCCAGGATATAAGGCAAAATAAGAAATAAGTGCAATCCAAATGAATGACAGGGAAGATAACTTTTATCCTAAACACTGATGATCCAGGGAATTCATTGCCACTGGGTAACAAGAAAAAAAAAATTAATTAAAAAAACCTGACTAGACATTCATCTAGACAATGAGAATAAATAGGACTGAACTCCAAAGAGCTATAAACCCTCTTGCTCCAGGGCATTGAAGATGAGTTCTAGGCCATGGAATAAGGAGCAGCTTTCCACAAGGACAGGTTTTTCAGTAATTTTGCTCAGGGCAATATTTGTGCCTTTCCCTGAGCCATGCAGACCCAGCCCTGGGAGACAAAGGATGCTGGGCATGGGTAGGCACCATCCGTACATACCCACTGGACACATTTACCATCACCAAGGCCAAGGCAGGATGAACTGTGTAGATGCCCCAGTGGTGCCTACGAGATGCCCTGGAGACGTGATTCCCAGCTGTTCAAAGCCAAGTGTCAGCCTCCATCCAAGCCTCTGATCATCAGCTTGCTTCTCCTCCTCTCAGAGCCAGCTGCAGGGAGTCCCTCATCACCAGGGCTGCTGCTTCCTGAGGGGTGGTCTGCATGCTCCACTGGCCTCCAGGCAGCTGCTGTGTTGGAACTAGCTAAAATCAGACTGCCTGCTGGACTGCTCCACTAAGACAGATCCTCTGAGTGTCGGAGAATGCATGTGTCATTGTAATGGACCTGACTTCAGCACCTGACAGCTTTCAAACCTGCCGTGAATAGCAGCAAAAGTAAGCTTAAGTCACATGTTATTTTGAGATATAGATTCCTCGATCCACCCTCAGTACTTCAATCCAAGACAAGACAAAGGTACCAGGGGAAAAAGAATTAAAAAAGAAAAATTAAATACTAGAGGGAAAAGACTTAGACTTGAAGAGGGAGAAAAAGAGATTGAGGTAGGAGAGGAAAGATGTTTTACCTGTGCCCCCACAGCTCTGAGTAAGGCTCAGTAAACCCCCTTCAAAGAACCCCTGTGAGTTCATGAGAAGGTGTAGGATCTTGTTTTGCCCTGTGATTTCTGGCTTCCTTCCGTGTGCATGTACAACAGCTAATATCAGGGCTCTCCCAAGGGCACCGATTCAGGGGGTGTACGCGTTCCCCCCACCTGCCTCCTGCTGCTAGGAGGAGGCCTGGAAGGACTGGAGTGGGAAGGAGATGTCTGCCAGGCTTTCCCTTTGCTGGCACACACCCATGGGTGCCTCGAAGCCCATCTCCAGCTATGCGGTCTCCCTTTGCCTTTCCAGCTGGCAGCTCAAGCAATGAAACCTCTTAATCTCACCAGGAGCACACAAGCATTTAATGGGAGACTCTTGAAACAAATATTTTGTGCTTTCTCCGTGTTTGCCTCTGAGCTTGCTCCTGGGTGTTTACAGAGGATGGCATATCTCGGTGTTTGCAGTGAAACCTGGCAGGAGAGCCTGTTGCAGAGAATTTCAAGGTCATTTCATGAAACTATGGCCTGTGCTTAGAAAGACTTGAACCCTGGCTGCAGAGGAGTCCATAATTAGCAGCCTCAGGGGATGTGGACGAGTGTTGGGAGGGAGGCTAATTGTAGACTGACTGTCTCCTTGGCCTTCAGCAGCTCCCGGCAAGCAGAGAAGCGGTGCACTCAGCCAAGCACCAAGTGTGTCCCAGGGAAAGGTAATTCCTCCCTGGCCTGCCTGGACCCGTCCCTATAAACAACAAGAGCTGCATGGGAAGAGCAGCACTGCAGATTTGATGAAAAAAAGGTCTCTGTGAGTTGGAGGTGCGTGCTAGGCGCACAGAAGGGCTACTTGGGAGGCGACACACAGTCATGTGTCCCTATGTGAAAGAGTCCACGAGTTCCTGCTCTGCCTCAGAGGGCTTGGGGGATCAGCTGCTCCCTCCCCATTTGTGTTCCATGGCGAGGTGCCAACACCTGCACCCCAGTGTGTGGTGTCCTCCCTTTGCACGTGGGCGAGTGCTGTGCCCACATCTGGATGAAGCCCTGTCTGCCTGCACACGCCAAGGAGAGCTGGTGTCACACCTAACCCTCTGCCACCTCCCTGTGTGCTTCAGTGAGGCATCCTCCGCCTTCCTCTCCACATACTTTTAACTCAGTTCATTTCAAACGCTTTATTAGCATGACAAGCTAAACAAGTTTTGACGGAGGGGAAGGGAGGCAGAGCCCCTTGAATCTTGGACTGAGGCTGACAGAGTGACTCTATCCTTTGCTTCCCATGGGGTTTTGCCTTGCATTGAAGCAGCCATCCTGCCTGTCAGGCGTATTCTCTCCACTCCTTCACCAAGGTAAATCACTGGCTCAGAAGGGCCCTTCAGTCTCTGCTGTACAGCAGCACTCATGCTGAATTTAGCACCCAGTGGGGTGAAGACTTTACAGTGAACTTTGGCGGGGCTCAGATGAGGCTGATGAGAGGAGAAACTGTGCAGTGCTGGGGCAACTCCTTCTGTAGTGAGCTGACCTCAAGGAGCAGTGGTATCTGTGGTGTGGGTCCCAGCTGGGAACTGAATTTTTCTGGAAAAAATACCCCTTATAAGGTCACAGCCCGATATCTGTCCCTTGCAGAGCCCTGGAACTGTGCAGAGTAAGAGTTGGAGGCACCTGTACGGGGCTCAATGCAAGAGCTGGGATCATGGCATGGAGCTGGTGGTGAGCAGAGAAATAAGTGGGATGCCACAAACAAATACTTGAGGTCAGAAAATCCCAATTTCAGCTGCTTGCCCCCAGGAGTGATGCAGCCAGCACAAGGTGAGTGCAAAGATCACAAATACACCACTGCCAGGCTCTGTGCTCTGTGCCTCACATCGTGCCTCACCTGGGCAAGAGCCCACTGTTGCTGCACAGTTTTGTGGCTAGTTAGAAATGGCCAGTAGGGGTCACTGATATATATTTATTTTATTCTATTTTCATACATACACATTTATAAATACATAGAAGACATGCGTAGGCAGCAATTGTGATGGGCAAGTGTTGATGTGCAGTGTATTCCTCAAGAATATAGGTTGGGGGAAAGTGTGCCTATGTATATCTGAAATACCAGTGTGAGCTGTACATCGTGCTCTGCTCAAACTCCATGATGGCATGAAATCACTGAGCTGTGCCAAGCACTGGGGTGCTGCAATGGTGGTTTTTTGTCATTCCCCAGTTCTGCCTTCATCTTCCATTTCGTATTGCCAGAGGTGTTTTGAGAGAGATTCAAGAGATTCAGAGATTCAGGCTTTGAGGGCAGGATATTGAGCCTGCTTGTCTTTCTGTGCAGTGTCCAGTGCTACTACATCCCAAACACGATGGGTGCCTTTGGGCAGTCTCATAAGACAAACAGCATTTTGGGTTGGGATGGGTCAGCACTGTTTTGTTCTTCAGCCACCAATGCCAGGGAATGTGTTTGCTTGTGAAAAGACTCCAGAGTTTTTTTGAGTGTTGAATCTCTATTAAACTCAAAACTGAGTCCCAGCCCTCACTCTTACATAGTGGAATGGACTGAACTGTACACGTGGGTATGTTGTTAGCAACTGTTTTATTGGCGGGTTGGTTGTATTTGTCTGGTAGGTGCATGCTCCAGGCATACTGGCAGAGTGTGTTTGGCTGTCCAATTCGGCATCCACAGACTTGTTTGACTGTCGCAGGCTGGCAGTATTTCACCCACCTTATTGTTCCTGAAATGCTGTTAGTTTTGGGTGCTGAGCTGCTCTTGTATTGGCATATCCCAGAATGAAAACACTGCTCAAAATAAGTCTCAGGGCTCTTTTGGTTTTGGTGGGCTCAGCCCATCCACAAAACCCCTTTTGCCTCTGAGGGTTTCCTGGCTGATGTCTGCTAGGGAACCCTCTGTGCCACTGGAGTTAGAGAAGTAGCGGAGGAGGCAAGTGTTTCGTAAGTGTCCCTTCAGCACTGCAGCATCCAAGCTGGAGAAAATGGGACTTCATGCAACTTTCAGGCAGGTGACAGCCTCCAAGTCAGCCACCAAGGAGTTGTCCAGCACCTGCCGTCTTCCCCACTTGACCAGGTTTGATGGAAAACTTGAGAGGACCAAGCCTGCACTGCCTTCTTCTGGTGGGGAGACATTATTTCTGGCATCTCCTTTTTCACTAGCCAAGACCATAGGCACTTCAGAGGGCTTTGTCCCTCCACAGGGTGGCACCTGCCCCTCCAGGGGTTCCTTTTATTCAGTTACAAGGGTCTATATAAAGTGCTGCCAGCTGGAAAGTATTTTGAAGAGATTCCTCCCTGCTCTTCACTAAGGGTCATAAATTCAGCTGGTATTTGAGAGAATCTCAAATGTACTTCCAGGACTTTTTGCTGAGGGCTTTACATCCGCCAGAGGCCCCTTAAAATAAAAGGATTATTGGGAGTCAAGTGTTAGATTACCTGGTGCTTGTTAATTGAACTTCAGAGGCTTTAGTGAGCAACTGGCTCCAGCAGGGAGCTGCACTTTGTTATTAATGGTGTTATATAAATGAATATAATGTAACCTAACGTCATGCTTCCGCATCATGTCACATCTCTGGGCTCAGGGCAATGGTGAGTCCAGCTCACAAGCATACTTGATATGGGGAAGGCAGAGTGGGTGTATGCAGAGAGGAAGAAGGTTTGGGAATCAAGGCCTTTGGGATCTGAGGAAAGAGTGTTTTTTGGTGCTTGGAGCAGGTGACTGGTCCTCAGCCAGCCCGAGTTGAGTTCCTGTCTCCCTTTGGCAGTCTGACCTTGAGATGTGATTTTCAGAAGAGTTGAGTTTAATGGAAGCAGTAAATGACGAGACCATGTGAAAATCAGCCTCTCTCCTTCCTGTAGGGCTTATTTCACCTAGATTTGCAGACAGCTTGAAGATCCTACTCTGACAAGTCACTAAAAGAAAGCAAAGTACTCTAATCATTGCTGCCATCAGTGCTCACCCACGGAAACCTGAACAGACCACAACTGTGAAGGCTCCAAGGCAGCAAGGCCCGGTGGAAATGAGAAACCTCATCAGCTATGAAAATTTCATCAGCTGGCGCTGTGGAAGCAAGAATCTGGAAGTGCAGAGCAGATGGGCAGCCTGGATTCTTGGAGCCATTGTCCTTCTGCTTGTTATCTGACTCCGGCACAGGGAGGATTTGGAGAATTTATGGGGGCACAAGTACCAAAGACTTTCTTGAAATATCCCTGGCTGACGCGTGGTGTGGTGCAGACGGCACTTGCTGGGCGCACAGCAGACGTTTTTGCACAATATTCCCAAGGTCGTGGAAGCGGGGTCCTGCTGAGCACCTGTCTTTTATTGTGTAAGAGAAGGGACCATTTGTGCAGAGTTTGCAACAGTGTGAGCCTGGTACTACCTGAATGTAAATCTGAAGACTTTGTAGTAGTACGTTGAGTAGTATTACATTGAAGTATTATATTGTGTAGTAGTACATTGAAGAACATCATGTAAATTCGATCAGGACTTTTCTGAACCAGGCAAATTTCCTCTGAACTAGGCTCCATTATTTACTGTATGAATCACCAATCCATGAGACGTTTGTGAAAGAAAGGATAACAGGAAATGGAAGTAGAGGGTGAGTAAGTCTATGCACTGGGCATGAGAAGCAATGGGAAAAGTACCTGAGCTCAGAGCTGAATAAACGGGGTGATCTGGTTAGAACTTAAAATGTACTGATTTTTCAAAGACCCGACACTAGAACAACACAGTGGAAGATCGTGCAAATCAGTACCAAAGCATATTCCCAAACTGTGTCAGGGTTTGATTAGCTTTTGCCTGGTACATGCTGTCCTCAGCACCTCTCCTTTAAGAAGCAGACAGCTGTCCTTGGGGGAGGCTTCAGGTGCATTTCTCCATTTACTACTCTACTCTTCTCCCTTCCTCTCCACCTGGTCCCACGGCTGGGTTTGTATTTCCCTAGTGACAGGCTGGGATACGCTCCGGGCTGTTGGGTTGTTTCTCAAAACACGGGGCACGGAAGGGGCAGGAGCCGATCCCAGCCCCTGGCACTGGCACTGGCAGGTGCCGCCCCTCAGGGTGTTCCCGGGGCAGTCGGGAAGGGGCAGGAGCCAGCCCCCGGCACTGGCAGGTGCCGTCTCTCAGGGTGTTCCCGAGGCACTTGGGAAGAGGCAGAAGCCGATCCCGAAGCCCATCCCTGGCACGGGCAACTCCCGCCCCACCGCTGCTCGCGCCGCCCCGCCCCGCCCACCGCGCGTGCCGCCCGATGACGCAGCCGCGTCGCGACGTGGGGATTCCGCCGGATTACCCGGCGTGCCCCGCGGCAAAAATGGCGGCCTGAGGCGAGAGAGCGGGGCGGGGGCCAGGCCGGGGCAAAGT